>WAAB01000065.1:128223-145562 GCA_013389865.1 Piaya cayana
TGGAACAGGCTGCCCCGGGAGGTGGTTGACTCGCCTTCCCTGGAGGTGTTTAAGGTGCGGGTGGATGAGGTACTGATGGGCATGGTTTAGAGATTGGTGGGAATGGTTGGCCTCGATGATCCAGCAGGTCTCTTCCAACCTGGTGATTCTATGATTCTATGATTCTATACTATATTTTTCTAAAATAAGCTAAAGAGCCCTGGTTAGCATTACTGTACACAAATCTAGGACATAGAAACCATAAATCTGGCCCCATCTTCTCTTAAAATCTGTGTAAACAGCCATCAAGCTTATTCAAACATAAACAGTGCATGGAGGACATGGGTCAAAACACTTCAGAATATAATTTCATTTTCTAAGTTTGTGTGCTACACATCTCCTTAATTATTAACTGCTTATGACTCGACGCTTTTGGTAGATAAAGAGTAAACAGCTCCAGTCTGTGGAACCAGTGTCCTGCCAAAGTCCCAATACTGTTGATTTATGTGGTTTAATGAAGTTCAGGCAGAACTTCTGAAACCCTTTTCTTTCTGATTTCGAAGCTTGCGTTCTAATTAATAAGAAAATTTGAATAAACAAATGCAGAGAGTAGGTGAATAGAAAGCCTCAACTTCATTAGGCTGTTTTTTAAATAGTGGAATCAGATAAAAAGCTAATGAACAAAAACTATTATAAAAATCCCATTCTTGGGGATTTAGCAAGATGAAGTATGTTTTCACAATTCAGTTCTTACAACATAAACTATTAAACGAATACATTAAACATAACATTATTTGATTTAAACACTAAATAATAAATTAAGAGGTCTGCTTTTCTGTTCTAGTCAGTCCAGGAAGCTTTTAAACCTATTTCTGGTTCATCTACAACCCAAATAAAAACGTTTTTCTTTATGAATGTCTGCACAGGAAAGAGAGGGGTTTTATGTCCTTGCCTGCTTAGGAAAGAGTATGAAAGCCATTTGGTGTGAAAAACATAGTTTTGAACTTTTCAAATTAACTACCATGATATAAGATGCCCGTAGATGTTGATATAATTGAAATACCATGATAACAAACTCGTTGAAGGCCCCATGCTGCCTTAGCTGTTCCCAATTATGAACTTTCACCCCTTTGGAGATAAGAGTTTATGAGTTTTCAATTCCTGAGTAGAATTGCTCCAGAAATCCTTTTAACATTAGTTAAAAGCTAAATGGAAATCTGTGAATGGCAGTTGGCAATGGTAAGAGTAAAACATTTTGTATAATTACATACCATTAAAAAGATATATAGCCTTTTAATGAAAAATATATTAAGTCATGTACTAATTGGAAACCAAACCATTTCCTGCCATTTGTAGAAAGCTTCTACAGTATTCATTATCCAGGATTCTTCTTTTCTACCTAGCTATGGAAGAAGAAGAAGAAGAAAAGAATAATCCAGTGAGTTCTGAGGACATTGGTTTTGTATCTATCTAGTTTGTCATCAAGTTTACACTATGATGAGCTCTTGAAGGAAAATTATTTAATTCCACATGGAAAATGATGGGCATTGCAAGAGAGCTAGGAAATGGATTTTGTACTAAATAAAAAGGAATAATTGCAGAGAAAAAAGACAGCGTTACTGACAGATTCTTTATTTTGAGGCAATTAATATCTGTTTGTGCATGAAGTTTTACACACTCCTAGTCTGTTCTTACTCCAGTTTAAAAACTAACCTAGAAGTAGATCATCAGTTAATCTGGCATCTGTTGAAAAAGAGCTCGAACAAAATAAACACTATTTTCCCTCAACATTCAAGAAATTAATTTCTCAGTTTTGCAGAGAATAGTTAAATGTACAAATCTACTCACTAAAAGAGCTTGGCCTCATCACCTAGTCCACATGCAAATTTACTTTAGAGAAGTCACTTTGTACAGCTGCAAGTAGCAGAGCAGGAAAGAAGGCTATAATGATTAGTCCAGATGACTGACTGGAGCCACCATTTTGGAGGACAGTAGACTCTAGTTATTTTCCTGCCAGTCGTTGACAGTGGGCTGCTATTCTTAATGTCTTATTGGACAGATCGGTATCACTTACAGTGCAGATGCTCGGTTTCAGTGAGAATTAGTACGACACTATCTGAGCGTATTTGAAGAAGAGTCAGACACAGAAAAGGAAATTAAAGCAGCTCTATTCTTGGAAATGGTCTGCAATTAAAACCCATTAATGCAAAAAAAAAATTGGAAGAAAAGTCTACCACCACTCTAGAAAACAGGTCTCAAATTTCTGCATACATAATCATTCTAAACTAAATTGTAGTTGCGAATGTGGGTCTGGTCTGCTGGCAAAGTTGTAAGAAAATTCTTACTTCAGTGGTTTTATTCTATGCAAGAGAATACATCTTTGGCTCTGAGTTCAATAAAATATCAAATTATTCTCAGAGAATGTTATACATTTCTGAAACTGTTATGATTAGCCAGATTAAAAAAAAACCCAACCCTTTTTTCTCTCACTGAAGAATTAACTTAGTGATTTCAGAAACCAATAAAAGAAGCCCACTGAATTCAGTGAGTGTCTTTCTGGGTTATTACAATGGGCTTAATATCTTGTCTCCGGTTCAAATAATCATATGCAGAAAATTGGGATTGAAATATGTTTTCAACAATTGTTCAATGCAGGCAAATTGGCTGTATGACTGTTCATAGAAAGTGAAGTCATGCAAGAGTCAAAAATACATTTATTTAAGAGCTCAATTGCATATCAAAACTTTTTGACCTTCTGACCAGACACTCAAGTGTAGAAAAACTTAGTTCCATGGCTGTAGAGAGAAAAACAACTTTCTTTACACAGTGCAGAGGATACTGTGTGCTTGCACTGATATTTCCTTACACTGAGTATAGATTAGATGAGTTTCAGTAGTACTTTTCAATGTTCTGTGATTTTTAGGTAAATTTAGAAATCACACCTCTGATAAATATATGTAGATTTTTTTATCTACAAAGACACAACTGTAGGTCTGGAAGCAGCTTTTTACATGATAATACTGAAGCATCTAAAATTAATACCAGCAAGATCTAATACCTAGATAAGTGAGGATACATGCAACTATTTTCAAATAAGTCTTGATTATAACTCAGCACATATTTATATAAACTACTTACAGACTACTTTGAGATGCATTGTACAATGGACAGTAAGTATTTCTTTCCATCTATAGAAGTATGTCCCCTCAATGAACAATAATGAGCAAGTGGAGAAATTTCTGTCCAACTAGATCTACCAGAAAGAGTTGTATCTATTTAAACTTGTAGAGCTCCTGTAGTCCTGTACTGTATTAAGACTTAGCATGTATTCCTTATCTCAGAGGTGTGGAACACTGGTGTTTGTGGGCATAGTGGCCTGGGGTGGGTCTTGCCACATGAATTCCTTTTCAAAACTTCCCTGGGAAAATAAGTGGTATCTCAAGATTCAGTTGTTACATTTCATATATATATATGACCAGTATTAACAGGTTATAATCATCTAGCACTAAAGCTGGAAGTGAATTTATCAACAGCAATTCCAAACTTGTTTTATCTGTTGCTTTAAATTGATTACTTAACTGTTTCAGCACTGAGAATTTGTCACAGTGAGAATACTCAGGAGGCTTTCACAGGTATTGTGAAACTGTTAACATCCCATTTGGCTCACTGGCAGTAACTATTAACCATGTAGGGGCAGTTTGTGAGGGGACTCTCATAGGTAACAGTAAGTCTGACTGGTGACTGACTCATGTATAAGTGGTGGCTAACTTAAATAAACATTTAAGTATGGAAAATTGACCAAGTCTGGGACTAGGGATGGATCCAGCTGCACCTAGGCTCTCCTCTGAGAAGAAGCTTAGACAGCAAGGGGGTCCATCCTGAACCTCGTGGCTCCACAGGAGGGCCTTCCTTAGCAATGTATCATAGCTTTCGCTAATTAGAAAACAAGCACAGGGATCAATCTAACTCTGATGTCAGCCTCCATGTAACAAAGACAGCTATCGAGAAATTCTGGTTAATATGACAACAAAGCTCAGGACAGGTTTAGATGATGTCTGAGACTGCAAACTATTGCCACAAATTTCAGACAACAAAATATTTGCACGTCTATTTAGGTTTTTAAAAAATAGAGCCATGCAACTTTTTTTAAAATGAAATGTTCTTTGTGTTACTTGAGTATCAAATATTTATTAGATTCAACTGGGACTGAAAAGTCAATAACCCATCAGAGAAAAAGTAAGAATAAAAATCTACTGGGATTTCAAGTAGGACAACTCAGCCATTGTAATATATACATATTATTGATTACAATTTGCAGATTAGAAATCTTTCTTTTCTAAAGAGCCACTAAGGAACTTGCAGCAAAGACATTACAAGCTGTTGTACTTACACATTTTTCCTTATGAATATTTTAATACTAGGGTATTTTCAGTAGAAATATAAACATATTTTTAATTAAATCGCTCAAAATCTTTTTTCAGTAAAAATGTGCCATAAATGTGTGACAAAAAAACCCAGCAGATCTCTCCACCCCTAATCTTCAGCCACAACTACTAGACCATGCATCCCACAGTCAGTCCAGCTTCAGTCCTGTTATTTTCCAGTCTGTTAAATCTTATTTGTGAAGCTGCATGAGTAATGTGTGCAAACTATCACAGCCTAGATAGAAAGAGCCAACACTTGCAATGTGCACACTAATATAAATGGAACTGTCTGGGGATTACATCAGCATTCAGATTCATGGCTCTAAAGATTCCTAGATTTAGTGCAGCGAGACTAGTCAAGGATTAAACAATGTGTTACCAAGAGAATTGTAAACATGTCCTGGAAGAACCACTAAGAACCAGTGCGATCAGCATGTGGAGGAACTGGAAAAATAAATGGAAAGATTTGAAGTATGAACTGTACATAGAAAAACTAAACTAACACTAAAAACACAAATGGAAAATATTCTGATGTTACTAAAATGCACATTAAAGTCCTGAACACATAACTCTGCAATATTTGCAACAATGTTGTTCTTTGTCCCAAAGTACTAATAAATCTGAGAAAATGTACTAAAACATAATACTAAGACAAAGGCTAGACTAGGAATCTTTTAAGGGTAATTGATCTATTTAGAATAAGAACCAATACAGTCTTTCTCTGAAAATTAAAAATCACAAAAGCAGTTCAAACATTTTTATGAACAAAGCCTTCATATTAAAAACTTCTTTCACTCTTCCCTCCCCACACACTCCCCTCCTTGAAACAACCTTATAGAATCATAGAATCACCAGGTTGGAAAAGACCCACCGGATCATCGAGTCCAACCTTTCTTATCAATCACTAAACCATGTCCCTCAGTGCCTCGTTCACCCATCCCTTAAACACCTCCAGGGAAGGTGACTCAAGACCCTCCCTGGGTAGCCTGTGCCCAATAACACTTACCTTGTCAAAGCCTTGTGCCAAAATAGCCCAGAAGCAGAAAAGTTGCAGAAGGCACTGAGGAATTAGTATCATATACCCAGGACCAGGAAACCAACAAAGTTTCTAACAAGTCATATTAGAAGCTTCAGTTCTGAATTAAATTTTAGAAATTAAATTATTTATCCATTTGAAGAGAACATGGATAGGTGTTCATATTCGGGGTATTAGTTTAAAAGATCCCACTCCTCTTTGCCCCTGCTAAGCTAGGAGATGGCCAAAATGGTTCCAAATGGATTGCAAAAAACCCTTAAAATTACCTGACCACTTATTCCATTTTGAGCTAAAGTAGAACCAATTTTCTAAATTTTCAGTTAAACCCTTCTAAGTAACTTCATTTTCTGAAAGTTAAGAACATGTGTTTCAGACAGTGTCTATCTCTAGAAGTGTTAACGCTTAATATTTCTAGTTATCACTAAAGTAATTGGATGCCGGTATGCAGAAAAGCCAATGTATATACTTATTAATGTAGAAACAGGCCATTATCAAGTCAGTGGAATGTCATTGAGTCAGAATTGCAAAAAACGGTCACACCTGCAGGGAGGAACAGACAGGACAGGTGACCCAAAACTGACCTACTGAGTATTCCATGTCATATATGTCATATTCAGTATAAAACTGGAAGCTCAGAAGGATCAAGATCATTTCTTTGATGGTTGACATCTAGGGAGGACTTTGTCTATCCTTCAGCCCCTGATCTGACATGTGCATTCCCGAATCCGGTTCCCGCGTCCAATTCCTGTCTGCTTCTGAGTCCAGCTCAGGACCTTTCCCTATACCTGCCCTGCAGCATCAATGGTGCAGCGAGGGAGGTGGTGGTGTTCAGTCATATATATTTGTAAATATACTATTATTTTCTTAATAATTATATTAGTTTCCTTTGTATTATTATTGTTTCACGATAGCCAGTTTAGTTTTATTTTCCAACCAGCAAGTGTCTCCCTCTCATTTTCTCTATCCCCTTTCCCTGGTAAGGGTGGGAGGGTGGGGGTTGAATTTGGAATCACAGCTGCCCTTTTTTAGCTACCAAGAAGGCTTGGAGTGGGGCTAAATCATGACACAGCCACCAAGTGTCAAGTATGTAACTGACAGCTACGAAGGAAACCTGTCCAGGATCTGATAACATGGAGTGTGATCTGTTTTGCTTGTTGTACATTTGAGATACTCCTTATGTGAAGGACTGGACAGGAAGTAAATCAACTTTATTGTTGTATCTTGGAAAGCCTCAGCTGTGCCCTATAATATAGTTCCACAGCCCCTTTATGTTGCAGGAAATATTTGAAGACTCTTCCTGATTTCTAAATCAGAAATGATATCCAAAAGGATGTTACAGGGTGTTTACATTGAAGGATGGAGGAAAACAAGCATTACATTTCGTGAGCAAGTGGAACTATCTGACATTGGCTTTAACAGAAAGAAGCTAGTTCATAAGTAGGGGAAATGCAGGCAAGTCTGCTTGATACAGAGCAATGGATGTGACAAGTTGTAAGTAGATGCTCCCTGAGGATGTTTTTTTCTTGATTGAGTTTGTCTTCTATTTGGTATCAGAGCTGTTTTCAATCCACCTACTGGCACATTCCTAGAACCTAGTAAAGCAAAAAAANTTCCTCAGGGAAAATACTGTTTTCTTTCAGCCTAAATGAAATTCTTTGCAATGACAGAAAATCTTGTAATTTTTTTAGTTCAGATTAATCATATTTTATCCGTGCATTCTTCCTAAGGCATTCGCCAGGTTTGTCATTTGGTTCGTTGTTCAGTTGTTCAGAACTTTCCACATTCCCATAATCTGAGGTAGATGGTCTGCTTAATTGCTCTGAGGACCATCCTGTGGAGGAAATCTCATCTGTATCTGTAGTTCTTTCCTCTGAAGCATTTTCAAACTATCTGCCCACTCTGAAGAGTTTGAGTCCTGTTAGTCAGCAAACAACATTAAAGCAGGACATAAATTGTGAGGTTGCAGCCAGACGTTTCTGGCAATATCTTGCCATTCCACTACAGGAGACGGTACCTTAATACTCTCCCTAGACAGCCAACACAATCCAGGCTTTACAACTTGAATACACAATATCTTGTACCAGCACATCTACAATACCAGCAAGACCAGCAAAACTATTGCCAGGTATTAAAGGCCACTATGACTGGCCCCTTGCCTACAGTATCTCAACAGCTACATTGCAAAACCTGATTTTGCTGAGAAGACTTGAGCTGACTTGTCCTTGTTCATTTACTAGAAACTCCTTTGTTTCTAATGGCTAGTGTTAGACTTAACCAACATCATTTTAAAGTAACAGAATTTTCCTTTACTTATCCAACTGAAAAGTGATGAATAAAAAAAACCACCCAACTTTTATAAGGCACAAGGCAAAAACATAGGAATTTCACCAAAGCAGTCCTGTTCTAGAGGCATACCTCTGACTGCAGTGAATATAAGTTTTTCCAGAGGATGGTAGAAGAAACTCCACCAGGTTAGCATGGGATCAAGTAGGAAGTATGAGGTCAGACAAAAAAACCCTCAAGCCTTTGCCTGTAACTCTTTTTACTTAACAACTGAAGAAAACCAACTTCAAGCACCTTTCAGAATAGTTCACTTCTGCATTGACACACAGCTGTATACAATGCCGCCAACGTTCAAAGCAATTCTGCAAATCATTTTCTGAAAGGCTCTTGAGGACCTCTGTTGGTTTGGCTTTCACATATTCTAACAACAAAAAAAAAATTGATTCGTTTTAGAGAGATTTAAATCTACAGTTTTTAAAAACTGATCTATGTAAAGCATAAGGAATTGCGAGGAACATAGCCAAGCCAGGGTGGATCCAAATTCAGCTGATGGCTATGCTCTGAGTGCAAGAGCTGGACAGGGGTGGGTTTCATACCAATGTATGAAGCAAACCACTAGTTTAAAAAGTGAGCCTATCTCTATTTTTTTCTTAATGTTAGGACACTGTGAAGCCAAGAATGAGAGGGCAGGAATCTGACCCCTGGTGGTTAGAGACGGCAGTTAAAACTGGAGAAACTGATAGTGCCATGGCTCTCAAATTTCCCTCAGCAAAT
Source organism: Piaya cayana (assembly GCA_013389865.1). Taxonomy (NCBI): domain Eukaryota; kingdom Metazoa; phylum Chordata; class Aves; order Cuculiformes; family Coccyzidae; genus Piaya; species Piaya cayana. Next base: position 136,720 of record WAAB01000065.1, read on the forward strand.
GCCTCCAGTTCAAATGTGCTTTACTGTGCTAAAGAAAAACTGTAACTGACAGACTTGTACTACTAAAGAAAACAACAAACTATGAACACTTCATTAAAACAATACAAAAGGAATATACAACTTTAAAATACTACATAGACTGTTGTTTGCACAATAATCTATGCAAGGAGATCAGAAAAATTAAATGCTAGCTGTATATGGTAACACAAATATTTCCACAACTACTGGAGAAATAAATAAGTAAAGAAACAAGACAGTTTAATTACGTAATTGATCTAATGCAGAATTCCAAGGAATAATTCATATGCTATCATTACCATAACAACTAGTTCACATGACAAACCTGATACATGACACCTTCTTAGAAGCCAGTTAAAAATCATTACTAATCACATCATTCTACATTATGGCAAATAAGATTAATAGAAATCTATTTGTAAAATATTTAGTATCATATTTTTTCATACTTATCTGAATTAAATGCTAATGGTCATCACAGTTAGGAGGGAAATGTCTCTAGAAAGAACTGTAGACTCCTAACATAACAGGATTCATAGCTGTGAAAAATACAGGGTCTACTGATAAATCAGCATGATTTTTTTTTTTCTAAACTGGAAAGGAATTCACAATGCTCATTAAAACAAGATACTGGCAGGACTGTCATGCCGTGGAGAGATATTAGCCAGTTTTAAATAGACATTTGAATAATTCTGTTTTCAGTGCTTTACATCTTCATATTTTGAATTTATTAAAAGCACTAAATTAATTACATTACAATGACTTTAAGTGCAGCAAAATTATCATTCACCTCCCAGGAGGGAAGCTGCTTTTGAAATGTGTTTTTTCCTTTTTGCAATCATCCTGAGAAATTCCTACAGTCATGGAAAGGGCAGTAGCTTTTAAGGAGTCAAGAGAGGGAAAAATGCATTAGTTAGTTATCCTTAAGAGGGGGCAAAGAATGACATTTTAAAAGGTTACATTTGGCAAATTAATTGGCAGCACCAGATGGAGAAATCACTCTGATTGAACAGATAGGAAGTATTTCATATTGTTTCAATGCATTTTGTAACACTGGTTACTGGCCCTGGTAACTGCTCCCAGAGTTAGAAGACTCTCTTCAGTCCAGTGAGGGAAAAAGATGTACATTTATTTAAATTAAATGTATTAAAATTATATCAGCTTCTTAGCATGTAGGAATGTCTGGAGGAACAAGGATGAGAACAGCCAACTTTTTCTGAACAGAAGTTATAAGAGCTCTAGGATATTCAGAACAAAGTGTTGTGGGCTTTCATAAGATGACAGAAACAATTTTAAAATCTAATTTTGGCACAGCATGACTCAATGATATGCCTCCTGGGTTTTACGCCATCAGCTCCACTAAGCCCATTTTCTCCGCTTCTTATATCATATGTTTTCAAGCAATCTCCCAGCCCCTTTTTTTCCCCCCTGGATGAAAGGCAACAAAGGGTAAAATTCTTATCCTGATATGCCAGAATATACATATGTAATAGATTTAGTTTCTAAATAACTGTGCCTGAGCCTGAGACTCTGAATACACAACTCATTTATTTTAAGAAAAATGTTCTTACACATATATTATATGTTGTTTGTCCAACTAAAACTCCGTCGATTTCAATGAAATTTGTCTAGGACATGAATGCAGTCTACCCCTAATGCTGAGAAGAAAGCCTTTTCTCCTTTTGAAGAGTTTCATATGACAAAGACAGGAAAAAAAATGTTACCATATACTATGACTATTTGTTTTCAGTATTAGGGGTTGTTCTGTTCAACAATTCTCCTGAGGAAAGAAAAAAGTATCCTCGAGAATATGCAACACTTATAAGAATTTTGTAGTTTCCAGGCCAGATGGCAAGATCTGTCCTTGCCCCAAAGAAATTTCTCCACAAAGTATTATATATGCTATCACTGGAATCATCTAGAGAAAATCCTCAACTTCAGGGAAAACCAGAGAGCTGCAGAAAATATCTTTGATAATTCAGCCTTTCTGTAGGAGCAAATATTATCATCCATCCCATAACCTGGTGCTTCTCAGACCTAGAGCCTTCTTGCCTTGAAGATGATAGGGCTTTGCTGAAACATTACAAGAGTAAAAAATGATAGTGTCCACTCACGTGTGACTGCCACTGCTGGCTTGTACATAAATGGTTGAATGCATTCTCTGACAGTTTTGGATAAGAAAGGTATATCAGTCTTTACAAGAGCTGTGTAGAGATCACTCCAAGGAAAGATGTTGATATGCCTCCTTAGCAGTCTTCATTGCACTCGAGCCCAGGTCCCCTATGGCTGATTGACAGGAAAACCCCTCCATTATGCTGCAGTTCAAATGGGATCAGTGACAGTTCAGCAAGTTTGATTTATATACACCATAAATGATCCAAATTTTTGGTCACGTTTTTAAATTGGGGAAGGGCTAGTGGAGGAAAAGTCGGCTTTATTATCTGAAGTCTTCATGCTGCCAGGTTTCAATACTCTAGCAGAAAGGGCCAACCAAGGTTGAAAAGGAACAAAATCCAGGGAAAAAATATAGTATGAGATTTTAGACAGATGGTCCATCGGCATCTCAAGAGGAAATGCAGTAGAATACCTCTTCTGGGCAACTCTGGAAAGATCTGAAAAATATACAAATGCTTTCAATGCACACTTAACATGTCTTCCATTTCTTTCCCTACTTTATTTCACATATGGTAAACAACTTCTGAAAACAAGTTTGGGTATTGTAATTCTATTTCCTAGCATTTTTAGTGACTTGCTATTGTATTCAGTGTTAAATAACTTTGATTTGTGATGTTAGAGAGAGGTACCACCCTGAAGTCTAATTATCCCCCCAACTCAGAACTTTTCTATGTGCCAAAAATCTGCAGTAAAACATGAGAGGCATTCGTTTATTTACAATGAGACAGACACAGACAAAGCAGGAATACATGGAGGCAGAAGGGCTGTTTTGTTTGCCTTGAAGAAGCTGGTGGAAAGGTAGGGCTGCCAACAGCCCCAAGCACCAGCCTGTCAAGGTCCCAGGAGAGCAATCTGGGAATCCAATTGGTTTCTTTTCTATGATCCATTTCCAAATGAAAAATGACTTCCCACCCAGTTTTCACATGACTAAGTGATCTCTGGGAACTCAACAGAGTTTTTATTTCAGTAGGAGCTGGATGACAATTTAGTACAGCTTTAGCAAGCAACTTTCTTTTTCGGATGTTTTAGCAAAGTGAACCTCAGCAGAAAAGCGATGCAACAGCAGTAAATGGGGACGGAGCTCAAAGTTAATCTAACCAATGTTGCACTGGAACAAAAAGTCCCACAATTCCATACATATCCAAGAGATGCTATGGAACATCTACAGGCAAATGCCATTTTCAGGAAGTTAAGTATTGCAGCTCTCTTTGAATTTACCCCAGCACTTTCAGATAGCTTCAGAATTTGCTCAAACTACTTTGTCCCCGAATCAGTCTTTATTGGCATGTTTTGACAGATTTGTATTCCTAGATTGGGCAGAAAACCCACTTTATTTATCTTTAAAACTAAGAATTATCAAAAAAAGTAGTGCCAGTATTCAGTCATGCGTGACTTGAAGGGGCGTTTCTAAATTTCAACTTTAACATAAAAAATTTGGAGAATGACAACTTCAGGAAATGCTCTGAGCTATCCATAGGTTTCCAAGCCTCCCTAAGATAAAGGTAGTCTTTGTGACTATATCATTACACTCTACTATATCATTAAGTTCTGAGTGTAACTAGAATACCAGAAAAACAGATTTGTTACTTAGACTACAAACATAGAGACCAAGGATTGCATGATGAAACAATTGATTTACAGCTATCTTCCCCAGGTGCTCCTCTTCACAGAGATATAATAGCAGAATGTTGTGGTACCATTTGAATTTAACCTATTCTACTGACTTTTAAATGTACGTTCTCTTGGAATTAGCATTAAACTGTGAATAGAATCATAGAATCATAGAATCATAGNCCTTTAAAATGTACATTCTCTTGGAATTAGCGTTAAACTGTGAATACTTTCCAAAGGAAATAATCAGTGGAGATCAACCAGAGTGTTGAAATGAGACTAGTTGAAAAATCAGCTGGGCAAAATCAAACATCATAAATTAAATGACCTCATGGTCCATTTCCATCTCTGAGTCTTTGACCCGCAGTCCTTGGGCCCAACTGTGAGCCAGCCAACATATAACCTAAGAAAAAAGAACCACTATTTTGCAAAATGTTGCTACTTCAAATTACAGTGAAATCACATTTGTCAAAATAAAGCATGTTATGCACAGTTAGTTATTTTTATGACCCCACAGTTACTGTTAGTCTCAGGAATTTGTTTCACCCATTTGCTGATTCTGTAAGCCCAGTAACTTTGCTTCTCATGAGTGGCATGACGAACTGACAATTCCCTGTCATGAGGAGATTAAAAGTAGAGGTGCACATTAGAAACAGAGTTTACAAAATCCTTTAAATGTCTTTGAACCACTCAGCAACCATCCACACTCTGCAAGGAAGCGCAGTGGTCAGAGGTGTAGGTATACACACCACAGGTAAGAGATGAGAAACTCTGGACGCTATTGAACAGTGAATTTTCACAGCAGATCAGCACAAATATACTTAGCACAGGGTTTTCTGTCACCACAAAGTGTCAAAAGATATTTGAGAATTATCAACTTTTCATGCTCTGTGGTTTCCTTGTGTTTTTCTTCCCCTTAATTTCTCTATACTAAAGTCTGACTTACTTCACGGCATGAAAAGTACCCTTTTATTATACTCCAAGGAATTATCTAAAAGGACTTGACCAAATAAAATTTTCCTGGCCTTAGTCTTTTACTCACAAAGCCTCATAAAGAAATGATTCAGAGTAACAACACAAAAGAAATAATGAATAAAAATCTTATTTAGGATGTTAATCCCCCACAGAGCAGTGTGTCAGACTCTAATGTATAAAAGGGCCATTGACCCATGTATTCCTCAGGATGATAAACACTAGAGGAGAGCCAAAACAACAAAGTAGAGTTAAGCAAAATGCTTTTAAACCAGGTGTTTTCTGAAGAGCCAGTACGCACATGCTATCAAAAGTTCAGCACCGACCAAAAATTGCAGCCCAGTGGTACATAACATATGGGTGAAAATCATTTTCTGAGTTAAGAAAAGAGCTTAAAAACACCTAACAAGGTAGTAATTGTTGGCTTTACTATGATATCCACTAAAGTTCCCATGATTTCATTTTCAGAGTTCAGAAATAGTTGTCTTGTAATCACTCCAAGCAATATCAGCTTTTGGGGAAGTCAATAAAGTATCCAAAATACACTAAGTCTTCAACTTCTTTCACATACTGTTTTCTTATTCTATAAGAGCAGATTAAACAATAAGAGACAACTTTTGCAAACACACACCTGTATAAATCCCAGTGACCAAAAAAAACCACCGTTTTTCTCCACAGGTGTTCCATAAACCCATACCCCTTACACATCAACAATAGCAGGGCTTGGTTTTGCCCCACTAATGTCAGTAGAAACACAGACAAGCAAATAGAAGGAAGACTATGAAGAGTACTTCTCATAAAACATAGATGATGATACACTATCTAAAACCCTCTTTGAATGCTGCTAATTAAGTATAAATGGAAAATGCTGGTTTGGAAGGTGAAAAGAAACAAACCTAATTCAAAAATATCAAATCTTGAGCTTTTAAAATTGTTACAGTTATTTGACAGCACTTTCGTTTTTTAACAACAAGTGTCACAAAGAGATGACTGAGATGCCCATGATACAGGCTAGCAGAGATAGTAGTCATCTAGCAGAGTAGTAGTTGTCCATGCTGATATGAAAGAGCAAGGAAAATGAAAGATATGAGTCTTTCCTATCTTGTGCTTGTCTAGAGCTGGATCTGGTTTGAGCTTATTAATTTTGGAAGCTTTGTTTCTCTTTCTGTTTTTATTTTGGTTTTCCCATTTTGAAATTATTCACTGTGCTGTTCCTCACATACTTGAAGTGTGTCTAGACTGTTAGCAAACTGACATTTAATGAAGACAGGTTACTTTGATTGAAGGACTGTAGCTGCTTCACACTGTGGATTGGGGTTTGCCTCCCTGACACCTGTATTAAGGAATCTATTTTTTGCCCTTTCATGAGGCCTTCAACATCATCTGGTATGAGACTATCACACAGATGCTCTCTTCTCCAGGGTAAAAAAAAGCAAAGGGGCAATATCAGAAAAGCCAGAGCAGAGGTAGGAGGCATGATTTATTCTGCCTCAGTGTGAAACTACCACAAAAGAATGTATTTTTTATAATGTGTCACAACTAGGTTTGTAACAACATAAACAAAGTACACAGCAGCTGTGCCAGCAGTGATCATAAATACATGTTTAGCATAGCAGCTATAATAACTTGCACATCATCACACAAGAACAAATTCTTGTCACACTCTTGTAGGTGGAAAAAATATGCTCTCTAAAATGTTTCACATGAAAATTCAATGCTCCCATTACCAGAGAGTGCAGTTCTCACAGGACAAATAAGACTGCAGCCTGAAAACTATTTTAATAAATCAAAACTAAATACACTGCTGTCTATACTCTCTTTAAAGGATTATTTTGACTCTAGCTCAGGGTTTTGCAGAGCAGATATGACAGAGAACATGTGCACACGTTCTCTCTTCTTTCTCTACCTGTCTTTTTAAACACAATAGAGAGAAAAACAAGTTGCATTTGCTCCACAGTCTTCAGTCCCTGATGACCCTCAAAGCTCCTTTTGAACCTACTTTTTCCTAATAAATGCGGTATGAATAATAACAAAGTGGAAAGCCCATCCTTTAAAAGAAGCAGTGGATATAATATGAGCTGTGCTCTATTTCCACTTCTGTCTGGGTTTTGTGACTGCAAACACAGAAGTTCTTTAAACTCTTTCAGCCTCCATTGTCTTGTCTGTCTTTGGTCTTCTCATTTTAGACCACTAGCCCTACAGCACAGTGATTTTTACATTGTTAAGGTAACTTTAGGAAAGTCAGACTGGTGGAATCATAACTGTTCCAAATATTTGCCCTTTCACATCATTGCTTTCACCCTCAGCATTCATTTCTGCATATCTACACTTCTTGTGCTGAAGACCATCCCTTCTTGTTCTTTGCCTGCTAGGAACTAGTGAGCAAGCACAGTAATTGCAGCCTCTGATTTTGGGATGTTCAAAAATGTACACCACTCCACCCTAGGAAAACTAGATCAAAAATGGCTGTTCTTAGAGCCCATGCGCTTCATACTTAGACAACTTTTTGAGGTATCTATGGCAGAGCACTTTCAGATCCTTCATTGCTGCTCTTAAGGCTCTAACTCAGTCCTGCTGGGGAGAATGCAACTCTCATTCTCCATGTGAGTAGTTTCTCCTTTCACCTTAGCATACTTAATCAGCAATTGCCTGTCATGGAAAGGTGCTTAAGATCTTCCCAGCCACATGTCTTTATTGTTGCAACATAGCATTACATTACATCTTACTTATATCTTACTTTTATTAAAATGTCTTTTAAGGAATTTTAGTTTTCTAATGCAGTTGGAATCAAGCAGGAAAATGTACTGCTCTCCTGTGTTTTCTTCCAATGTCAGCACTTCAAATATTAAGCATTTATTCAACCTTCTATTTCTGATTGTTCGCTCAAATCTATTTAGTCCTTTTCTTTCCTCTTGGTATCCAGTGAGCCAGGGCTACAGGCTCCTGAAGTCAGTTCAGATGGTTATCTGCAATTTCTCTTTGTAGTGCTCTTCAAGGTCAAACCCATTACAGAATGTGCTCAGACTGACTTTCCACACTTAACTCTGCCGGACTTACTGTGACACACTCAGCAGTTCACCCTAGAAGCTGTTATCCATAGATACAGCAGATGTTAGACTTGATATAGAAAAAGAACCTGTTTCCCACCTCCTCTTCATCTAAAATCTCTCATGAATAGTGACATTTTTGATGAAGAAGATAAGCATTATACTAGATGCTAATTAGTACCACCACTTCCAAAATGAAATATACTCACAAAAATTACATTCACATAATATACATTACAGCCACAGTTGGGAAGTTTAATCATGCCAGCCTTCCCAAAGAGCTTAGAGATTGTATATTCTTTCTGTCATATCTTATCAACTGGGAAAGAAATGAATCAGCAAATAAAGCTCCTTAAATATTTGCAATTGATTTATAATGGAAATCACAGAGCTGGGATAACATTATTTTCATATGCCCTGTAGTCTTGGGTAAACTGGTGTATATAAAGGTTTTGTAAAATACAGGAACTGATTTAAAATCTGTCACAGACATATTAATGCTGAAATAACTAGGCTTAGATGCCCACAATTCATACTCCAGTTGTAGACTGATATATCAGCCTCTTGTGTCTGGAGGTGGTCAGCTCTTCATCCTCAATTTTCCTCTTCATCCTCAATGTTTTTCTCCCACATCTAATTAAAATGGAGGTGCTTATAGTCATTAGGGCAAAGAAACCAATACAAATGAGTGGAGGAAAGTCAGTCCTTCAAGTTCAGTTAATGTTCTGAATTTGGTTGACATTTCCAGATTCCCCAGCCTAGCAGTGATCAGAGTGGTCCTTTCCCAATTTCTTATATGCTCTGTGCCAATCCTGGGTATCTTCCCATGATGTTTTTGAAGAAATCTGGTTTGGAAACAGAACTGGTTACCCATGACTCCTAATGACAAATTTTGAATCATTTTTCTCTAGGTATAGATCCTAAAGTGGAGGGAGGGAGGGAGGGAAGGAGGGAAGGAGGGAAGGAGGGAAGGAAGGAGGGAAGGAAGGAGGGAAGGAAGGAGGGAAGGAAGGAGGGAAG
>WAAB01000065.1:145693-179184 GCA_013389865.1 Piaya cayana
AGGAAGGAAGGAAGGAAGGAAGGAAGGAAGGAAGGAAGGAAGGAAGGAAGGAAGGAGAGTCGGAGTTAAAGATAAGCTTATTTTAACTTTTTCATACGCTTTACTTTGCAAGCTTATCAATCAGAGCTGAGGTGGTCTGATGCGCCTCAGCTGGACATGCCAGATTTTTGTATACTGACTCTTCAACTACTGCACCAAAAGCCAGTAGAAACACTCCAGAATGTTTTGTGACGATAAAGAGTACAAAAGCAGCTCTAAATGTTAGAAAATCAAAAAGAAATATATGTGGCCATATCATCACAGAACCATAAAGTTCTTCTTTCTACTATTCAGAAAAGTGCCTTTGATTTTCAGTAGAAGATGCTTTGTATCTCAGAGGTACAGTACAGCAGTTTGATTGCTATCATGTAATGTGGCATTTGCTAAGATAATGACTCTTTTTGTGAATGGCTGAGTCAATAACCACCTAAAATCCCTGTATTTTGTCAGTGTCTGTGTTATTGCAGCTCTTTGCCTAAAGTAATTATACCTTTTTACATTTCAGAAAACTTATACAGTATTTTCTTTCTCTTTATTACAACTGCTCTACTTGTATTTAATTACTCAAGATTTGGCCATCTGCTTCTTATTGTTTGCATTCCTATGCCATGAAACAAGCTGCAATAGACTAACTAATGTGCTTGGTTAGAAACATAGTATCACATATAATTATTTGAATGATTAAGCAAAAAAAAATATATTTCCCTTTCTCTTTGAAATTCAAATATTATTATGCAAAAATATCTATTTCACAAGCATATCATACCCAAGTATTTAAATGAATTTGTCCCTTTCACTTACTCAGGTGTCAGCAAGTCTAAAGGAGGGGACAAGAAGGGTAGACTTTCTATAGGATATACAGCAGAGGATTAAAATATAGAAAGAAGGAAAACCAGCATCTCCTTCCTGATTTTGCCATATGCCACTTGTATAGCCCTAAATAAACTATTGGGTCCTTAAGCTTCAGTTTCCCACACTGATAAATGTAGGGAGTGTTACAAATTATTCTCACCATTGCTGTCTGTACTTACATTTTACACTTTTCTAGGCACTGCATGGAAACTACAATTCCATACTCTAAAAATGCATATAATAAAGAATTTATTTTAGCTCATAAAATAAACTTCCAACAGAGCAAGCTACTGACACCTATATAACCAAAGTCAATGGGGTCACTTAAAGTTAGGGATATTCTTAAAGGCTTTTATTTGGAGCTTTAACCTCTCAAGAACACATCGATTCATAGCTTGAGGTAGTGGTTATTTTGCTCTTTCTTTCAGTGCATGCTTATTTATAAAGATTTTCCTTCCTGAGCAGACCTCATGGCTTTCACTGTGCTGGGTTTCTGCTCAGTAATCCAAATGGTTGATAAAGATTTCTAAATATGTGATTAAGAACTTCTATATCTGGCAACTGGACCTGTCAAGGGATTGAAATGGGAGGAAAACAAATCTTTTTGCTGAGAGTTTCATGGCCTGAAGTACAGCTGCAATGTACAATCTATTTGAGTGTCACTTATTTATATCAGTGTAAATGTGGGAAGCAACTGCCTTCTTCCCAGTCTTCTGCTACTACACTCAGATAAGAGGCATAAGAAAAGGGATAAGAAAAGGTGGCATAAAAAGAACACGAGCAGAAGGAACAGAACCTCTTTAAATGGAGCATCCCTGAGCATAAGGACAGCTCAAGTAAACCAGGTTTTCAGCTCTGCTCTTCAAGACATTGAGGAACAAATCATTTGTCATGATGTTCTAACAGTTTGGCCGACCTAATTAGACACTCACTTGACAAAGGGTTGTGACATTCATATAAGATAGGAGTATTCCCCTGGGTGTATTAAAACATGAAGAGAAAAGGCCAGGAGCAGAAACAAGAAATATACTGTACTGTGTAGGGGGAGGATACTTCTTGACTGGGAGCAAAGGTTAGAAATAGATGAGGGGAATCTGGTTCTGCAGATATATGTAGGCTGTTTTATTGTTTCAGATAGATGTGCATTCTTCTTGTCCATGGCATGATACATTCACATATCTCAACCTGACATAGTCTGCATGTTTCTCCTGTTCCTAACTACCAAGTTTGCCTCAAGGAATGATCCAAAAACTCAAACCCCTCACAGGAAGGAATTCTGTGGGGCTGTGTGATCTGCACTGGCTTGGGGACTGAGGATGGCAGACTGCAGGGTGTCATATCTGTGACAAGGAAAGGGATTTGCAACAGGAGATGGCAACATAAGGGAAGGGGAGAATACTGTGGCCTCCTCATGCAGAGTGGAGCATCTGGAGCAGCTGTGCTGGAACCTAAGCACAGGGATCCCAGGGTGCCAAGGCTGCATGGCACAGGCCTCTTGTCCCTCTTTCACCTAGCATTTTCCCATGAGACAAGAGCACCTTTGCAGTATCCATGCTGAGGAGAATTGAAATTGATCTGAGGCACCTGTTATACTGGCTTCCATCTAAAAAGAATTGAGAAAAACCCATGTGGGTGCTGTGAGTACTGCCAGCATCCACGCTGTGCAAATTCCACAGGTAAGCAATACATTTGAGTTTCTATTAGGCTCAAGCTGGCATCTTTTACAGCCACAAAAATCCTATTTTTAAACAACATTCTTTCACCTCCTTATAAAGAGTGCCAAACTGGCACATTGCAGAGATGAGAGACACTGCATGCCTTTCCAAATGCAACTCCTGCCATCTGGGAGCAGAGCAATAGCTTTCCACTTAGCAAGCCAGCAGGTTCATAAAATAGTCCAGGAGTATGAAAAGACATTACTGCCTTCAAAAGCAACATGGTTTTGGCAGTCAGCTTTGAATGATCTTCTGCTGCTTTGTAATGTACCTGTAAAAGAGGTTTAACTGATGTTATATTTTCTGAACACATTTGTATTGACTTTTGTGATGACCTTTACCTACCAAATCATGCATGAAAACTCACCAAATAGAAGCTAAACTTTTTTTCCTAACAGCCATTCTGCTCCATTTGCTATATCCTACACAATAATGTTTGTTGCGTATTTAGCAGAAGTCATTATAGCTGCATAGAAGACTTTGATAACTCCCCAATGTCTGTATGAAACCCAAGTAAAAATGTGTTGCCTATTGAGTCATGTGATAACAGCTTAACAAGTTACTGTGCCCCAGTGTGAGGCGTCCATTTGTGTGCACGCCTTTCACATGAGCTTGTGTAAGATGATGAGGATGAGATCAACACAGGGATACTGAGAACTGCTCAATCGATATGCAGCAACTTGTTAAAATACCAAACCATGATTTTTTTGTCTGCTCCCAGGTGCATAACTAGGTGCATAATCCAGGGGATTTCCATTATCTGTTTGTTTATATGGGGGTATGGTGGCACTGTCAGGTGCTAAACATCAGTCAGCAGATCTAAGAATGATTTTATCAACTCCTCAGATTGAAGCTTCACACAGGCGTTCCATCTGCAATGTTGGCTTTGCCTTGTTAGACATCCAGCAATGCCCATGATGGCAGAAGATAGTCACCAACTTGAGAGCTAACAATTTTAACAAAAGAGGCAGATGTGTCAGGTAGAATTGGCTCACCTATCTTTAACCATTTAAAAACCAGCTTGACCCCTGAGATAGTTACTTATGCTCCCTTCAAAGTAAGAGAAAAATCCAAATACATAGAATGGATATTTCTTCCAGCTGTCTTAGACATTTCTCTTACCTGAGATGAATGCCTTCCCTCTTCATATAGACATATAAACATATGTAAATACAAACATATGAAAAGCCCAGACAATTAGCTTGACATCCAGCCCTTGCAAGACTGAGGATTAGGTAAGATGCATCTCCAAACAAGATCATGGAACAGGTATATTACACCTAATGGAGAGCTAGGGCACAGGGACATCACTCTCAGCTTCCCAGAAGCTCTGTGCTAGTCCCAGGCTTGAGCCCATACCCTTTTAGCAACAAAGCTACAGACCCTTCTTCTAACCTTAACATCGCTGGAAAAGACAGGTCCACAGAGCTGCAGGAACCAAGGCCCCTCTCTTGTGTTGTATTTGACCTGCTGCTCAGTCCTAAAATGGAATCATGGAGGTCCCTGCTGTGCCTGCAGTTCTCCATGAAGGATTTCCTATTTCACATATCAAATGCGTGGATGGTTCCCCACGAAGCAGAATAATTGATTAAGTTTAGTAAACCAGCAGCTTGGATGCCTAATGCTAACCACTATTAACCATGGATGAGCCGCTAAAAAACAAGGGAGATGATTTTAAGAAAAGGGAATAATAATGACTGACTGCAACATTACTTAACATGATGGGTCAGTTACAAAAAATTTCAAGTCTTTCTTTGCCTTTAATGCCTCAATTGATACTCACCTTTTAGCTAGCTGGAATCTCCCTCACCAGTGTGCTGTCTCATTCATTGCTTTGTGGGCTCACATTCAGAGAGCCATTTGGCCTGCAAACTTGCTGGATTATCTGTAAACACAGTGAAAGAGGCAATTATTGCATGAAACCCAGAGAGTGCACCTGCATGCTAATGAGCTAAATGTCATGACAGAAATGCAAGACCAGCACTCCATGCTGCCCTTTAGAAAGCAAGCTATTTACTCCCATAACACTTCAAACAGAAAATTATAGTTTAACTTCTTTTTTGAATGCATAATTTATTCTGTAATAAATAACTAAATGCATATTTATTGCACCCCTATTTTATTCCATTGTTGTACTTTTCACAGGTTTTCCCTGCCCTAGAGGCAGTGTTCATATTGGTTATAATATTTTCTGTCTGAGGTTGCTGTACACCTAAAGCTCTATTACAAGGCTGGTGTTCAGACCAAGAGAAAGCTTTCATTCCCCTCCAAATGCCCCTGAGTTATTTCTTTTGCTGGTTTTGTTTTATTTTACCTTAAATTGAAGGGGTGTCTAGTACTCACAAAGAATAAACGGGAAAAGGGATTAACTATAAAGCGTATAGCTGTTTTGTATTGTTTCTTTTTAAAAAATCTGCATTGTAACTGTAATAGAAATCAGCAATGCCAGTAAAGTCAGGGCTAAGGCTGCAGTCAGCTTGATAGTTAGGAATTACAGCACAGAGCACACAGGACACACATCAGTAAAAACAGAGCTGTGGATTACAGCATACGACAATGCAGTGTTTTTGCAAGCTGATTTCAGACTTCTGCAATGCAGACCCAAAGAAAATGAAGAGAAACTTTCTTATTCTCTTATGGTTTGAGGCTGATTCACTTTGGCAGTGATTGAGAGTTAACATAAGATGGCTGTTTGACCATCCATGTAAAATGAGATGGATTTACTTTATTTACGTGGTGGGCCTATCTTTCATAACTGATGGGTGCCTGCAGCACAAAATAACTTCTCAAAGATGATACAAACTGGTAGTGATGGGTGAATTTCTAAGTTCTAAATTTTTGGGTTTAAAATATTATAAAAGAAACAACTGTGCTCCTCTAGCTCCATTCATGTCTAACCTCAGAGGACTTTACAGTTATGTCACACCAGAAAATGTCATGGATGCATTATGATGCTTATGAGAGTAGCCTGTCCCTTCAAGGCCACATGCAGTCTAGGCAGGGTAGAGCAGTAAAGAGGAACTACCTAATCTTCCATACAGCTTTGTGCTTAAACCACCAAACCATCCTGCAAACACAAAAATCAATGCAAATCCTTAGCATAAATTTAATTTCTAGCACTGATACTGTTGAAAAAAACCACTCCAGAATTAGATGTTGTCAAAAAGAATATTCCATTTTAATTTAAATGAATTGCTTGTGCCCCATCCCTGTGTGGCAGCTGTCTCCATTAGGATTAGTAGGTTTCAGAAAGGCACTTCCAAGCCAGACCTCACGGAGACAGCAATAGCAGGACACCTGAGCAGGACTTTTTATCTGCCTTTCAAACATTTTATGTGTTCTGCACCTCACCATTTGTCCTCCAGAACCATAGCAAGCCCTGGATCTTACACAAAAGTGCATGTTTGCTAGAAAGCTAAACGGTCTTTATCCTCCTCCAACTCCTTGCTTTGTAGAGGACAAGACAAGGCACGCAGTGAAACCCCTTGCACCTTCACAGAGGCAGTGACCCCAAAGTACAACCCAGGTGGAGACAAATGCACCATTTCACAGAACCTTCCACATGACTAATCCATGGCACTACCATCCATCCTATGCCTCTGTGCTGCTTGGAGCACTTCTCTTTTGGAAGGAGAAAAGAAGGGGGGAAATTCTCTCATATTTCTGAGGTACAGAAAGAACATGTGACAGCACATGCTCTTTCTGCTGCATTCACACTTCAGGACGTAAAGTTTTTCCACCTCCAAGGTACAGGTTTTGCTCCCACTGCTGTGAGGGGGAAATCATTGAAGGAAACAAAACTGCATTCTAGTTCCTGCCAGAACTGAAGTAAAGCTGAGGGGGTACTGACCCCCTCCCAGTGAGCAGAGTACATTTACAGGTCCTTTACAAAGCAAACTCTGGAGCATAAATATGCACTGAAGGCTTTTAAGAGCGGACGTTATTGAACCATCGAGCTGACAACTCACAGCAGCAGTGGTCTGTTGTGTAAATACATGCACAGGGTATGATCCAGGTCCTCCTTCGGTTTTCTCAGCATGCAGAGTGCTTCAACACCCAGCATGAGACGATCATTTCTGATTCTTCCTTTCAGAAAATTCCACAAAGGTAGCCCTAGGCCATCTATTTTTTGGAACAATGTCAGGAACATGCACATTATGTCTGTAAAGAATGATGCTGTGACTGAATCACAGAAACAAGAAAGCCATCTAACACGATCAGCCCAAAAGAAGACAAAACTATTTTTACCAGCCAGAAATAAATCTCAAACACAGTGGCTTTTTATATCTACTGAAAATGCAGACGTTGTCTTTGATATGTAATAGCTCTGCAGATGGAGAAGTCTCCTTAGTGGATTTTACTGTCTCTCTGGAAAATGGAGCATGACTCTCTCCTGGCTCGGTTTGTTCACAGGCAGTCCTTGCCTCCCTCCTTTCTCTCCTCTCACACGCTGTAGTGGCTGGCAGTGCTCTCAGGAGGCACGTGTCCTGCTACTCCACTGCATTACCTAAACAAATCCTGGTACAAAAGCCCTGCAAGAAACTGAGAACCTCAATACTCCTCTTTGCCCATGTTAACACTCAAAAACAAGCATGCTAATTAGGCTGTGGGAAGCAGAATAACGCAAGCTGTGTGGGACTCTGGCCCTAGACAGCTCCCACACTCCTGCTTCCTTGCTGCCTAAAAGGGTTGCCTAATTAACTGACTTTATTAAATCTTCTTCTGGGCACAGTGTGCTGATGCATCAGCTAATAAAAATGGAAGAGAAACTAGCACTACAGAAAATGACAATATCAGTAGTGGGCAGGGTGCTTTGTGTTATGTGTCACAGCTCATAACAGTGTGAAGTGGTTGATATCTTCATCAGCTCCTAACTAGGTATATGGTCCTCTGTGTGCATGTATGTGTGCATATATGCCTGTGTCACGAAGAAAAGAAAGAAAAATTAGACCTGTAGAAGATAATTTTAACACCTTAATATAGTATATATTAGTTCTGTGTACTATAGGTTAAAAAACTGTTGTAAAACAGACATAGACATTTTTAAATCATTTTAATATTCATGGGCAGAAGGGTGTGAAAAGCCTTTAAAAGAATTATATTTTAAAGCTGTCTTACTGAATTTCTTTTTAAAATTACATATTAGAAAGTGCTTGACTTTAAAAAAAGTTTTTTTCGGATTCTGATGATATAATGAGGTCAGGCTGCAATCTAGCTGAGGAGTACATCATAAACAAACTAATGAAAACTAATTTTAGCCATTTCCTGTAGAGCATAACTGGTATAATACATCACTTCCAAACACAAAAACAAAATGATCAGCAAAGACTTCATTCATTTAAGACCCACCACAGAGCTAGACAAGGGTACATGCTGCTTTTTTTAAATGTCAGAAATCCATTTCACAGTGTTAATGATCTCTCAATGCCCACTTCATATTTAATCAGAGAGCTGCTAACACTTAAAAAAAATAACCTGTCTGACGTTGATCTTATCTGTATGTTGTTCAGTTGGATGAATCAAGTACAAATGAGAAAATTTTGAAAATCTAAACTGTATAACTGCTCAAAGCCGAGCATACACAGCGGGCCCAAAGCAAAGCTGGACATTCACTTCAGAGTATCTAGCTGTGTCATCTTCTCTGCTCCATTTTAATATTGTAAAAATCTTCAACGCACTCATCTCCTCCCATTTTGAATTATCTTACTGAGGACCTTGGTCACAACCTTCACTGGTTCCCCAAGAGAAAATTATCTACTTTTCTAAGGATTTTCCTTCTCTTTTCTTTATCTATTTGTTTTTGCAAGTGAAATACTGCAAGCCTACACTAAAACCATACCTGATTCAGTAGGCAAAGTGCAACCATCTTGTTACAGCACTGCAGATTTATTTCCATATTGACCTAATTAGCATTTCTTCTATCTAACGTCTAAGTGCCTGTAAACCAAGATGAAGTTAGCTAAATACCATGAAGCATCCATGGTACTTAAGCCAAGTCCGTTAAACTCATTTAACCACTGATCTCAAGCAGGCAGAAGCCTCAGACTTTGGAATATAAAGATTTGAGGAATTTGTATTCTGATTTTTTAAAGCTTGTGAATTTATGTAACAGAAAGCACTTTAAGAATTAGATAAGACAGTCTTATAAAACCAATAGTTTCTGATAAAATAACATTCTTATTCATACTCTGTTCCCAGAAATTTAGTAGGTCTGATACAGTAAGTTTTAATAGCAGTTCACAATGCTTTTTCCCCTTCTTCTTATTCTTTTTGAACTTCTTTCGAAATCTTAAGATTTAATCTCTGAATTATTTTTAAAGAGATTTATAGTGATTGATGCAAATATTAGACACTGTATCCTTTTTGGCATTCTTCTTTCCTTAGCTGTTGTCTTAGAGCAACATCTAGTGGCACACTAGCTCTGCATCCTTCCTCAAAATCACTCTTGATGCAAAAGAAGAGCTACTGTAATAATTAACTATGAGAGATTTACACACATACACATACACATACACATACACATACACATACGCATAAGCACACACTGTAACAGACATTATCTCCAGCTGGTCTGGGGAAACACACCTTTACAAGATTTTTCATTATACTCAGAATATAATCATTTAAAGCCTGAACTTAGACACTCAAATTGATAAGGAGAATTACTGAGTACCTTACCTTGTATTTTGCAGCTGCACCCATATTTAAACTTCTATTTTTTGTCTTAGTTTATCCAACAGTAGTCTGTGTAGTCTGTTTTCTGTGTAAATTTCTGCTTTCAAAAAGGAAAAATATATATGAATATTCTTTCCTAATACAGCTCTCAATTTCTCTGTTTGTGTGGCTAAGAACTATTTGCACAAGATTTGATACATTGACTCAAGCACTTAATTCTTATTCTTTTCTGCAGTCTCCTTGATTTCAATAGGAATCAATCCTATTCAATTGATTTCACATTAAATCAATTTGAATTATGTGCTTAATGAGTTGTATTTGCATCTTGGACTACTGTGGCAAAATAGCTTTGGTCTGTGAATTCCTTTTCAAAGATCCTCAGCACAAAACCTAGCCTGTAAGTTACTCAGCTTTGGTCCATACTCTGAAGAAGAAAAAATAAAATTATTGTGAATGTAGACTCGTTCAGGTACTACTCAGGAACAGAACTCTAAGAGAATATTATTTAAATGAAAGGCTGAAACAATTTGAAAAAAAATAAAGACTTCAGAAGTTGAATTTGGAATAATGAGTAAGGTTACTTTTAATTTTTAAATTTTTAATTAGTGAAAAATAGCATCCAAATAGAACATTTCTGTAACTACATATTTACAAAAGGTAAAACAAGTAAGTTGATGGGCAGCATCAGTTGAGACCATCTGTAAATCTGAATGAAGTGTTAAGCTATTTTAGCAGTACTTTTTCAAGTGCTGAAAGATTTTTCTTTTCCCCAATTCGTTCTGGTTTAGCAGGTTTTGCAGTACTTAGTTGATTCAAAACATGAAAACTGAGTGGGATTAAAAACTGATAGTTGGTTGACCTCATTCAATCTACAAATGAAAACAAGCCATCAAAGACTAAAACCTAATTATTTTACAGTCTTGGGGAAATTGTAACCATAAACAACTTCTTTAATTCACTAGTTGCAGTGAATAATTTCTCATTAATAAATCAGTTAGCTCAAACTACAAATTGTTTTAATTTAAAAATATGTCACTAATCTATTTAAGGTAATTTTATTCCATTAATGAAATGATTTAAAATACACGTTTTTTGCAATTAAATCAAACTCCAATTTAATAACATTTCCATTTCCATTCACAGCAGTTTGACACAATAAGTAAAAGTATCAGACAATAAACAAGAAATGTCATTTGACTTTTCAATGATATAATTTTAAATGAAGGCAGTCTGCAAGTTTAATGTGTAGTTCACTTTTAGTTGCAATTCAACATATCTCTATAGCTAGCATCAAATAACAAGTATTTCTGAAGGAAATAATTTTAAAGTAATACAGCAGTGTAAGACTGAAACTAGTAATGAGTTCACCGAAGATTTCTTGCCTCATGATAGAAATCATGTCTGAAAATACTTGATCTATTACTTCTTACCTACAAATGCTACACAGAGGATTTTTAAGCAACATCATTATTTTATTTTTGGTGCTTTTCAAGTTTCTTCAGCCCAAATTGAGCCCAACAGACAATTTCTTAAGAGTATGTCCATCTGTTCACCACAACCTAAACAACCTACGACAAACAGCACACCAACTCAAAGACTGAGAAACACTGGACAGTGTCTAATGGGAAAAAAAAAGGTGAAAATGTACCAAACCTACAGAAACACTCAAATAAAGAAAAGGCTGTAGAATTACTCTTCCACCTTAAGACGTCAAGTGAGCAAAGCAACCACAGGCAATATGATGAGGGAAGGAGAGTTGAGCTCTTTAGCTTCACTAGCAAGCACAGCTCTGATGGGCACTCCTCAAGAATAGACTTATTTCCTTTGTAAACAGGAAACAAATGTTGTAACCAAACAACATTTTAATCACAAGTTATTGTTGAATTCTGTACAGTGTAAATACTAGGTCTTCCACATCATTCTGGTGCACTACATGATCACTGTGAAAACTTGGAAAAAGATGGCCAGTTCCACTTCGTTCACATATTAGGGCACACTTTCAAAGACTGACAATATCTGCTGAGTGATGAGAAGCTTACTGATTGATGAGGACCTTGACAGAAGCTTGCAGTGTGAACTTGCAGCCCAGAAGGCCAAACATATCCTGGGCTGCATCAAAAGAAATGTGACCAGTGGGATGAGGAAAGTGATTCTACCCCTCAATTTCTCTCTTGTGAGACCTCCCCTGGAGTATTGTGTCTAGTTCTGAATCCTCAACATAAGGATATAAAACTGTTGGAACTGTTGGAATAGGTCCAGAGGAGGGCTGAAAAGATGATCAGACAGCTGGAGCACCTCCCATACAAGGACAGGCTGAGAGCTGGGGTTATTCACCTGGAGAAGAGAAGGCTCTGAGGAGACCTTATAGAGACCTTCCAGGAGGTGTACAAAAAAGCTGGGGATGGACTTTTTCAAAGTCATGTATGTAGTGTTAGGGGGAATGGCTATAAACTGGAGAGGGGCAGATTCAGACTAGACATGAGGAGGAAACTTTTCACAGTGAGGGTGGTGAGACACAGGCACAGGTTGCCCAGGGAAGTTGTGGATGCCCCATCCTTGGAAATGTTCAAGGCCAGACTGGATGAGGCCTTGAGAAACCTGATGAAGTGGGAGATGTGCCTGCCCATGGCAGGGGGTTGGTCTTTAAGGTGCCTTCCAGCTCAAACCATTCCATGATTTTATGATTCTATCTCTATCTTCTGATAAAAATGGTATTTACACCACCCAACTTTTGCCAACTAATTTCAACTGTTCTCTCTAGGTTCTCCCCAGTAGCTAGTGGAGAAAGAAACATATTTTTTCTTGAAATTATTCAGACCATGTAAATCAGATTTCTCTGGACAGTTGGAAGAATTTGGGTAATACATTGATCATAAACATTGCCTGAGACTGGATGATGCAAACACTTCTTTAAATCTTTTCCGATCCATTCATCTTCTCATTATGAGCCTTTGCACCTGAACAATTTGCAGTTTAAATCTTGATTTGATTTGAAACGTTTTCCCTTCTTCCTATCTGGAAAAAAAAAAAAAGTAGGATTTACTTCATATATTTAAATAGGATTCTTTTATAGCCCAAAGGCAGCTGAAAGGATTCTGCTGAATCCAAATACACTTTCAAGCATGGGAAGCTATGTCGTAAAGGTGAATATTACACAATTTAATGAATATATAAAAACAGGATTTTATAACAGAAACTGACCTGAAACCTCCTGATGACCTATCTGTAAAGCATTAGATTAAAGTCCTTTTCAGATACAGCTCTATTTAAACACATACCGAGTGTAAGCATCTTTGGGAACTGAATTATTGGGTCTGACAAATTTGTAGGAAATTATAAGCATACGGATAAAGACAGCCCGGGAATATGCAATTACTACAGGTAAGCGCATTCAGAAGTCTTTGTGCCAAGTATTATGTTACAATCCCATCACCTTTTCAATAAGTTATTGTAAGAGGAAACAGTATTTAATCATCTGCAGCGTTCAGTATCTGAAAGAATTGGCTAAATTCCAACCTTACTATTATAAATTCAGGATTACACCACTTTTCTCAGTATCGTTGTCACTAGTTTAGTTTTGTCTGTGTTATTTTCTGTCCCTCTCTCACTGCCACAAGCAAGATGTGAAATAAGTCTGATGTCCAGTAGACTGTGTAGAATAATTAACTTCTCCTCTGTATTTTGCTGTGTCATAAAGTTTTTTAAAGTTTACTATATTCCACTCTTGAAGTCTCAGTGACAGACACATTTCTTAAAGAGTTTTACCCAGTGGAATAAATAAATGGCCAAAACAGTACATTATTGATTTTCAGAGTAGTATTCTGATGTTTCACAAAATATATATATTACATTAAAATCAGGAAAAACAGCACTAATCATGTAACGTGCATTCTTGGAGATCAAAAATAAACCCGATTTACTGAGTTGGTTAAGCCTCAGTGCTGGCAGATATTGAGTTCCTCCTAATGGGTGTCAACTTCCCTTTACACCATGAAAAATCACCTACTAATATTTTGTTCTGAAATTTTAGTTCACTCTAAATCAAAATAACTCATATTTACAGGACTATTTATTTCATTTTTGCTTCAAAATCCAACTCGTGATTCAATGCAGAATCATTTCAAATAAAGTTTAGAGGGTTTAGGGAAGCTTTTCCAAACACAAAGATCTTCTCAAGGAAGGATTTCCACAGCTGAGAGGCTGAGCTCTGCTGCTCACTGTGCATTCAAATGATCGTCAGTCCACAGCTGACCATAACATTTGGCCAACTGTATACAGAAAGAGATTTGTGCAAACACTTGCACTACAGTTTTCAGAAGTAGGTAATTATATACACAGTCCTTCCAGTGCACCACATGGGATGCCTTGAATATGTCTAACTTTCAGAAAGTCTTATTTTTCTGCTTTGTTGGATGCACCACAACAACACAGCTAAAATTATGAAGCATTTTTGATATTTTGTTCTGCAGAGCCCCACTCAAATAAACTATCATCCTACATCCTACATATTGAAGGTTAAGCAAGTACTTATTGCAAAGTATGGAGTCCTCCTTAAGCAAAGCTTCATTCACAGTGACTGTCTTAGGGATCTGTCTTGAAAGAATAACCCAGTCGCCTTCTTTGCAAAACATGGTAATAAATTGCTTCAGTATGCATGAAAGTTTTAGTATTAATGCAGACAGGTGATGAAAATCTCATGCACTAAGACAAGATTGTAAATTTATGTCACCATCTTATGCTATTGTTTGAAAAAAATCTACTAAAACTATATGGGTTTTACTCATCTAACTGTAAATAATTATTGATCGTGTGATCTCGTTCGAAACTACACACTATATAAAGTCTATTGGTTATGCCTAATAATATACATGTATATACAGAGAGCTCTGATAGCTCTTATATGCAAAGAAGCTTTGCAAGTGTATGTGTACACAAAGATATATGTATGCCTTTTTATATACATACATACATACATATACATGTATTCAAAAAGGTGAGAGACAGAAAGGACAGAAAAGTTATGTCACATAGCCATACCATTATAAAAGGATGTCTTATTATTTGGCTGGACCTGGTTATTTGTGTTTAACAAATTCAGATATGCTAGTGTTCTGCATTTATAGAAATTCTAGTAGAGTGGTGTAAAGTGATGTTGAATAGGCCTGAAAGCCATCTACTCAGTTCATACTCTCCTGGCAATGCTTTATAAAATGTTGAGTTTCATCAGCTCCTGAATTGAAGAGATTGATTTGCTTGTCAAGTTGAATAGAGTCTAAAAGAGGTTTAAGGAACGATTGACCCTGAGCAGAGCTGCAGCAAAGTCTTCTGGGCATCAAACAGAAGGCAGCTCAAGATTTCCAAGATAACTCAAATTGTCTCCGTTATGAAAAACAGCAATGTAGCTGACTGTGGACTGAAAGACTCAAGAGGATTTTCATAATTAAGACTAAGAGAAAAGCCTCTTTAAAAGCTGCATTTGCATAAATACAGTTAAATCTCCACTTGTATATGCTTGACAGGAAAAAAAATCAAACTAGATTTGGGGGTTTTATTATTTTCATTCTTATTTTCACTTCTAAATATGGTTGTTCAAACCTAATCCATACTGGGATTCTTGCTGAATGAAAGAGAAGAAAAAATGAATCAGTGCTGGCATCCCAGGGTGGATTTGTATGGTGAGTGTGCATCCTTGCCAGCACTTAGTGATGCACAGTCAGGTTGCAGTGCTGGCAGGGGCAGGAGCAGGGGTTCCCTGAAGTATGCAGTTCGAGACTACAAAATGCAGTAGGATTAAGCTTCTGCTGTCCACTTTCAATAAATTCAGACTTTTAGACCATCTCAAAAAATTACAAAGAGAATAATTCTTTGCTAAAACCTACACAAATTTGTGTACTTAGGTTCACTTTTTACATAACACTAGTTAAGTAATATAATATGTGTGCGTATATATATAAATGTATATTTAAATGGTCATTTTATCTGTATTCTGTTTAATTTTATGTACATTATATACTTACATAAATAATGGGATTCTTTATTTTAATCAGTTCATACTGTGATATCATATCAACAAAGGAAGTGTGTTATTTAGATTTGATTGCTCAGTGAAGGAGACCAAGCTGAGCACTAGCTGAGCAGTAGCTCCTGCAGGCCAGGCCCAGCTGCATGTGGGTAACTAAGTATGAAATGCCAGTTGCAGCTGTTGATTGACATTGCAGTTGCCCATCACAGACTGCCTAAAACACTTTAACCGCTCATTAAGCCATTAAATTTGAGAGGTGAGGTGATGCCTGTATGTACCCAGCACCACTGTAAATGCAGTATGCAAGTCATGTGATTCTATTTTCAGGCCATTATTTTAAATTTGCCTAATGAAGAACGAGTGCTTTTACATTAGCGCATTCCAAGGTTGAGCTGCTTTATAGCTTGCAAGCCCAATCACCTCAACTGGACGTGTTCCCATTGGCAAAGTGAAAAGCTGGCCATTAAATTGCTATATAAAGTGATAGTGTGACCGTTGGCAATGTTCAAGTTAAGGTTGTCTTAGCAATAGCCTTTCCATTACAAATCCACATTTTTCAAGGGGGTTTTATGCCTTGAGATAAAATCCAATTGTAATTCTTCATTCAGTGCCTCAACACAGTAGTGATGTTTTTGCCTCCATCATGTTACATCCCTGGTATAGTATTCTCATTTATTCATTTTCAGTGCTAAAGACAAAATAGGCACATGCAAAGAACTGCAGCAAGCAGAACTAGTACTACTTCTGCCATTTTTCTGAAAAAAGAAAAGGAAAAGAGGCCCCGAACTCCCTGTCAGCAAAATTTCTCTTTTCACCTCAGGGTAACTACCATGCATCAGGTATTCTAAGCCAAAAAGCACAGTGGAGACAAGATCTGCACCTTTGTGCGAAGTTACCTTTGGCATTGCCTTCATTTGTATTTTTACTTCAGGCTACCTAAAATATATAGTACCCTGAGGTAAAACACAGCTTTTGTGGTAATAAAAACATGCCCTAACAAGGATCCCAATCTTGCCAGCAGTTCAAAATAGATTTATTCTCAAAGAGGCGTTAATAGCCCAATGTCAGGAGCCATGCATGCAAAAAAACATCACAGTCATCATCAGGATGAATGGATGTACTCTTAACGTTTTTACTTATACCCAGAATTAGAGATAGTTGAGGCCTCTTAACATGCAGAGCAGCTGCCTGTAAAAAGCTGGCTGATGCAATGGGCTGCCTGAACTGCACAATTTTGTTTTCTTGTTTCAACTTAGATGATCCTTTATCTTTTCTGAGCAGGTGTTGTAATATTCTTAGATGGCAGTTAATTAGAAGTTAGTGCTAGAGTTGATAACTAAAATGTCTTTTATATAAGAACAAGTAAACTGGATTTTTAAAAAAACTCAAGTGAAAGGTCTGATGAGAGAAGAGAAAAAATTATTTCCCTCATTACCTGCCACCTCCTATCTGTCTAAACAGCTTTGCTGCAGCACCCACAATGCTTTCAGGACTCCTGAACTTTGGTACAAAGTTAACAGGGGCAGACCAGAAACAGCTATAAAAGCACACACGGGTTTCCTTTGTCACTTTGCACCTATAGCTGATTTTACTGGTCTGCTGTACCCCTAAAGAAAGTCTTCTGAACACAGGCTGCTTGTGCAACAAAACAAGAGTGCGATGAGCTCCCAGAGCACCACAAATTCAAATGGTTATGCAGGCAGGAGGGCAACAAAATAAGTAGCATCATTTTTGTTTGAAGTTCTAGCCCTTTCAATAATTTATGATTTGTCTGTTCAAACCACTTTGTCAAAGTTACAGAAAAACTACTTGAGAAATTTTTTGTCTGCATGTTTTTAATGAGAAAATATGATCAGTGAATATTTCCTGAAAGTGATTATTCCCATCAAAAATCCAAAACACGTATTTTTCCTTTGTGTTGAAATGACTCTGATAAAAACATTTCACTTTTGTTTTGAAGCTGAGGCTTGAAATCTATATATATCTTTATACAGTCAAGTTCTACCACAGTGTATGTTATCGTGTGGGTTTCAGTTTCTCTTGTTAAAAACTTTTCATTTTCTACAACTAAGTATGGCCCAAAGACTTAAAATTCTGGCCCAATGAGTGTAAAGAAATGATTCAGAGAAAAACAAGCCCAACAGAAGAGAAAGAGATTGAATCTCTAGCTGAGAGGTTTGTGCTGAGAAGGAATTGAAAAGAAGAAAGCGGATCCCTAGCAGATCTGTTCAATGGTTTTCTGTGCAGACGGTTACTGAACTTTGACAGCACAGTTAGCATTGCCCAGAGATAAGAGACATCCTCAAGTCACTTATAAGTTGAAGACTTGACCTTTCCAGCGTATATTCCCGTATACTGTACACATAAGTTGCCTCAAGTCCTCCAGTGCTATAGCTGTGTATTTTTCCATTCTGAATGATGCTATGTTGTGCTGCTTATCACTTTAATTACTTTGATTATTTTAGCTTAGGTAGCATCAGCAACATTCGAGATGTTTAAGTAAGGCTTCTCACTGTGAAGAGGACCAAATGTTTAATGGGAATACCATCAACACAGCAAACAAATACCCTGACTTTGAAAATTTTCAAAGCCAATGGATGCAAGACAGAATACAAGTATTTATTTAGATGAAAATTTACTGCACTTGGCTTTATTATTCTGAGTTACCCGTGTTTCAGTTTTCCTACATATGCTCAGAAACCATGGTTTGTGACAGAAAGGAGAAGAGTGGATATTGTTGCCATGGAAACAAAAAAAACATTTTTCTTCTGCTCCAAAAATCTTGTCTATCAGAGACCAGCAAGGGAAAAACATAGCATGTGTTTATAATTAATTTTACTCTCTGTCATGTTCTTTAAATTTAAAAAGATTGTTTCTGTTAGGGTTTTCAGAAACAGAGATACTTAACCACAGTAGGAAACTTCACGGGCAATGGAGTGTATCTTTGGTAATATAGTGAAGCGAAGGTGCATTTCTCCTTGCTGTCCCCATGCTTCAATATGAATTTTATTTCCTCACTTGCTGTTCTATTGGATAGGACATTCAGACAGGAGCTAGATCTGCATTTCATATTTGGGACTTAGAGCTATTATCTCTTGATGTATTGCTGTTAACTGGCCAAATAAACTTCTTTTATGAGAAGACAATTTGTTAAAACACAGGTGATCACTGTTCATTCCCTAAAAGTTTTGCTAGTTTATTCTTTCTCAGACTGAGCTCCTTACTTAGTCTATGTGCAGATGACACTGAACTTTAATCAGCAGTACGGCTTTCATTTTCTTCAGATCTGCTGAGAGTTCTGTCATTCAACAAAATTAGTGTTCTTCCAGATGTGTGGACAGAACTACAGTTCCTGTCAAATACATCTACATGCAAAAAGCACTTAAGCACTATCTCCACTTACATATCATTTCATTCAGTTGATTTTAGTGCAAGACAAGAATTACAGTTAATATTTTCTTTAATTAACAAATATGCATATTCTTATGAAACTTTCTACCTTGGCCTCACACCCATGTAGAAGATGTACTTCATAGCTGAAGGGGGAGCATAATGAAATATTCAAGTATTTTCCACTGTTTCAATTCCCTCTGGTTTGGAAGTAGCAGATACTCTGTCTTTCAAGAGTGCCTGATAGGTAATTATGTGATTTCTTATTAGCTTTTTGTTGATTTGATTTTATTTGGTGCAGTCACTTGTGATTCTTCAGCATATGCTCCATCATCTCTTTGATTTTTTCCTAATTAATTGAAGAGTCTGATCATCCACTTCCAACTAGTTTTAAAGTACCCTCAATTACTTTTTGTTTGGGAATTCATTTATAGTTGAAACATCTTAACTAATTGCAAGACATAATACTACAAAACTGTATGAATTAACAAATATTAATACATACTTATCATCTATCCTAGATGCCAATATTTATACACACACACAGAGGGTGCCGCTACAGACTGAAATTAAAAGATAGCAACAATGCAGTTTATCCAAAGTCTATATTTCTCCAATAAATTCAAATCAGTATATCTCTTTCAGACTAGCTGTTCAAGATCTTCTATGATAATAGGAGTTTCTGAGTTTCTATATGATCCTTATGTCAGCAGAGGTTGTGCTTCTTGCTGGTATCACTTAGTTAATCTGTGATGTGAGCTCTTTCTCCAAATACTTTGACTGCTGTATCCATCTTAAAAAGAATAATAAAATCATATAGTTTCGATTTCTCGTGTTTGTCATCCAAATGACACATTATAGATTTGCCAACTCAGGTTCTGCACACACCATAAATTTTCACAGGGGATAGAAAAGGTGTTTTAAAAACACTTTAGAGCTGTTAGAACATTAAGTAGTGCTATTTTCCAGTATCTTCTATCCATGAAGCTTAGCTACCTCATAGTATCAAAAATCCAGGTGTTCAGGCATCAGAAAAACTATGAAAAAAAGTGAGATTAGGTGGAGATGGGGAGGAAAGAAATTAATGTGTGACCTCTAGTGATTTTAAGGCCTATTCAGAATATCGTACCTTCATCAATGATTAAAAATCACTCCCTCTTAAAATGTACCAAACTCTCATTTTTATGTGGATGGACATTACCACACCAGAAATTCAACCTCTCACTGAGAGAAAAGGTGATGATGAGAATGGGAAAACTATTAAAACAAGTAAAACCAATGAAAACACAAACCTTTCACCAACTACTTGAAAGGGGTTCACAATCTGAAGAAGTGTAAATGCTCAGGATCTAGATGTCTGAAAATAATGAGTGATAGCAAGTGCTCAGCTGGCACTAACATTTCAGGTAGCCATCACTCTGGGAGGGTAGGTGCCCTCTGAAAATTGGGCATTTTTAAAAATATCAAAAAGAAAACACTCAAACACCAACATGCTCCAAAAGATAAATTTGTTTTGCAAATATACATTTTTCCTCTTTATGAAGTCTCTCGTTCTTCCCTCTTTGCATATGATTTTCCTTCCTTGCTCTATCTGAAACCAGAAAAGGGGGAGGAAAACACTACAGTACTAGAATAATGTGTATATATACACATTAATTGCACATATCCATATCTGTCTAATTTGACTAAAGTTTAAATGTAATTTTGATTAGATCCTTTTGGGGTTTGTTTTGGTTGAGAATATTTAGGAGATGACTAGAATATACATTTATTCAAAACAGAGACATTGTGAATAGAAAATACAACTTTGATTCTGGTCTATTTATATGAACCCTGGCCACATACCATACCAAGGGGCTTCATTTTGGACCAGTGAGAGAGACAGGAGTGAAATGAAGAGCAAACATGGATTTCAACTGAGAGATCCATAACTCTCTTTCTGATCCACATCGTTAAACATTGGATCTCTTTGGTTTTGGCTTGAAGAGACAGCGTAACAGGTCTGAAAGCTCTGGGTTGTTGGGTAGGAATTAACAATGACCAGGATAATTCTGGATGAGTGAAAGGTAGGGTTTTGTATTATGCTATTTGCAGCTTTTCCTTGCTCTATACTTTCCAACAGCAGAAGGTGAGTCTTATGCAGACAGTTCATTGAAAAACCTACTGTAACTGTCGTTGTTTCCAAAGATTCAAACTGTAAATTAGAGAGGAAGTAGGATGCATTTAAGGTATTGAGACTTAATGTGGGCCTGTGATGAAGGCACATTAAAGCAGCTGGGTCGCACATCACGGAAGGGGATCTTTAACAACATTCCATACTCTAAAAAAATGTATCACTGAGTCATCTAGAGCAATCTTTGACCATTTTGAGCCTACTCACCACAGGGGTGAGTCCTGGGCATCCAGGACTGGACTGATGCATCAGCCCGGTGCCTGGCACAGCCAAAGCACTTAGCCTAGACAGCAACAATAGCCAGAGGGGTTGCTATTGCTGGAAATCAGCTCTGTTTTGCAGAAATTAAAATATTGGAGAATTATTTAGTTCGGATAGAAATGCTTTCATAGAAAAGTCTAGGATATCTCTGACTGCCTCCTAGCAATGACCACATTGACTTTGAAGAAGCTGTGAAAACTGGTAAAGCTCCTTACTCAGCAAACTAGTGCTGCTGGCCACGTGCATGCTCTGCTTCTATTTACAGTTTAAGTACTTCATAATCTTATTGTAGTGAAGAGCAGGGTGGTTTTACTCACAAACAATATTATCAGTCTATGGGAATTCACTGCAGACTGAAAGCTACAATGGGGTTTACTGATTTTGAGCTGACTTTAAACAAGGAGCTTGAGTATCAGAAGCAGCCTGGTGTAGCAGCCCAGGGCTCAGCGCAGCCTAATTTAATCTGTCTAATTGCATGTAGCTGGCTGGCATGGAAAGCAAAGCTAGATTTTATCAGAGATATCTAAATGTTTCTTAATAACCTATGCTTTCATCAGTGTATTCTCTATGCCTTGTTCTTTGTGAGCAGTACTTAGCAATTTATAATCCTTCAGAGACAGGGTTGACTGCAGCTATGATGTAGCAGTGAGGCAGATTTCTTCCTTTTTATATTCATAGAATCATAGAATCATAGAACAACCAGGTTGGAAGAGACCCACCGGATCATAAAGTCCTCCATGCATTATCGATAATTGAACATGTGGACATCGATAACAAAAGTCTAGTTTCCATGGGACCTGTTAGAGATGGAACTGTAAAGGCAATAGCTGTGTTATATCCCCTACAGGCAAAACTGGAAACTAATCTAGACAAACACTGAAACACAGACAAAACAGCATAAAGCCTTCCTAATCTCCTTCCAAATTCTTGCATTTGTTCATGTTATTACAACTTATCTTTCCTGTTAACGCACAACTTGATCTAGACATAGAAATCCCACTGACATTAGGGTAGAACATGGCCAGTCATTTGTAACTGCAAATTGCAGACTACTAATGATTGAAGATACCATGTAATGCCATCTGTAGTTACTATATAATTTGCAATACTGCAAGAAGACTGTAGTGCGGAAGATAGAAATCAGTGTCTCAAGTCTATTTTGTAATAATATGGAATTTCCTGTGTAGATTCTTGGTCAAATATTAGCCTATAATTATACAGCATTTTGCATAGTAGCATGTCTTCACCCAGTAACATAAGGAAGAAAGCAATAGTAAGGAGTGATGCAGTTATGTTTGAAGCACAAGATTATCAAAAGCTCTTCTCTAACATTTTCTGGTAAATTTTAAATTTAATACTTTTGAAACTGTTTGTTACATTTTGCATATTTTAAAAATAATCACATAATGTCTGAAGATTGAGAGGGGATTGACCTAGATGGGCCTCAGTCTCTTTATGTTCAAAAGTTTCTTAAAAGGATAAGAGTGCTATTCTGAGAGCTAGAAAATGTATGGGCCTCGTAGCCTGTGAAGAAAAATGCGTAAACTAAGTATCTTGTCTACTTTTATTTTCTTGTTTTCTCAATACTTCTTATCAGAAAGACTGCTTCAAAACAGGCATTGTAAATTCTATGGATGCCAGAATAAAATACTCTGGGTCCATAGTTCATTCTCAGAAGATGAAAGAGCCCAGAGAATGGAGAGTCCACGCTGCATTTTCTATAGGTGTCTCAAGAACAAAAGCAGCTCAGTTCTAAAATGTGCTAATCCTGCCCACATGCTGGAGATTTATTGGTTTGTTTGTACAGTGATATTTACAGATCATGAATATCTGAACACCTCAGCTCACCTTAAGGTATTCACTTGTTGGACCCAAGTGCCACAAAGGGGGCAAGAAAAATTGCTGGGGGGGGGGGGGGCACAGGCATCTAGAGCAGATGGAAGAGAGGTGTTGAAATGAAAGAAAACCATTTGATAGGGAGCAGCTGTGGAACAGAAAATAACAAAGGGCTGGTCTTCATGCACTGAATTTAACAGCAGCACTTCCAATGACTTCTTCCTCCAATATGGGTGAGACCTTGGGCTTGAAGGTGATATTTGAATTTCCCAAAGGACAGATGACATCTCTATGTAAGTCAAACTGCAGACGAGGAAATGTGCTGCAATCACAGTGGCAATCTCCATCATTATATCTTAATTACATTTTCAGTAAAGGGGAGAGTTTAGAATAAACAATCAGCTGGGATTTGTGGTAGAAATCCAAAGACCTTCATGTGGTTTATAACCACACTTAAAATGTTATTGCCCCTCTGTAAACTCTTGCAAAGATTTCTCTTAAACAAAAAGGTTCGACAAAAAAAATCCAATGTGCTATAGTTTCAGAGCAATGTAACATAGTATTGATCTGCTATAAAGCACTCTCCCAGTAGATCAAAATGCATCTGAAAAAAAGCAGATGACTATCACTATTCCCACATTTAAAGAAACAGTCTAGTATTTTGCCCCATGTGGAAACTTAGAGAGGCAGAAAAATAGAGAAATAAACTGTCAAATGGTTGTTTTCCTTTTTACTCAAAGATACTAAATTCAGGCGAAATGAGACATTTTTCCACTCCATTTTCTTCATCTAAAAAAAAAAAAAGAAACATAGCCCAGCACTAAATTTGTCTTCTGACTGCCTGGTTGTCTGAAGTTAGGAGAATATGATAAAGAAGGATTGCTGGACATGTGCTTTGGTCTCATGTTTTCCCTTAATTGCCTGCTAGTGGTTTCTGTGACCAGTTGAGTGGATTTAGATACTCTTAAGTTTTGTGGCTTATTCTTTCTTATTTGGTAGCTTAGAGCTGAGGTGGTATCTCCAGAGAGCCAGGAACAGAGCCTCATAGATCTGTGCACAGACTTTTTACCATATTAGGCCATAATGGGCATAGAGAAGTGAACGATACAGCTGCTGTCTTCTGTTCCAGATCCTTTACAAGTGAGAGGGGTGACTGAATGAGCAGTTTCTTTGCTGTACCCACCCAGATCCCCTGTAGTGGCAGATACACTGTGGCATCTGTCTACTATCTAGGAGTGCTGCCATGGTCAGAGGAAAACGCAGGATACTATGTACTTGCAGCTCTTTTGAGTTTTCAGGTTAACTTTACAATTTCCTCATATGCACCTATGAATACACCAATTCGCCTTCCCGAACTCATGGTGGGAAAAGTATGATCTAACTAGATCTTTAGTTAAGACTTATCCCTTCTTACAGCAATAAAGACTTTTTGTCTTTACTGTCCTTCCAGTTACTCAGACAAGAAACTGAAAGCCAAATGTTCACTTCTGTAGCTAATATAAAACTATCTAGAAATTTATGTCATTTTTCTCATGATAAGGTTATAGTTCTGATTAGTTACCCGAGACATCTTAGAAATAATCTGCACCACACTGATGCAGGAAATATGTATGAAAAGCATGAAAACAACACAATCTGGAAAGCTTTCAGTTGCTTGTAAATTTGTTTTACAAATACACATATGAGCGTTTTAAAGTGAAAATCAGTGAGGAAGCTCTTCAGATGCATGAGGACCACAGGCCAGTGAAGAAGAAAGCAACAACACAGTCTTTGTTCTGGCATGATACGTGACATGTCCTATTGCTGCACCTTGCACAACATCCATCCCACTTGAGAGCTGATACAAGCAGTCACAGCCATTTGTACCAGCAGAGAAAGATTGAATCCTGCTCATTTGCATTCTGGGTTCTTTTTCCTTTGGCAAAGTTCTTTCTAGGGACTAATTTCTATACAGAATACACACAACTGCACCTCACACTGCCTCCCAGCTCTGTCTGATCCTGGTATGCACTTTGCATCACTCTAATACTTCCACCTCAGAGAGATGAACTAGCCTGACACTGGATATAGTCTCAGCCAAAAAGCTGTTCAGCTAAACAGGAAGTGGAATGATGCCATATTGCTCATTCACCTACATATAGAATTTTTGACACCATTTCCCACAGAAAATTCAGCCATGTAATCACATTATAGTTTGGGCCCACTCATAATTTGGGTTTAATACAGAAAGAAGTAGCTAGCAACAGACAACTTAGAGGGCACTATCTCCTCAAGATAAATTCATGGCAAAGCCATAAAGACAAGTATTGGTGGAAGGAAGGGTAACTGTTCAGGGACAGCCACACAGCCAACACCCAGGTTTTCACACTGTGTAACCACAGTGGCGTAGTTCTGTAGGTACAGTGTTTGACAAGGAGAGATGAAAGGACCTGTTGAGATAAACCAAATACACAAAAATAAATGCCACGTGTGGAAATAAAGGTAAAACTGGCCGGGGGCTCAAAGGGATAACCTGAGGTCAAATTAGAAAAATTTTGAAGGCCATTTAATTTCATTAACTCATATACAGCAACTTCAAGTAATTTTTAAGTGTTTTGCTTAATGTATGTTTTCATTAAACGCATCATTACTTTTATGGCCTCTGCAATCAATCTCCCTTTTCCTCCTTTTTAAACATGAGAAACCAATCAGACATAGACACAAACATTTATATTGATGAGTTTCTTTCTAAGTGTGTGTGATAGCTTAGAGGCAAGAGAATGAGCTATCATTCCATGACACATGATAAAAGAGATGGTTTTAACCACCAGAGTAGAAACACATTTCAGAAAACAAAGTCCAACACCAGCTATGGGGAAAATATCCATGGATGATGAGAGGATATAAAACTATTTTTCTTATCTATGTACTCTTTTTCTTTTAGTGCATATTGCTCACTCTCTACAGGGCTCAGTACCTAGAAGACATCTCTCTACAGCACCTATATAAAATACACATTGCTGTGTACAATGCACAGGCCTGACATTTGAATTCCTCTCTTCTGTTTCTACTCAAAACCTTGAAAGAGGCTATCGTTTTATCTCCAAGCATGCCATCACAATTTCATTAAACTTCTTCAATCAGTGCCAGCAGTGACCTGTTCGAAGGACTTTTTTCAAAGAAATATAATCAGGAAAGTGTTCAGTATCAATATAAGATGCCATTCTCCCCTAACCTAACTCTGTGAAACAGAGAAATAATTTTTAGCCAACCTTTCAAAAAACTGAGTCTATGAGAAAGAAGCAGTAAGGAATTTTTCCACAGAACAAGAAAACTATTTCCTATTCAGACATATAGTAAATGCTACATTATCAGAGAGTACAGATGGTTGGAATGTTCTGGGAAAAGGAGAGAAATGTAGAAATTGTAGGTTCAAGGAAAAATCTGAAGAATACAGTGCAGCAACAGCTCGGGGCCCCACATGTCCAGCAGAATTTATTAGCAGCAACCCAGTTCTGGCTGATTTCTTCTTCTTATGCTCACAGTCTCTGTAGTTTATCTATATGAAGCGTTTCCAGGGTTGTGAGGTATGGGAGTGATTCAGCAGGCTGTGTGTGATCCTGGGCAAGCCTGCTTGGCACAAGCAGTCACTGGCTCAGCAGGTAGACTGGGAAAGGGTTGCCACCAGAGCCTGATGCCACATCAGGGGCCCACCAGATACCCATACCTACAGCCCCAGCACAATGACCCTCACACCACTCCTCAGTCAACCCTTTACATAGCACACATTTATGCAGCATTAGGCATGAGCTTATAATAAAAAATCCTAGGCTACAGATGGCTCTGTGCACAGCTAGCCAGCATTTTGCCCCACATGTGAAAACACTTAAACCACAAGCCAATTAAATTGTGTATGGATAACTGTATTGAATGTATTTGTAAAGAAAAAAAGTGGTGATCAGCAGCTTGTAATCTAAACATTTAATAAAAACTGC
Source organism: Piaya cayana (assembly GCA_013389865.1). Taxonomy (NCBI): domain Eukaryota; kingdom Metazoa; phylum Chordata; class Aves; order Cuculiformes; family Coccyzidae; genus Piaya; species Piaya cayana. Next base: position 172,631 of record WAAB01000065.1, read on the forward strand.
AGACAATAAGAAAAGCCTTACGCCAAATACAATTTTATGCAGATAGTTCATACATGTATGATTTTTGCCGAAGAATAAATATTAACTTTACTATTACTCACCTGCATAGCAACTAACCTGCAGTAACTATCTCTTCTTATATGCTTGCAGTATTTGACACTGTTGGGCTCTGCTCTCAGACAGGGTGTAATAAATAACAATAAATAAATAAATGGCTAAAATCACACCCTCCATCACTGTGTTTCTCTCCCTTTCTCATCCCTGTGCTAAAACCTGTATACTTCACCTCAGGCTTAGAAATAAATGATTCAGAACCAGTTTATCGCAAACAAACACTATCTCATTGTTTACAGTGGAAATATTTGCTTGTGCATTTGTGTCTAGACACCCTATTCTTCAGGAATTCAGTGTGCCTTCTGGCCTCCAAGTGACTCATTAAACGGCAGATCTATACAGCACAAGCAACCAAAGGGAAGCAATGAAAATAATTATCCAGTCCTGTGGTTCTAGAAAGCTCAAATGCTAATTAAAGTAGGTGGTTCTGCAGAATAAATAATTTTTAAAAGAGTAAATTAGCAAGTGCCTTCCTTCTGCTTTGGGAAGTAAATGCAGTGGTTAGTGCAGTGTTAGTGAATACTTGGGCTGGATCAATCCCTCTCCCTAGACAGGAAGAAGGGAGTGGAAACTTAGACCATTAAAGACCCATCACAGCTGTCCACAGGGCCCAAAAAAACTCTAAGGTCATGTGCTCCTGCTCCTGGTAATAGCAAGTTAGGTCTAAGGGGAGGAGCTGAAATTGTTTCACACCCATTTTAAGCCTCCTGAATCCAAGCCTCTCCCTTACTTCAGCTTGATCAGTCCTTGAATTCATAGTCTTTTCAATGGAATAAGGAAAACTATAATTGAATTTACTTACAATGGATATTTTTTTATTCCATAATCCATAAAATCTCAAAATACCTTTTCTTTTATGCAATGTATTCAGAATAAAGTGCTTCAGTCTTTAAAATTCCAGCTCCTAACACTTTCTCAATGCAAGTCTGCTGCTTTCTGTTTGAAAAAGAACCAGCAACATGGAGGTGATTGCTGAATTAAAGAAAGAGACAGAGGGAGAAGCACCTTCAAATTTATTAATTTTGTAATAGCATGTTGCAATACACATTTGAAAATTAAAAGTTGTTTTGAAAAAACAAAATCATGTCTGTGGCCATCTCCAGTTCACCAGGTCATCACAAAAAGCCAAGGATTTCATCTAGTATTTTAATAGAAAGAAAACTCATAAGGTAGATAGGAAAAGGTCTTGAAAATAAAGAGTAGTGTCTCCTGTTTGAGAGAAAAGGGATAGCAGCTGAGACAAAGACAGTTGACTTCTGATTTATAGAGTAAAGAAATTATCTTTGCAGCAACAGTGTGAGTAGATATGAGCAAGATGACAAGTAGGAGATAAAGAATGGAATAAAGGGTAAAAAAGGAAAAAAGTTAAAAAAAGGAAAAAAGTTTAAAAAAGGAAAAAAGGTATAAAGATGTAAAGATGTAAGGAGAACCTGCACTAGCAATGTATCTGCATGGATGGACTGGAATGGCTTTCTGTCTCAAAGCCTTTGTATGGAACAAATCTGTAAAATGCTAATATAAATTGAAAGTGAGGACTTAAAAAATAATCTCAGCAGGTTATAGAAAATATGAGTGACAGTTGCTGTTCAGCAAAAGCACACAAAGGGAGGGACAGCGGGTAAGAAGTATTCTGTCTGCACCCACAGCCCATGCATTTTCCTCTGCTGGGTCAATGTTGCAGACATGATCTGGGTTTGTCTCCTCTGCTGCTTGCCACTCACCAGTTACCTGTGCCCAGACAGACAGTGTTGTGTGACTCTTGGTACAACCTGTGTCAGATTCAGCAACTAATATTTCAATAAATTAAGAAGGCATGAGATGAAACTAATTAATGTGAACATATAAATAGTGTTTAAATATGTTACATATAAAGTTAGGATTAAGAAATCACTCCATCTGTGCTATGAAAGCTTAAATCTTCCAGATAACTGATATATAAGGAAACGAAGCATATCTTAAAGCAGAATCCTCTTTGTGTGAAAAGAGACCTGGCTGATATATCCTCAGACAGTCATTAAATCATCTCTCTGCACAGCCAAATGTGATACCAGTATTTGGACCTGCAGTAATGCAGCTATCCTGTGAGGTGGGTGAGTTTGAAAGTCAGCTTAGTATCAAAAATAGTTGCAAGATTTCATCTACATTCCTGCTTCAAGAAAACACTCCTTGCTGAATTTATGTGTCTAATCATTTGTTTTGTTTAATTGAGTTGGTCTATTTTCTGCTGCAGACAAACTTCAAAACTTTATGACATTCTGCTTGAGAAATTAATACAATTTGGAGTTTTCCATGACAAATTTTAGCTTTTAACTTTCTGTCATTTCAGCTCAGGGATGCCTGGGAGATGTTGTGAGAATATTACTTTTAATTAAAGAAGCGTGGTTGTTTGATTCTTTTGCAGAACACTCTTTATTCAAACTGGAAAAAATAATTAATCTTGGAGATGAGACCAAGGCAGGAAAACTTTTATAGTTAAAACGAATTCCCTTTTACTTGAAAACAGCAACCACAGCAGGAACCAGGATATAGTTTAAGTTATAGCAGTAACCAAACAAGAATGCTAGAACACTCAACAGGCATTTCATTTTGCAGCTTTTTTTGGGTTAGCCATCAGCAATCATTCAGGCTGTATCTGAGAATCTACTTAAATGTGAAGTTTCATAATAACCTTTTTCTGCTGTTAATACAGTGAAACATCAACTGCAGAAGGTTTTACAATATAGTTTTATTTGGATTTTTTCTCCTCATCAAATCTGTGTGTTGGAATTTTTAATTTTATTTCAATAGTCCTTTTCTAATTCTGTGGACAATTGTTCTATACATGATTTTAGAGCAAGCAAAGAAACAAAAAAAGCTTGTATGAACACACCTTTAAGTTAGTATAAGATAGTGGAAAATTTGCATTTTACCAAGGCTAGCTCAAAGCCATATTCCAAAGTCTGTAAATTTTGGTCTAATTCCTGGACATCCAATTAGGTATGGGACTCTAATTTGTCACAACCATTTCTGCATGCAGAGGTATCGTATGAAGTTCTGTAAAAGCAGCCATTCAGGTGCAATGTGGGAGGAAGGCACACATCCTCATCCCCATTAGCACCCACCAACCACAGCATCAACTTCATCAGTTTTCCATAACATACACCAGGAAATCTTTATTAAGCCACCCCAGAGAATAGCTTTTCACTATTAAAATAGTTCAATGGAGGAGAGAGTGAATGGTCTGAAACTTCACCCTGACAGCAAATTTCATCCTCAGTGCATAAGAAAAAAGATTAGAGACCTTAGGCAGGCCCTGACAGCAAAGTAGCCTCCCCATAAAAATCTATGTCCAGGTGCAGGGGAACAGTCAAATGTTAATGTGAAATTGTGTTTCTACCTGCTTCTGAAATGCAAATAATTGCATTTGGCTGGTCTTGGAATTAATTATTGAAAGTTAATGTTTGCTGGTGTTTAAAAAACAGTGGGAATTAATTTACAAAGATTAATTACAGGGACTATATCCAGATCTTTGCTGCATTCTTCGGATTACCCAAAGGCAGCCAAGGGCATTTGTAAGCTCTCAGACTAACTTGAATGATGCATTGCTGTCTCTGAGGCAAATGCAGTTCTTAATAGGTCACTGGCTGCCAGAGAAGTGGCATCTCCAGTCTTCTTCCTCTTAACACCATATAGCTCTGTGTATGAGCTCAAAAAGAGCTAACCAATTTGCTAGAAAGAATTTGTCAGTCATGTAGCCCCTGGGGACTGTTCAAAAATGAGATGGAAATATCTCATGAGTGGAGAAACACTCAACACAGCCTTGGAGCAAGCTAGCAACCTCCCTAGCATCCTCAACTCTACTTCTAGTACTAATGATATAGTTTTGATAGACTATCTCCATTGCAAGGAGTATCCAGAGAAGTAGAGCAGATCAGCACCTTTCAAGTAGATAGTCCTACAGGTCATCCATGGCCTGCAGTGTTGCTTTAACACAAAATTATTACTAGTCTTTTGAATATAAATAAATATTCAGGGTAAAAAAAAGGAGCTTCTCAAAATCCAGATTGTATCTACCTATGACTAGCTACAGGAGCAAGAAACTGTAAAAACAAGTCAACTCTGTGCCCAGCTTATACCAAAAGAGCACCTGCAGCTACATCCACTCAGACATACAGTCTGTTGTCTTCTGCATGTCAATCCTTAGCATCCTCAATGAAAAGCAAAGCAGAAAGACTCATATTCTCAAGTATGGGAGATATTTTCCACCTGGCCTTTACTTTTGACCACAGAAGGATCGGTACTGAAATGAATTTAGGATTCCCGATTCTTCCTATTTCTCCAAACTGTTCTGAATGAATGCTCTGAAATGCGTCCATGCATAAGACCTGCTAAACAAAATATATTGGATAGATACCTCATGAGAAATTGAAAATTTTTGTGCCCTCTAAAATCTCAACAGACACTTATGCAAGGAAAAGCTTACCATAAATCAAGTGTTTCTGGAACAAATCTAAACCTAATTAAAACAAACTGCACGGTATTGCTGTGACACCAGAAATTTTCTCCAAGCAAGTCACAAACACTCAAAGCGTCTGATGCAGATGACCGCATCTCTACAATTTACGCTCAGCCATAACAAAATTTAGCCAAAAGCTCATCTACCTGCTTCAGCTGTTGATGGTCCAAAAAAGAGAATTTTGGAGGTCAGTTAAGGACAAGGAAAATGTTATATGAACCCTACTTTTTATTCTCCGCTCTGCAGGGAGAAGCTGGTGAGCCACTAAAAAGCAGCACTAAGCAAGAGGAGCAAAAAAAATAGTTTCTGGTCCATTTTTGGAGTATTATTTTAGTTTTAAGTGCATCTGGCAAAGAATAAAAATTTGTGAGCAAGCCAGCCAAATGCTTTATTGCTCACAGTGAATGTCAAACTCCCACTAAGATCTGCAAGGTGCAAACTGAGTGTACAAAACACATTAGTGGAGGTATCCAATCCCTAATATCTGATTTTTAAAGTGTGAATATTAACTTACAATCAAATCAACTTCTAAGAAAAAAACAGCTAAAAACCAAGCACAAAGGCAAAGCTGTTCCTCCTGCTGAGATCCAAGGCTCCTACCCCAGGTCCTGATTCAGCTAAGTGCCTACATGCAGGCAAAAAGTCCAACTTCCTCAGCTGGAGCTGTCAGCTGACTTCCTAGATTGTGATTCACTGTCCTGTTTTTATGACCCACTCTGTGCCTGACCACAGGATAAAGAAAATTGAATTACTGTACATGAAGAAAGGCAGCTGAAGGCTTTGGTATCTGTTGTACTACTTAGGTAAATCTGATAGAAAAATAAGAAGAAAAATACTGAAGACTTAAGGAAACCCATTTGGATTTACAATGTGTCACTGCAGAGAAATGTTAATGACCTTCTCTCAAAGAAAAAAAATAGAAAACAGAACAGGCAGCATATAGTGTTATCCCAGACTCCTGAAAGCTTCCTGGAGCATAGTCATAATGCAGGTATGACTACCTGCTCAGCAAGGTCCCTACACAATATGAGAGACAATTTGATCCAATAGTACTGTTGGAAGGGGTGGATCTTGCATGCTATGAGCTTTCAATATCCATTTCATAATCCTTAATTGTACTAGAGTAGCAGTAAGAGAGACAGGACAATCCTGAACGTGTTGGGGCATGAACAGAGTAGCTATGAGTGCTGTAGAAATATGGACAACAGTGATGGATCAACAGAGGTTGCATTAAGTGGCTTAATCAGGGACTGGTTGATTTAAAGGAGAAGCCTAACTTGTAGCTGAATATTAAGGCAAAAGTAATATGCTTCTCATGTGCCAACACAGAAAAGGAACTGCTCAAGAATGTAAGCAGAGATAAAAATGAAATGCATATGCAACATAAACATGTCATTAACTGTGATGGAGAGAATGTGCTTTGGTTCATATTCATACTACCATGGCAAAAACTAGGGAATTGCTTTTCTTCTCAGCTCTCCTTTGAAGAAAGAGAGGATATACATGCACAGGAGTTCATAAACCTGGTAGAACCATGTGAAAAAAAGAGTACCAAGAGGAAAAATGTTTCTCTACATGTTTCTCCTCAACTTCTTCTAGTCTCATTTCCCTAAACACTGAAGTGACCAAAAATTTTTAGTAATATTTTTTGCAGAATAGACAGAATAGCATGTTTCCCTAATTTCATATTCTGAAAGAGGTGAATTGTTCTATCTGAGGCTCTCTAGAAATAAATAAAAATGGTAAGATGAATAGCCATCATGAAAAGATTTAATCCAAGTGCCTGTGATGAGCCCTAAGCTATTCAGAGCAGTATCTTCTAGTGTTATGTGTTGAACAAAGTGAAGGGCTCAACTGGTGGCGTTGGTTGACAGCCGACTGAACATGAGCCAGCAGTGTGCCCAGGTGGCCAAGAAGACCAATGGCATCTTGGCCTGTATCAGAA
>WAAB01000066.1:1561-12428 GCA_013389865.1 Piaya cayana
CCCCCCAGGTCCTTCTCCTCCAGGCACTTTCCAGCCAGGCTTCTCCTAGACTGGAGCTGCTCAGGGTTGTTGTGCCCCAAGTGCAGGACCCGCCATTTGGCCTTGTTAACCCTCATCCCATTGGTCTCAGCCCATGGATCCAGCCTGTTCAGATGCCTTTGGAGCCTCCTGACCCTCCAGGTATGTGAGGCAGAAAGTGGCCACAGAGACACTGAGGCTGGAAAGTATATTAATGTTGCTAAATATTACAGCAATAAGACTCCAGCTCAGCTTTAATAGTGAGGCAGAGAACGGGAAAGAATTGTAACAGCAAAGCTGAGGGGCTTACAAAAACCAAAGCGGCAATGTCCAGAGATCAGCCATCAGCACGTGCTGTCCTCTCAGTGGGAATTTTGGAGGATGCTAATTTCACAAAGCTCCTCTCCCCAGCGTGAGGAGAAGAGCAAGGTCTTCTGTTTCGCTGTGGTTTTCACCCCTGTCTCTTTTCCCCAGAAGGTAATGCTGGCACAGCCCCTGCCCCGGCCCGGATCTACGGCTGTCAGTGGGACTCCTGAGAAGCATTTCAGCCGCAAACCCACAGCGACGCAAAGGATGGGGTACAATCTGTCTTATGGAAAACTGCCAGGTAAAAGGATGTTGGAAAAAAAATCAAGTGATGGAGAAGTGTTTATTGTATTTCTATCGGGTCATACCAACATTTTAAAGAAACAAGTCATTTCAGAAAAGGCCATCTAAACACTGCCAAGCGCCGCCCCGTGGCTGTCAGCCCTGGTTTACCACATCAGCCACGGACAGGGAATAAACAATGGGAAATAGAGCGTGCTGCAGATTTATGAGGGGATTTATAAGCCTGACGTTTCTTCCCAAACATTTACATTAGAAATCTAAACATTCCCAGAGACTGATTTTATTTTTTTAAATACATTTAAGTAAACGCTTTTTAAATTAGCGTTTTCATAGGCCCAGAAACGCGAGGCCAGCAACAGGCACCGCAGACCACAGACTGGGATGTGGGGAGCACTTGCCTCCGCTTGGATGGCAGGTGGATTACAGGAGCTCAAATCCTTCTCACGTAGTCCAGATAAGACATTTTCTAGAGGACAGCTCTAAAACTGCCTCACTCGAAAACCCCAAAAACATACTTTAAACCGTTGGTTTTGTGCATCCCCACAGACGATCGCCTGAGTCAAGACAACAGTACCTCACCCAACGCCACCGCAGGCCCCCTCGGGAACTCCACACACAACGAATTCACCACCATCGTCCTGCCCGTGCTTTACCTCATCATCTTCCTGGCCAGCCTCCTGCTGAACGGCCTAGCGGTGTGGATTTTCTTCCACATCCGAAACAAAACGAGCTTTATATTTTACCTCAAAAACATCGTGGTGGCAGACCTCCTCATGACCCTGACCTTCCCCTTCAAGATAATCCAAGACTCGCAGCTGGGGCCGTGGCACTTCAACTCTTTCCTGTGCCGCTACACCACGGTCCTGTTTTACGCAAACATGTACACCACCATCGTCTTCCTCGGACTCATCAGCATCGACCGCTACCTGAAAGTCGTGAAGCCTTTCGGAGACTCCAGGATGTACAGCATCACCTTCACCAAGATCCTATCCGCTTGCGTTTGGGTCGTAATGGCCTTCCTAGCTCTGCCGAACCTCATTCTTACAAACGGGTACCCGACAAAGAAAAATATAGACGATTGCTTGAAGCTGAAGTCCCCCCTGGGGATCCAGTGGCACACGGCTGTCGTTTACATCAACACCTGCCTGTTTGTAGTGGTGCTGATCGTGCTGATAGGCTGCTATATTGCGATATCCAGGTATATTTACAAATCGAGCAAACAGTTTATTAGCTCCTCGAGCCGAAAGCGAAAGCATAATCAGAGTATAAGGGTCGTCGTGGCTGTATTTTTCACTTGCTTCCTGCCTTACCACTTGTGCAGAATACCCTTCACTTTTAGCCATCTAGACAGAATTTTAGACGACTCCGCGCATAAAATCTTATATTATTGTAAGGAAATGACCCTGTTCCTATCTGCATGCAACGTCTGTCTAGATCCCATCATTTACTTTTTCATGTGTAGATCGTTCTCACGAAGGCTGTTCAGAAAGTCAAATATGCGAACCAGGAGCGAGAGCATTCGATCGCTACAGAGCGTAAGGAGATCAGAAGTGCGCATATACCATGAGTACACCGACGTCTGAAGCCACCCGCACAGAGACTTTTGCTCGTTTGTGAGAATATTTGTATATCATGTAAATAAAATTCATCTTTGAGTACCTGACCATGGAAGTTCATTAAGGAACGTGTAGACACATACAGCTTTTCTCTTTCAGCACACCTAACATCTGTTTCAAACATCAAAAGCGTAAATCCACACAGAGATCAGGTTTACTTAGAGAGGGTTTGGGGTTGCGTTGGGTGGTTGGGCTTTTGGGGCAACAGAAGCTAACGACCCCTCAACTCAAAAAGCAACCTGGAGCACCAGGAGGCTCCAGCCAAGATGGACAAGCTCTGGCCTCAGAGCTGGATCCAACAAAGCGAGTCAGCAATAACCTGATTAAAACACAACTCCGGTTTAAGCCTCTTCTCAAAAAGAAAAGCAAACAAAAAACCCAAACAAAAACAAACAAACAAACAAATAGAAGAGAAAGACAAAGTAAAAGACAATTAAAATAGCTTTTAATTCCCATTTATCTCATGCTAATTGAGGAAACAAGAAAATGTCCCTTGACAGACTCGCATGTGACAGGACTGAGCAACATCAAGCTGAAAATTCAGTTTCCCTGCACCTTCTGTGCTTGCTTAATCCAACAGGAATAAGACTGAAAGCATTAGGAATCTTTCATTCAAAACCATTTATAACTTTGGTTGTGATAAGTAGCTGAAATTCAGTTTTGGAGAGCAGTTCAGGCAACACCTTTGGGGTATTATTTTATACTGTGGTACACGTAATGAATCATAGAACCACCAGGTTGGAAGAGACCCACCAGATCATCATAGAGGAAATATTAAAGAAGAGCATCCAAAACCAAGGCAAGAAAAAAGGAATAATAAAAGAACAACACGGCAGATGCTGCATGAGAAACTGTTGAATGATGACTGTTAGTTGAAAGAAACCACGTCCCATTCTGGAGAGCTCCCATCAGAGCTAATACTGACTGGGACACCTCAAGTCATTTCAGTGAGGCATCACACCACAGGAGCAGTCAACAGCACTTCAGATTTGTTTATAATAAGAGCAGAAGAAACCAAAACCGCTTGTGCAAACATTCTTGAGTTAGCTCGTGGTGCAGGGCAGGCTGCTGAGCTGGCCAGGGCATTTATACCAAGAGCCACAACAGGGCTGGAGGCTTCTCTGGTACCTCCTGCAGCCTGGGATTTGGTGTGGGCACCTCTTAGGCTAACACAGAGGCAGAAAGACAAGTTCCCTTCCTTCGATAGCTGCACACTGCAAAGGAGGCCACCTCCCACTGAACAGCGCTGGCCCCAGGTGCCTCTTGTGCTCCCTGGGGTGTCAGAGCTGCTCAGCCAGGGGACAAAGTGTCAATCTGCTGGAGGGCAGGGAAGCTCTAAAAAGAGATCTGAGCAGGCTGGATCACTGGGCTGAGACCAATGGGATGAGGGTTAAAAAGGCCAAATGGCGGGTCCTGCACTTGGGGCACAACAATCCCAAGCAGTGCTACAGNGGTGTTTATTGTGGAGAAAAGGAGGCTGAGGGGAGAGCTCATTGCTCTCTGCAAGTGCCTGAGAGGAGGTTGTGGAGAGGAGGGAGCTGGGCTCCTCTCCTAAGGGACAGGGGACAGGACGAGAGGGAATAGCCTCAAGCTCCACCAGGGGAGGGTCAGGCTGAACATAAGGAAAAAATTTTTCACAGAAAGGGTCATTGGGCATTGAAATAGGCTGCCCAGGGATGGGATGACTCGCCTTCCCTGGAGGTGTTTAAGGTGCGGGTGGATGAGGTGCTGAGGGACATGGGTTAGAGATTGGTAGGAATGGTTGGACTCGATGATCCGGCAGGTCTCTTCCAACCTGGTGATTCTATGATTCTATCACATGAGGACAGGGTGAGCACAGGCTCCCCAGGGACGAGCTTCTCAGGGGCTGGGAGAGGGATCTATAGAGGGGCAGGGAACCATCCCTAGGAGCGTGAATCCCCTCACGTTCAGCCAGCAGAGATCACTCTGAATTCAGAGTGGTTCAAGAACTGCCCCAGCACCTCCTCCTTGATGGGAGACACCAGCAGGGAGGCTGGATTTGGCCACTCAAGGCCACAAGTGTTTGTATTTAATCCTGTAAAAGGAACAATGTTTACATGAATCGTTTTGTCCTGTACTTCAACAGACACTCAATCTGGTTTGTTTACAGAGTAAAAGCTGCTCTTATGAAAAATAAACAGCCAACTTAAAAAAAATTAGACTGTAAGGAGATGCCAATTGCTTTGAGCAATTAAATTTTAAACAAGTCTCGCACAATGTAGTGCAACTGCACAAACAGAAGGTGGCAACAGTCCATCATCAAGTGCTTCGTTCATATAAGGACTTTCCTCCTAACACAGAAAAATTGGTTTGAAAAATAAATCCTGACAATGCAGCATTTGAGTAACAAGATAAAATTCTGCAGAACAGTTTTGATGAAGTTTTCTACTGAAACAAGAGTTGGTTTTTCTCTTTTTAAACACTGTTAGTTTAGATTTAGATTCTGTTTCATGCGTAATAAGAAAAATTGAAATCTGGTAACCTTTGAGTCATATATTTTGATTAATAGAAGCATTACAAACAACTTACATTGTTCAGGGAAGATCACTTGTGAGCAAGAAGACGGGATATTCTGGATATCTATCTACTTTTAATAAAAGGGGTCACTGGGCATTGGAACAGGCTGCCCAGGGAGGTGGTTGATTCACCTTCACTGGAGGGGTTTAAGGCACGGGTAGATGAGGTCCTGAGGGAGATGGTTTAGTGTTTGATAGGAACAGTTGGACTCGATGATCCAGTGGGTCTCTTCCAGCCTAGTGATTCTATGAAAATATTTTAAATGGCCAAAACACCTCAGAATGAACCCTGTTTTCCAATCAGCTCTATAGAAAACTGTTCCCACACAACCTCCAAGCCTAGTTCTGGGATCAAATTTACCATTCTGTACTCTTAGAGGTCTCTAGGGACTTTTAAAAGCGCATTAAGAGAATCATTTCAGAGACCAGGTTGCACCGTTTAAACTCTTGTAATTACAAGGAGCACCACACTGGGCTGGTTTTGTTAAAGGGTAACATTTAGGACTGCAAGATCAGCTACGCACACAGACATTAATAACCAACGATTCTCTTATTCAGTCTTATATGGTTAAAAAAGCCAAGGAGGAGTGCTTCTGCTCTCCTTTTTATGACTCCAGTAGCAGTAAATCACAGAAGGGTTTACAGCTTGCTAAGCGGTACTAGATCATCCCATGTTCAATCCACACGCATCCACACCACCCCGGTTCTCTTCTCTGCAGCCGTGCCCGGTTTCCACGCCCTCGCAACACCCATCAGGCTACAAAATAAGTGGGTATAAACCGCTTGTCTTTTCCACAGAAGGAGACAGCTGCCAGGCCAGCCAGGACGAGTCTCTGCTCGGAAATCTGACAACTTGGCCGCATACAACATTTCCCTGTCAAATCACCCCTAAAAGAAGTTTATTTTATCTTGACAGGCTATATCTGTGACAACCTATAATCACCGGTTTATACACGCAGCTACATACACAACAGCTCTTTGAAGACGCTGCTCGGGAAATACTTTCCCAGGGCTAAAGATTAATTATAGAAGAATATCCTAGTCCGCAAATACCAGATAACTATATTTAATTTGTCCGGACAAGAGGCAACAGGCATAAAATGGAGTATGGGAAGTTCCACCTGAACATAAGGAAATATTTCTTTCCTGTGAGGGTGATGGAGCACTGGAACAGCTGCCCAGGGAGGGTGTGGAGTCTCCTTCCCAGGAATGATCCAAACCCTCCTGGGATGTGCAACTGCTGGAAGTGCTGTAGCAGGAGGTTGGATGGGATGAGCTCCAGAGGGCCCTTCCAAGTCCCATCCACTCTGGGATTCAGTGATTACACCTTTTACTTCAAAAGTTTCTCTAGCTATAACCTTTACTGTGGTTTTCTACCAAGTGCAGCTTTCTACACATCTTAAAAAAGGAAAAACCCTCAAAAGTTTTAACCATGTGTCCTTGTCCTGACGCACACCGGAATCTCATTAATTAAGCAATCACAGTTGCATAATATGCAACCATGACTGGGCTTGTTCAAAAGTGCGTCAGCCCCATTCCTCAGCTCTCCCAGTTGGACCCTGTGCCACCCTGGGAGCCAAATGTTTGCGCTGTAAGCGCAGCGATGCCCTCGGAATGCAGCTAAAAGCCTGATAAATACGTTTCAGCCAGATCCTTCTAAGGCCTCAGACAGCTCTTCGACAGTGACGCACGGAGAGCCACCATCCGCAAAACAAAACGAGGCAGAAAGGATTTGATGGAAGCGTTGTTAGGGTGAAAAACCAAAATCTTGAAGTCCTGCAATACTTTTGTGATTAGTGTGGATTATTCTATAAAAAAATATTTATCTTTTTCATCCTGCTTCTATCAATTCAGAGAGCTTGGCCACAGATATAACACAATCCACACGCTTTCACGCTCAGTAGGGTTGGAAGAACCGACTGCTTCATTAGAAGGTTCTGATAAGGGATCACAGACCTATAAGAAGATTAGTAGTCAGAGAGAGATCATCTATACAGAGTAAAGAATCACAGAATAGTTTGGCTGGAAAAGATGTTTGAGATTGAGTCCAACTGTGCCTGTCTAAACCAGATCCCTGAGCACCTCCCCTATCCATCTCTTAAACCCCTCCAGGGATGAGGACTCCACCTCCCTTCGCAGCCTCTGCCAGGGCCTGAGAACCCTTTTGGTGAAGGCATTTTTCCTCATGTCTAATCTGAACCTGCTCTAGGACAACTTCAGGATATTCCCTCTCATCCTACCATCAGTCACCTGGGAGAAGAGACCAAAACCCATCTCACTGCATCCTCCTCTCAGGCAGTCATAGACAGGGATGAGGGCTCCCCGCATCCTCCTTTTCTCCAGGCTAAACAGCCCCAAATCCTTCGGCTGCCTCCTAACCCTTCTTCAGCCCCTTCCCCAGCTTCACTGTCCTTCTCCGGACATGTTCCAGCCCCTCAATGACCTTCTTGTAGCCCAAAACCGATGGTTTGGTGACATCACCCTTCATTTTGTAAAAACCCAAGTCTGATCCCATCAGATCCCTTCAGCTCCATTTCTGTTAAAAAAGGCTTCAAGTTGCCACCCTGACATGCACTTTTCCAGCAGACACACGAAAAACCACATCACTGCCACCATCCCTTTCAGTCAACCAGGTGTGCTCCAATACAACATCAACCCTCTTCCATCTCTCTCTACGAATCTGTATGCTCTGGTTCTGACACCAAGTCCATCAGCAGGACCATAAAGGTTTCCTTTTCATAGGCATGGAGCTCAGACAAAAAGTTCAAATGATTTTCTTATAACAAAACAACAGCCAGACCAGGAGAAGGGAATTCTGGATGAATTGGGTGAAGAGAGAGACTTGTACAGCTAAAGGTAAAACACATTATCAGGTCGTTCTTAAGCCACCAAAGGGATATGATTGTCTCGCTGCTGCCTTTCTAACCCTTCGGAAGCAGCAGTCATATCTTCACATCCCGAAACACTAAGTTTGGCTGGCATTTTGGAATAATATCCATGTTTGAATAACAAAGCGACCCTTCAGCTTGCCCGGCTGCGGAGAGTCATTCCAATGGGGTGAAACTGTACACAGAGCCGAGATATCCTACCCGCGCTCTAAGCTCTTAATCCTCTACCCCAGACAACCGCTTGCTTCTCTCAGAAGCATGCAAAAAATCGCTGCAACATTTAATCCATCACAGAACGGCAGCTTGCACTCGAAAACACTGCATTTCTCGTTCTTTTGGGGACTTTAGATACTAATGGAGGGCTGCACACTTCAGTTTTTTCCTGGAGGCAGCATCGAGACTGACGTACTTCGTTCTAGTTTAACAATTCTAAACAAGGTTTAACTGAGAATGATGTTTCAAATCGAAGAGTACAGACATGCCATTATGCAATCCTACAGCGACATGATCTCAAAATAAAAGTCACCCTTGGATTCCGTCACCTTTTGGCATATAATTATTTTTAAATACTGATTGTTATGAAGCTTGAACTTGCTGCTGCATCACGAGCCCTACACAACTTTGCAGAGATAAGTCACACAACACCCACCTATTTTAGGGCTTCAGCTCGTGTTCTGAGATGACTTTGCCTGCCTAGAATATACTTCCTTTTCCAATATGCAATGGCTACTCGTGATCTCCAGAGAGGAAGACGCTTTGCTTCTGGTGCCTGGGCAAGTGGTGTTCTGCTCCTGTTGCTCAAAACTCTGTTGCTGTTTAGGTTATGGTAGCTCCTCTGCTAATAAGGAGCTGAGCTGAGGTCCACTGCTGGCAAAGCCTTTCAGCCCGCACCACCAGAGAGAAGCGGCTCCTTCAAGCACACCAGGTATGTCCTTCCCTAAGAAAACTGAGTGGGAAAGAGGACCTTCTGAGCTTGGGCTTGTATTTGCATTGTGCATTGTTTAAATACACCCCTCTTCGAGGGGGATCAAATTGCTGTTTAGGTTATGGTCTGTCAATAACATACCAGCAGCGAGTAAGTGGAAGAGATTAAAAGATAATAGGAGTAGGACAGCAGTGATAAGAATGGATGATATGAATATGGCAATTCACTATTGAGATAGGGCTGGTAGTTTTATGCTGAAGGTAGTTGTAATAAAGTTGATTGCCCCTAAGACTGATGAAACACCTGCTAGGTAAAGGGAGAAGATGGCTAGATCTACTGAGGCTCCAGCATGGGCTAGACTACCAGCTAGTGGTGGGTACTATGCTGTTCAGCCTGTTCCTGCACCTGCTTCTACTGCAGAGGAGGCTGATAGGCGCAGGAAGGATGGAGGCAGCAGTCAGAATCATAGAATCATAGAACAACCAGGTTGGAAGAGACCCACTGGATCATCGAGTCCAACCGTTCCCATCAATCTCTAACCCATGTCCCTCAGCACCTCATCCACCCATCCCTTAAACCCCTCCAGGGAAGGTGAATCAACCACCTCCCTGGGTAGCCTGGTAAGCGGGACTAATTGGTTTCCAAACCCTTCAATCATATCTGGTGTAACTATGAAGAAGGTTATTAAGAAGGCATGTGCAGCAACAATTATGTTGTAGATTTGATCATCTCCTAGAAGGGTTCCTGGTTAGCCTAGTTCTGCACAAATAAGGAGGCACAGGGCAGTTCCAACAATGCCAGCCCAAGCACCCGAGATTAGGTACAGTGTGCCAGTATCTTTATGGTTAGCTGAAAATAATTATCGGATAATGAAAGTCACAGATAATATGGGTTGGTGTTGAGGTATTAGGCTGTAGACCTTTTTTACAGAGGTTTGATTTCTCCTCTTATCAGCTGTGCAGTGAAGTTCACATTGAGTTAATGGTTGGACTCGATGATCCAGTGGGTCTCTTCCAACTTGGTGATTCTATGATTCTATGAGTTGCAATCGCATTGATGCACATTAAGTGCATTGGAGCCTGGCAGGTGCAGGTCTGTTGGTTTAGGCATCTAGCTGTTAACTAGAATTTTGTGGGATCGAAGCTCACTTGCCTAGTCTAAGACCCTAGCTTAATTAAAGCATTTGAGTTGCATTCAGGAGATGCAGGTTTATATCCTGCAGGTTAATACCCTGCAGGTTTTAGCAGAAACTAAGAGGTTTTAACTCTTGTTTAAGGCTTTGATGGCCTTCAGTTTAGGCCCACAGAGAACAGGTATGTGATGCTCCTCGGAGTATCAGCCTCTGGCCTTCGCTGCGTCACTGAAAAGCCAAGCAGCCTCCCCCTAAAGCAAACTGGAAGAAAGCAGCTGCACTACCGATCTGTTTACGTCGTGATTCTGAGTTACTGAGTATAAACAATTTACATAAGATTCTACAGTAGCCATAAACACGGTTGTAGTATAGTTTTCTTCAGAGAAAGGAATCCAGCATGAAACTAGAGTTTGTTAAACACTCGCTCACCCAACATCAATCCCAAAGTGCCTGCTTTGCAAACTGTCGTACAAAGCTGAAAAAACAAGGACAGGCAGCAGTAACTTGCAACACACATGGTGTTCGCTGTATCTTTACGCTCAGCTGAAAGGTAACAGCCACCCTTGCCATATGCACATGACACCAGAGAGCTTTCCTTTAACATTTTCAGGGCTGACAGGAACAAGACGCTTCCCTTTCTGCTTCAAAGCACTGTGATTTTTCCTTGGGAGGTGTGCAGCAGCGGGGGGAAGGCATAGGAGAAGATACCCAAAAAGCTACGATTCAGACTAAGCAATCTATCTGCTTTACACCATCAATGCCCCATTTCTAGGCTGCGTGAGAGCAATTCATGGGCCAAGAACCCTTTCTAAGCAAGCTGCAGTTTTTCAAGTCCCTCTAAACTCACGTCAAGCCTTTCAAATAGGGAATGACAAACATGCAATCAAAACTGTCCTACAGTTTGCCTCATATGGGAGATCACCTCCAGCTCTCCCTGTCCTGGCATCAGTGTGTACTGTGGTCACACTCCATTCATGTGCTTTCATTAAAAGCCAGAAGTACCTAACCACGAGTTCTGTCCCACTGACAAGTGGGAGCCTCATGACTGATGACAACATTCATAATCGGAAATGACAACTCTAAGACATTGCTTTAGAGCACTCATAGGACTGGGAAATCTTTTCATAGAATTACCAGGTTGG
>WAAB01000068.1:0-14813 GCA_013389865.1 Piaya cayana
AGCAGGAGAGACGCTGGCCACCCACATCCAAGGGTCCATCAGCTGCTGGAGACGTCACAGAGACAAACTCAGTAACCCAGGACGTAATGGGAGATAAGTCACAGGGTGGCGGAGGGGACATTTCTTTGTTTAATAGAGTTTTCTACTACTGGGATTTCTCTTCTTGATATGTCTGGGACCATATGGGAAGTCAGGCATGGAGATCTGGGCATCTACAAGATGGTTTTGTAGAGAGGATTGTGCCCCACAGGGTTCTAACAGCAGGAACCAGGTGCTCTGGGTGATAAATGAGCACCACCGACAACCTTTCAAGATGATCTTACAAAGCGAGAGAAGGTAGTAGAGCACCACAGGAATCATCATAATCAAGTAGTTTGAGGATATCTAGGAGACATTAGATGCAGGTGTGGGCTTCAACCTTAATCCACCTCTCACCTGAAAGCCTGAGTCACTGGTTCAGGGGTATTTTGGACTGAGCTCTATCCATCTCCTGTGCCAGATTAACTTCATTTAGTGTAAACAATCACATATTAACCGGACAGGAAATCTCAGTTTTAATTTTCCATCCCCTGTGGAATTCTTCACTGTCCACTTTTTTCTCCCTGACTCAAAGTCTACTTATTTATACAAACAACAACAACTTCTGTTCAGCAAAGCAAGAGCCCATGACAAAAGGCTCAGGGGTCCCCAGGTCACACCTCTTGCCCACCTCTAACAGCGTGAGACGCAGGCTGGGGAAGGTGACCAGAAGCTCTTTGTTGGTGTCACCACAGTTAACACGCCCTGTTGGTTACAACAATCTGACATTTGCCAATGAAAAACCGTTTAGTCAGAAATTTTTTTTGACCCCCATTCTCCTTGACTCCGCTCTACAGCGATTTCCCCTGGTTATTCAGCAAGCAACAATCTGCTCAGCGCTGAATGCTCCATGCCTTCTATCATACCCCAGAGGTCCAAAGCAGGACAGCGATGAAATAACACTCTAGCTGCATTTCTGAATTTCAGCTTAGTTAGAACACTGTGGGCAATAAAAATTTTAAAAAAAGAAGGTTCCAGTTACTACTAGAAATTTTATTAACTTCTGAAAGCAGAATTTTTAATCGTTCACTTGCAATATTTTCCTTTTTAAAACAAATATTCCCATTTCTAGGAACTGCTGACTGCCGTCCCTGTAAAATGGAACCCATTTCTGCTGCGTCTAGGGAAGGATAAGGAAAACATGATGCGCAAACCAAGAAAGCTGTAAGAAAAATATTGGCTGGAAAGCCTGTGTTCCTGAAGACAACCAAGGATAACATTTAAGCAGAAACTGGTTTTGACATTCAGCTGTCAGTAGTTCCCTTAAGCACTGGAGACTCTCAATCTGCAAATAAACCCTTGATTCATACAAATGCACAGACTAAACAAATGTATGAATCCACCAAGTCTTTTTCAGAAAATTTAATCAGAAATAACCCTTCAAAGTCAGATTTCCAAAACTCCAGAGTCTGTTTTTATGAGCATGCAAACAGATATACCTATTTATTATATATAACGCATTATTTTTAATGTTTAATTTCAATTTTAGTGTAAATTCTACTTCTTATTAGGAGAGAAGGATCAGTGTAGGCACATCAGCCCGGCGATTACAAACTTGCACATACGAAATACGATCATTTCAATCCCATTTACACTAATTACACCCACAGCAGCACTTCCACATACAAGCTCACGTGTGTTTCTGCTTCAAAACTTCAAGCACATTAGCTCACACTTAGCTTAGGACATTGATGTCTTTATCTGGAATAAGCTAAAGCGTTTCTGGTTTATTTTTTTCTCAGCCATCAGCTGCTCACTGGAGGTTCAAGATGCATTTTCGTGTTCACAAACTGTGGCAATCGAAGTGCACAAATAGCAAAACAGAAGAAACAAAGGCATCAAAACTCACACTTCTGGTCAATCTGCATATAAAATTATATTTATCAATATAATTTATAACAAATAACACCCCTCCACAAATTTAACAACATCAGTGACACCTGAGATAGTCTCAACTTCTGAACAAATTTTATTTAACAGAAAATATTGCCTGTTTCTCTGCTAAAATAACTTTAAAGTTTTGATTTCAAAGGTTGCCTATCGCTGGTTGGTAATTCTGCTGTACATGTAGTAACTCATATGCTTTCTGAAGCAGAAAAACTATGAAAATACCTCTGCCTCCATACACAATACTGGCAAAGCTTAAGGATCCTTTCCTGCTATTATTTTATGTATTCAAAACAGAAGTAAAAAAAGAAAATTGTCTTCTTTCTGAAACTCAAAATCTAAATTTTAGCTGTGTAACTAGGGACAGTCACCAGCTGAGATGAGGCAAGAGGAGCAGCATGGTTGTAGCAACTATTTCACAACTCAGTTTAGGAAAAGGGAAAAATAAAAAGCTCTAGTCACACTTACTTTAAAACAATAAATACGGGAGGGAATAGAGGTTCTGAGCCAAACCCTGCTTCAGGCAGCAGGAAGATAGGAGGTGGCTACAGTGGCAGTTTGGATCAGAACTAGTAGTTACCTAATTTATAGCTGAAGCCATAAACCATCTTAGCTCGCTGTTAAACTCAGTAAACCCGACATTTTTGAGATGCCTGCTGAATGTCTGAACAAGCTGCACTACAGGCCAGGGGAGGCTCAGGNTGAGGATATCTAGGAGACATTAGATGCAGGTGTGGGCTTCAACCTTAATCCACCTCTCACCTGAAAGCCTGAGTCACTGGTTCAGGGGTATTTTGGACTGAGTTCTATCTATCTCCTGTGCCAGATTAACTTCATTTAGTGTAAACAATCACATATTAACTGGACAGGAAATCTCAGTTTTAATTTTCCATCCCTTGTGGAATTCTTCACTGTCCACTTCTTTCTCCCTGACTCAAAGTCTACTTACTTATACAAACAACGACAACTTCTATTCAGCAAAGCAAGAGCCCATGACAAAAGGCTCAGGGGTCCCCAGGTCACACCTCTTGCCCACCTCTAACAGCGTGAGACGCGGGCTGGGGAAGGTGACCAGAAGCTCTTTGTTGGTGTCACCACAGTTAACACGCCCTGTGGTTACAACAATCTGACATTTGCCAATGAAAAACCGTTTAGTCAGAAATTTTTTTTTACCCCCATTCTCCTTGACTCCGCTCTACAGCGATTTCCCCTGGTTATTCAGCAAGCAACAATCTGCTCAGCACTGAATGCTCCGTGCCTTCTATCATACCCCAGAGGTCCAAAGCAGGACAGCGATGAAATAACACTCTAGCTGCATTTCTGAATTTCAGCTTAGTTAGAACACTGTGGGCAATAAAAAATTTAAAAAAAGAAGGTTCCAGTTACTACTAGAAATTTTATTAACTTCTGAAAGCAGAATTTTTAATCGTTCACTTGCAATATTTTCCTTTTTAAAACAAATATTCACATTTCTAGGAACTGCTGACTGCCGTCCCTGTAAAATGGAACCCATTTCTGCTGCGTCTAGGGAAGGATAAGGAAAACATGATGCGCAAACCAAGAAAGCTGTAAGAAAAATATTGGCTGGAAAGCCTGTGTTCCTGAAGACAACCAAGGATAACATTTAAGCAGAAACTGGTTTTGACATTCAGCTGTCAGTAGTTCCCTTAAGCACTGGAGACTCTCAATCTGCAAATAAACCCCTGATTCATATAAACGCACAGACTAAACAAATGTATGAATCCACCAAGTCTTTTTCAGAAAATTTAATCAGAAATAACCCTTCAAAGTCAGATTTCCAAAACTCCAGAGTCTGTTTTTATGAGCATGCAAACAGATATACCTATTTATTATATATAACGCATTATTTTTAATGTTTAATTTCAATTTTAGTGTAAATTCTACTTCTTATTAGGAGAGAAGGATCAGTGTAGGCACATCAGCCCGGCGATTACAAACTTGCACATACGAAATACGATCGTTTCAATCCCATTTACACTAATTACACCCACAGCAGCACTTCCACATACCAGCTCACGTGTGTTTCTGCTTCAAAACTTCAAGCACATTAGCTCACACTTAGCTTAGGACATTGATGTCTTTATCTGGAATAAGCTAAAGCGTTTCTGGTTTATTTTTTTCTCAGCCATCAGCTGCTCACTGGAGGTTCAAGATGCATTTTCGTGTTCACAAACTGTGGCAATCGAAGTGCACAAATAGCAAAACAGAAGAAACAAAGGCATCAAAACTCACACTTCTGGTCAATCTGCATATAAAATTATATTTATCAATATAATTTATAACAAATAACACCCCTCCACAAATTTAACAACATCAGTGACACCTGAGATAGTCTCAACTTCTGAACAAATTTTATTTAACAGAAAATATTGCCTGTTTCTCTGCTAAAATAACTTTAAAGTTTTGATTTCAAAGGTTGCCTATCGCTGGTTGGTAATTCTGCTGTACATGTAGTAACTCATATGCTTTCTGAAGCAGAAAAACTATGAAAATACCTCTGCCTCCATACACAATACTGGCAAAGCTTAAGGATCCTTTCCTGCTATTATTTTATGTATTCAAAACAGAAGTAAAAAAAGAAAATTGTCTTCTTTCTGAAACTCAAAATCTAAATTTTAGCTGTGTAACTAGGGACAGTCACCAGCTGAGATGAGGCAAGAGGAGCAGCATGGTTGTAGCAACTATTTCACAACTCAGTTTAGGAAAAGGGAAAAATAAAAAGCTCTAGTCACACTTACTTTAAAACAATAAATACGGGAGGGAATAGAGGTTCTGAGCCAAACCCTGCTTCAGGCAGCAGGAAGATAGGAGGTGGCTACAGTGGCAGTTTGGATCAGAACTAGTAGTTACCTAATTTATAGCTGAAGCCATAAACCATCTTAGCTCGCTGTTAAACTCAGTGAACCCGACATTTTTGAGATGCCTGCTGAATGTCTGAACAAGCTGCACTACAGGCCAGGGGAGGCTCAGGAGAAGTTCTACATGGACAGCAACAGCTTTCCTCACAGCCTTTCTTTTCAGAACTTTTTCGTTTTAAATCACTCTCAAATTAAAACTGAACTCACAAGATTGGCCCTATCTGACTGTAACAAGCAAGTGGCTTAAGATCATTCCTTCTGTTAATAAGGTGGTGCAGCGCTCCTCCTGCCCCGCGTTCTACCAGAGCATCTTTCAGAAGCATTAGCAGATTACACAGTCCTCCTTGATCATCTCAGACCTTAAATTTATTATGCCCCAATCACACGCAGCTATTACAGTCAACTGCAGGTTTGTAATTGCTCTCAGTGGGAGAAGGTTCAAGCCCTTGATTTCTTCGTCAGAAGGATACTGGGTCTGGTCCAGCTCAGGCCAGGCTCATACTGTTTTCTTCTCTAAAAATCTATTTCCTTATTTTTAGATTCATTCAAGCGACAAGATATCATCGTTCTCTCTGGCCCTTGACCTTGCAGATAACCCTTCTCTATGCCAGCAAGTAAATGTGCAGGAGGACATAATATTAATTAAAAGGCAGCGCACCTTTGATTTAAGCATCAATTAAAAACATGATAATACCCCTGAAGGAAAAGATCTTGAATACAGTTCATCGCTGAAAGAGCGAGTAAAATCAAAGTGTAGCTGTGAGCCACCACTAACAACGTGAGCATCCCTCCCTCTGCTGCAAACAGTCACTCAGCTGCATCACCCCTGAGCTCAGGGCTGGGATCCCTGCCCACGTGAGCAGCTCTCCTCTACACCACCAGCACCCTCAGGTTCTGCCAACCAGCTCAGAGAAGAACAACCCTCACCTGTACTCACACTCTGGTGAGCCTGCACCTCTTCTCTTAAAGTTAGATGCCTTTGCCTCTTCGGTTAGCCACCCTCTGTGAAAAGATAAACTTCAATGTTTATTTTTTCAAGACACTTAATAAATAAGATCTATTATGAATTAACATGCTTTCTTAAAAAATGCATCTTTTGCAGGAGGAGATCAAAATAAATGCTAGTGTTTGGGACTGGAGGGGAGGTGGAAATCATGCATTTGCTGCTACTTTTACTCTGGCTTGATGGGGCTTCCAGGAATTTAGAGTTTAACAGTAGATTAATAGGGAAACCCGTCAACATGCAGGCTCGGCTTTGGCTTGATGGGGTTTCCAGGAATTTAGAGTTTAACAGTAGATTAATAGGGAAACCCGTCAACATGCAGGCTCGGCTTTCCCAGAGTCTCCAGAAGCTCCCTCGCCCCAAAGACGCGCTCGCTACTCAACCTCTTCCCCTTGAGAATCCCCTGCAAAAATTGCTTCCGAAGAGGAAAATCAATGGAGTTCTTCATTGGACAGAGAGACGCTATAATCAGGTTTAGGAAGTGATTAAGATGGAAAAGATGGCTGATGTAGGAATTAACATTAAGTGACAAGTCCCCTAGCGTTTGATTTTGTTCATAATCCGCACTGCAAAGTCAACCACCCTTCCCAGCCCCTCACTATTGAGCTGAGACAAGAAAAGGACTAAAACCCTCTGACAATATTTGCTGACTACAGCTGCTGGTTTTGTCTTCTGTTTAAACTCTATTAGTTTCTCCCTTACTACATTCGCTGCAGAAAACAATTGACTCTACAAAACTTACATTTGGAACCAATTCTATATTTAGAAAACTTACAAAGCCGAAGACAGTTGGATAAGAAATTCTCATTTAACGATATCAGAAGGATTAGGGAGCAATAAAATGCTCATACAAATTTTTTATAATACAAGTAGCCACAGCTAAGCTGGAAGATGAGTATTAAAATGCCTCATTTTAATTGGTGAAGTAAAAAGCCTAACAGTCCAAAGCCCACGGCATGATACACAGCGCTACTGAGAGGAGTTATGTGCTTTGGATGGAGGTAACAGTTGTGTATTTTCATCACTATTTCACTGATGTGTCATTTTAGCACTAAATTTCCAGTCTTATGTATTTGTTACAGGTTTAATTGCAATACGCCTATAATGTACGTTAACCTTACGTCACTAGAAGGTCAATTTTAACTAAAATGTAACATTCTTTTCTAGTTTAGAGTGCAAATCAATCGTGGTTTTCTCTCAGCCTCTGCATAAGTTACCCCTAAGACTCCAAATCATAGAATCATAGAATCACCAGGTTGGAAGAAACCCACCAGATCATCGAGTCCAGCCATAATATTGGTGTCTTTACAAAACCTTTACAAAATATTGGTGTGTTTACAAATATTGTTTACAAATATTGGTCTCTTTACAAAACCTTTACACTGTAAGTGCTATGATGCGATGTTCTGTCTTACCAGGGTTGAGCTACACCTGAGGTTTGATATCTAAGGACTTCCACACCAGAGAAGCATGTAAATTGATATGCTGAGCTGCCAGAGAGGTTTTGAGAAGGCAAAAATTTCAGCTAGAACGCTGTGATATGACACAAAGATCCAAAGTGAGGATGTCTGAGGAAAGGGGTTTGTTGAGCCAAAGGGATTTGATGAGACATGAGCAGGGCAGAGCATCATCAGGGCAGCTCACTGGTTACCCAGCGCAATCGTATTTCCAGTGAATGCAAAAAACTGTGATAATAAAAACTATGTAGGTTACGCATACAAACTCTATAATCCCCAGCAATTCAGGGAATTTTTGCTGTTTCCTATAACAACCTTATCACACTTTGTAAGAACTGTCATAATAAAGAAACAGTTACAGCATTCATAGAATAACAGAATCATAGAATCACAGAATCACCAGATTGGAAAAGACCCACTGGATCATCGAGTCCAACCGTCCCCATCAATCACTAACCCATGTCCCTCAGCACCTCGTCTACCCGTGCCTTAAACAGCTCCAGGAAAGGTGAATCAACCACCTCCCTGAGTTGATGCACTTAAAGCATCGATGCACTTAAAGCCGTGCTACTGCAAGGAGTCCATCTTACCAATTGCCAATTAGCCACATTCAAGTAGTTACTACTACAAATTTGCTGGAATAAATAAGTAAAATAACAACTACTTTGATTTATTTTTCCATTTTTAATCTTCTGGAACTTGATCCTTGGGACAGTGAGATTTTCAAAGCGCTCTCCATGCTGATTTAAAATATGGAACCTGGAATTGGCCCAGGGTGATGATATCCTGATGGAAAGGCAGGCCGGCCAAATTTGTTAGCATGAAACACAGACATCCAGGCTCTAAAGACCCGTGTGCTGAGAGAGTCTCCCACTGACATGGCTTCAAAGGTCACATGCCTCCTCTGCCTCAGCTGGACCCCAAGGGACGCTGTGGCTAAGCGCACAAGATGTTCAGATACTACAATTAGGTTTAAATGGGCATATGGCAGAAGGAATCTGTTCCCATTGGAGGAGGGAAAGGAGAAGGAATATCACAAGCAAAATTAAGAAAAATCAGGATGACAGCATATTACTAAACTAATAGAAGGGGTGATACTAAAGGGAGGAGGTTGAGGTGCAGGGAGACACTTGAAATTAAGAAGCCAATTCTGGGAGCTCGGCAGGGTGTTCAGCGCTCTCACTGACCTTCAGCTGGAGAACAATGTCATTTCTTCCGATTCATTTGGATTCTGATACATCTTACATTTATCTTATGTTTTCAGTACAAGGCAACTAATCTCAAAAAAAGCTCGTGGGAGTTCACACAGGACAAAGAAGTAAATCAGTGAGTAGCAAAAGAGATTTTTTCCCTCCTGTTCATCCACCAGTCTCTAAACCTCGCAGACTTTCAGACTCTAAGTGCCAGCCCAGCTTACACAGCAGATGTTAATTTGCTAACAAGTCTGAACCCAGATCCATCTAAGAGAATTTCTTCTTGGGTCACCCTCTCCCTGGGCTAGTGAGATAGAAATCAGCCTCAGAAAGAACGAACATTTTGTGCAATAGTTCTCCTTCTGCCATGCCTGAGCTCAGCTCCACAAGCAAGGCTGCAAACGCAGAAAGGCTTATTTGTCTTCCCAAAGACACTTTGGGACGGTTCCTGGCTCTGCGTTATCAATGAAAGTGCAAGCGGCGGGTCGGTGACCTCTGCTATCGGCACTGCAGTGTGATGCATCTTACTCATTTTTCCCTTGAGAAATACTTTAGAAGAGCACAGGTATTTCAGCAATATTTCTTCATATCTTTCCCATCAGGTACACTTTTAAAAACCCACAAAGCATGAAAAATTCACCAGACCTCCCATTTAAAAACTCCTCAGGTCTACCGAGCGCTTTCTCCACCCATCTGGAACAACATCGTTTTGGGGAGGATTTTTCCATACGGACACATGACAAATGATGCAAAAAACCTCTTCTGACACCTCCTCTATTGTATCCGAGCGAGGCCGGGAGTGTTTGGGAGCCCTCAGCAGGGCTGGGAGCCTGCTGCTGCCAGAGCAGAATACGGAGTGGGAGGAGGAGAGTCCCAGAGAGGCACAACCAGGAGGCTGCAGGAGAGGGACAAAACCTTCCACCTCCTCCCAGACCCCCCCCCTTCCAGTTCAAACTCTCACTGGGATGTGGCCTCAGCCTTTGCAGTGACTGGGAAAGGCTCGATCGGGTTCTTCTCTCCAAGTTTCACATATTTGTGGTGCATTTGTTTGCTTTGTTTTCCTTAACAGTACATTCTAACAATATTATTTTAATTAAAGTCATACCTACATAGAACTTTGACTGCATCCTCATGAAAGGGTTTTTTGTTGGTGGTTTGAGTTGGGGTTTTTTCGTAGTTTTTTTGAGGGTTTTTTTGTCTGGTACTTTTAATATCTAATTACCAAAGAAAATATAATGAAATCCACTAAATGTGAACCAACAAACAGCGATTCCAATTAGCAAGGGGCTTGTTAAAAGGATTTACATTTCCAAAGTGGTAGCCAGATACTTTTTCTTATTATGTTACACGCTATTCATTTCACTCTATCAAAAGTTCTTTTGCACAACAGAGAAGCATTTAGAAATTCCACCCATGATTCTTCCCCCAGATAAGCAGCAGCGAAGGGGAAGGAAGGAGTGGGCAGCAGAGAGAGAAGAAACCTGGGAACTTTCAGCGAGAATCCGTGGGGAGAAAACTAGAAGGGTTTTTGCACCTTTCCTTTTTCCCTACATGCCTAAACCCCAGGCACAGCCTCTATCCACACGAGCGCACTCAAATCCATCAGGAACTTTTGTAAACGTTGACTGTAGAGCTGGTAGAAAACTGTGACAATAACAACAGCTCCTAAATCTCCAGCAAGACACGTCCCGGCACACAACGCCAGCAGACATCTGACTGCGTCTCTTTTCCTTGATTCTGCTGCACAGAAGAGCAATCACCTACCACAAGGCCAGTCTGCACCATTTTTGTGAGAAGCTGCACCTCAGCTTTTGTTTACAGACTTTTTTTAATTACTTAGCGCATCCCCCACAACTGAAGGATCTGTTGCACACAAAGCAACGTAAAGTATCAGGCTGTCACCCTCACTGCATTCAGGAAACGATTAGCCCAACACAATGTCTTACAAGGGTAAGAAAAAAATTTCTTTTCAACATAAAAATGGCAATTTAACAGAATTTAGGTGGGAAACGTCAGTTATAGTGACAGTACTTGCGTGTTTATCACAGAAACCTCAATCTCAAAGCTCAGCTCTGTGACAAGCTTCAGCTTCTGTTTGGCTAAATTTTCAGCTGCCAGAAATTCAGACGAGGAAGGGATTTTTTCATGTTTCAACTTCAAATCCTAAGAACCCATGGGAAAAAAAAAAAGGGGGTAACCATTCCTAAATGTTTACAAGAAGTCCAAAATATTTTGTTTAAAAAAAAGTAAAAGAATTGTGGAGGATTGCTGATTTTTGCTGGGGGAACTATTATGTTTTTCTCCCTCCTCCCTTTGTTGGTCCCTCCTTCCCCTCGCTGGGGACTCTCTCCAGGGGACTCTGGTCAAGCAGGGGCAGCCGGGAGAGCTCTCCTGCTATGGGTAGAGTCAGGCTGGAGCCCAGCTCCTGCTCACAGGCCAAACCTGCCACGAGGGGAGACCTCATTGCTCTCTGCAACTCCCTGAGANGTGTGGTTGGTAGTTGGGTAGGGGGCACAGGAACCAAACTCCCCCTTGTTCCAGGCGCCCCAGGAGCGTTCCCTGAAGGCGCCGCATCCAGCCCAGGTGCTGGTACCTCGGTGCCTTCCTAACAGTGCCCTCTCCATGGAAACTTGGGCACAGAGAGGGAAGAGCTGCAGGGAGAGAGGAGGCAGGAACATCAAGCAGAGCCATTCCCTGCCCAGACACCCTCGCCCGAGTCCTGGGAACCCTCTTGACAAACACTGTGAGGTCAACTCGAGCTATTAATAACAGCAAGCGTCACCAGCGCTGGTTGATACCGCCAAAGAAAAACACTGAGCTGATTTTTATCCTTTCTCTCAGTCCTCTTTGAATCTTAATTTCAATCTGTTCCATCTTATTTGATAATTTTCCTTCGTATTTCCTGCTTCCCATCCCGAAATGCTGGGTAACGCTGCTGCGCACTAGCAGACAGACGCCCTGCTCCCCCGAGCTCCCCATAATTCAGTGGTGTGGGAACCGATTCACGCAGCCACATGTAATTTGTACAGCACTTTGGGACCCTTCGGGAAGAAAGACACTATAGAACAGTCAGATCATTTGCATAATAAAAGTTCTGGTGGCTGTTCCTTGGATTAGCCATTAGATTAGTATTATGTTTCTAAGTCAGAAGAAACAGGAGCCAAAATGGAGAAAAAAAAAGTCATTTCCCCTAACTCAGATATGCTTTCCATATATTAAGTATTGTATATTCATTAGCATTCTAATTTTCCTTCCCACTTCCAAAACACACTTATTTTTCAGATCCTGTTTCATTGTTTAAAATGAAAACTACCCAACACCCCAATTAAGACGTTGCATTTTAACATAAATACTGCTCCTTCAGAGCACCAAACCCCACCTCAGAGGCAATTCCAAGCGTACAGCTTCCCAGATCACTCAATGTAGTATCACAGTCTGTCTGCAGCAGGATTATCCTCCTCTCGCAGGGGTAAGTATTCATCAGGACTTTCTTCAAACCAGTATCCAGGAAAGGGCCAGTGAGGTAGATCATGAGTTAGATCATGTCTTCCTGATAAAAAAGCACAGGGGGAAAGGCGGCTAAGATAAACGTGGAGAAACTTAAATTCTGAATGATGGGGACATCTTAAGTAAAGAAGGGGTTAACATGAAGAAAAGAGGAAAGAAAATACTTTCTGAATCGTCCGGCCCAGATGCACAACTGATATAACTCAGATTGGCTTCACTGACTTCGAACCCAATGTTCACCAGATAAAGGATCTGGTTGACTTATTTTTTCCCCCTTACTCTTTAAAACAATAACACGACACTATCCGCAGCCTCGCCTGCAGCAACACGCAAGCAGAAAATAGTCTCTAACAGTGATAATAATTCTTAACACAGCTTATAGCTTCCCTCAGGAGCCTAAAAATGCCCCATAGAGAGTTTCCTTACTCATCTTGTAGCACCAACTTCTTCCATGTACAAGGGGGTTATTCCAGACCTTGTTGGAATTAGTCCAGGTGCACTGAAGGTTAAATGCAATTATAATTGTTCAGTATCCCTCTGACAAACTTAGACGTACACACCATGCACTGCTCAGCTCAGCACCAAGCTGTCGCAGTCTCATGTCATTTCACATAAACAGGCCCTCTTCGGTTTTTATCTTATTTTTTGTGAATTTTTTAGTGAAGAAGCTGTCTAAAGTGATACTTCTCAGTGGGGGGACACAGTCAAATATAACATTTTACATATACAAAAAAAGCTTCCTATTTTAAGATATTCCAAAGAAGTCGAGCAGTCTATATACTTGCAATGTCAGGACTGATTTGATCCGCTTCCTTCTCGCACGACAGCCCGGTTGTACCGCACTTTCTCCCACTTGGAGATGGACCAGACGTTCGCTGCAGTTACCGCAAGTCCAGCTTTGGGTCAGGACCTGTCTGCAGCAGGACTTTCTGCTGGTGTGAACAGCTGTTCAGTGTGAGCGTGGATGTCAAAATCTGGTCCTGAGCAGCTTTAAACACATTCCTCCTTAACTTGTAATGCATGCTCGAGAAAGTTTGAGCACAGCCTTTAAAATAGATGCTGCTGCAGCGAGCTACCCTAAAGCATATCACAGTAGCAAATGTGTCAATGTTATCAAATAAAACAAGATAGACATCTGCTATTTAAGTGATTACAATGCATTCGGTGTCATACTCAATAAATAATAGTCTGTGAAACTCAAATGTAACCCTGATGGACACTTAGCAGAAATAATTTCGAAATTAATAGCATATGTGGAGAGTATCTGATGGTTTTCCACTCTGAAAAAATGAAAGAGAGCTATTTGTGCTCGGAATTGACACTCTTCCAGTTACCGCCGTGCTAGGGTAGCTGTGCTCCAATGCAGTGCACCATGTGCATAAAATATTCTCACAGTTTAACGTGGGCCAGAAGTGTGGGAGAAGGAGAAAAAAACATAAAGAAGAAGAAGAAAAAAAAAAACCACCACTGACTGATGCAGTTTGGAATTCCAGGCTGCTTGTTATTAAAGTGCCCTTCGTTCACCTGCTACGTCCAAATGACAGGGAGGTGATTGGCATCTTCTCTCGTAATCAGGTATTGTGCGAGCAGTGGGCAGCTGGAGCCCTCCGAGAATCTTCGCTTGTCAGAGATGAATCAATCATCTCAAAAGATGTCAGCATCTGCCCAAACTATTTTATATTAGAATAAATGGCAGATGGTGGTGTTTTTATATTTAATCAGTTCCACCAAATGCAGTTTCATCTCTTATAAAACTAAACCATCTGCAGTGTGTAGGTGTACAGATCTAGCTAAATGCCCACTGTAGAGCCTTTCCTCTTAAAGGTAAACTGCACATGTTTAACATTTGGCCATGCAAAGTTCAATAAATTTCAAAAGCTTTAACAAACTTCGCTGGTTTTATAAATACTTCTATTTTATTTTTGTATTTTAAATATTTGGTATCAAGGGTGAATGCCTAACTCTGGCTTCTGAATCTTATTATATAAACTGCTCAGACTTGACAGTATTAAAATACTTTCTATGAAGGATCGTTCCTCCCTTCTTTCTGCATCACTGTACACCCCAGACCCAGCCCTGGAAAATAAGGCACTGAAAGAGCCTCAGTGACTTCTCCAAGGCCAAAACACCTCAATGCAGCATCACTCAGAAAGAAAAGGTCTGATCCTGGCAGGAACAGACCCAGAAGTCTTGCCCTCAGTAAGGCTGAGTCTTGATTTTTAGCCAGGCTTTCAATACTGTCTCCTAACGACCCCATAGATGAACTCATGAAGTACAGAGGAGATAATCATAGAATCATAGAATCGCCAGGTTGGAAGAGACCCACTGGATCATTGAGTCCAACCATTCCCATCAATCACTAACCCACGTCCCTCAGCACCTCGTCCACCCGTCCCTTAAACCCCTCCAGGGAAGGTGAATCAACCCCTCCCTGGGCAGCCTCTGACACTGCCCAATCACCCTTTCTGTAAATAATTTTTTCTAATGTCCAGCCTGAACCTCCCCTGGTGGAGCTTGAGGCCATTTCCCTCTCGTCTTGTCCCCTGTCCCTTGGGAGAAGAGCCCAGCTCCCTCCTCTCCACAACCTCCTCTCAGGGAGTTGCAGAGAGCAATGAGGTCTCCCCTCAGCCTCCTCTTCTCCAGGATAAACACCCCCAGCTCTCTCAGCTGCTCCTCTTCTTCTCCAGCTCCTTCACCAGCTTCATTGCTCTTCTCTGGACTTCCTACCACCATGTATTTGGGGCAGCTAAGAGCGAACCACCTGCTCCCCAGCCTGTGGGACCCCCTTCCTGGTTCCTGCTGATGGGGT
>WAAB01000068.1:14831-35471 GCA_013389865.1 Piaya cayana
CCCTTTGGAACCTCCCGACCCTCCAGCAGATCCAGCTTCCACCCAGCTTAGTGTCATCTGCAAACTTGCTCAGGGAGCACTCGATGCCTTCATCCAGGTCAAAAAATAACAGGGCTGAACTGATGGGCTGAAAGGGTTGTGATGAGCAGCACTAAGTCCGGCTGTGGAGCACCACAGGGGTTGATTCTGGGGCCAAGCTGTTTAATCTCCTCATTACGGACCTGGATGATGGGGTCAGAGTGCACCCTCAGCAGGTTTGCAGTCAACACAAAGCCAGGAGGAATGTGTGATACCCCAGAGGGTTGTGCTGCCATCCAGAAGGGCCTCACCAGGCTGGAGAAACGGGCCAACAGAAAACTCAGGAAATTCAGCAGAGGAAAATGCTGAGTCCTCCCGCAGGGAACAACCGCCTCTGTCTGTATGTACTGGGGACTGACCACACAGAAATAGCTTTGCGGAAAAACAGCCTGAGGTCCCCGGAGGACAGCAAATGGAGCACACACCAGAACGTGCCCTCTCAGCAGAGAAGGTGAACAGCCTCTCAGGCTCTGTTAGCAAGAGATCTGCCAGCTGGTCAAGGGCTGCGCTCAGCGCTGGTGAGAAACATCTGCTGCACTGGGCCCAGCCCTGGGCTGCCCAGTTCAAGAGACAGGGGCACGCTGGAGCCAGTCCAGCAAAGAGCCATAAATCAGAGTCGGAGAATCATAAAATCACAGGATGGTTTGGGTTGGAAGGACCTCAAAGCTCATTCAGTTCCACCCCTGCCGAGGGCAGGGACACCTCCCACTGGACCAGGCTGTTCAGGGCCCATCCAGCCTGGTCTTGAGCCCCTCCAGGGATGGGGCAGCCACAGCTTCCCTGGGAAACCTGTTCCAGGGCCTCAGCACCCTCACTGTGAAGAATTTCTTCCTAATGTCTAATTCTTCCCCCTTCCAAGGTAAAGCCATTCCTCATAGTCCTATTACTCCACATCTTTGTAAAAAGCCCCTCCCCAGCTTTCCTGGAGCCCCTTTCAGCACTGGAAGCTGCTCTAAGGTCTCCCCAGAATCTTCTCTTCTCCAGGCTGAACAACCCCAACTCTCTCAGCTTGTGCTCGTACTGAGATGCTCCAGCCCTCGGATCATCCTTGTAGCCTCCTCTGGACCCATTCCAACAGCTCCATCTCATTCTTACGTTGAGGATAGACCACAAAGATGGTGAAGGAACTGTCCAGTTCTCCAGAAATTAGTGTTCTTTGGCTTCACCTTGATTTTATCCCCATGTTTCTCTCTTTGTGGCAGGCTGGGCTGTCAGGTGCACAGAGACTCAATGGGAAAATTAATTTCTCCAACTGCACTGGGTGAAGTTTGACCACCAGCAGGCTGGACAGCTGATTCTCAACACAGACAGATGGGATTTCACGAGGGAAAGAGGGGCAGCAATAAAGCAGCCACGTATCTTAGCACTGACCTCTATCTTTGTGCTTTTTCCCTTTTATTCAGCCAGCCCTCACGCCGGGATGCAACAACCAGTACAAGTCAGAATCATAGAATCACCAGGTTGGAAAAGACCCATCGGATCATCGAGTCCAACCATTCCTACCAAATACAAAACATACACCGGACTCTGCTCAGACTAAAGTTAAGAGTGAAAACACTCAGTAGGTCTAAAAGTTCCCCAAGACTCATGAAGGTAAATTCTCAATCAGGAAGAATTACAGTCCAAAAATGGAAAATATTAAACATAGAACTAACTTTCTAATATTTCTACAACTTTGGAAAGTAATCTGAAAATAAAAACTTGCCATAAATTTAGAAAAAAAAAAAGATCCTTTGCTGTGTCATAAACCTGAAGCACTAAATATAACATTTTCCATAGCACAGTGGCAAGAAATATGGTGTGAGGCTCTTGTGTATTGTTAAACCCTTATTTTTCAATCCAATTTATAGAGGGCATGGCCACAGACTACAATAAACCGAGGGGAGAGGGAGCACGTTGCAATCTTGCGGTTTTGAAGATGTGAAAAAAAATAAATGAGACTGAAATGCCCTTGAAAAGGTTCTACCTTCCCAAGGAAATGTAGGCACAAAAGATATAAGCAAAGGTTGTAACCCAGGAACAGGCGGCCAAGAGAAGAAAGAACGTGGCTCAGAAGGGTTTATGCCTCTCCCACCTTCCACCCTGCACAGGAGAGGAGCAAAGAGTGGTTTGTGCTCAAATACTGGTTCGTTCCCAGCACTGTACCTGGGGCAGGACCCTTTACTCAAGGTCACCTCTTACAGCTACCTGCTCATCCACGAGGAGCTAGCAAAGGCGGCACCTCAGCTGGGAAGTAGGGCACCCATCTAGGTTAACTCAGTGGTTTCCATTTACAGCAACGCACGGAAAGCTTTTCTTCGGTTTCCGCCCAAGTGCATTCACAAACACTCCACTTGGGTTTCAGTCTGAGTTCTCCTGTCAAATACGACTCATCTGAAACTCCTTTTTACTGCACGAAAGTGAAAACTGCTCTTTGCTGCATTGTTTAAGAGGGGTTTTTTTGTACCTTGGGAGCTCAAAACCATTTTCTGAGTTATTAATACAGTTTTGGGCCTTGTATTTTCCCTAGGTCAGTCTTTTTTTTCCAAACTCTTTCAGGAGTGATCCAGGACACATCCATATACCACAGAAAAACTTAGTTTCAGTGTAGGAATCACTTGTACTTTTATGCTCTGCTGTCTCCACCACACCTTGGTTCAATGCCATTTGTATTAATAAGGAGAGAAGCGGGGCCAAAAAATTTTTGAAAAAGAGTCTTGTAAGGGTTGTTATCTGGGCATCAGAGCAGGGAAATGAGAAGGGTAACCTCTAGGAGAAGGTAGTCAGTCTGTACGGGGCGCCTGGGAGCTTTCCTGAAGACAGAGGAATGAAATGAAGCATTGATACCATCCTAAAGAAACGCATACTTTGCCTCGATAAAATCTCACAGATTAAGAAGCCGGGGAGGGCAGGCTAGGCAAGAAAGAAATCGAGACAAAGAGATGGAGAAGGCAGTGGGCCAAGTAAGGAAGCAGGAACCAAATGACACCGAGTCTGCGATTCAGAGAGAGAGCTGCGCACCACATGAGGACTGGGGACTGCCCGGGGGGCTCTGACAGACAACTGCAAGTGGCAGGAAAAGAGAAGAAAGAAAACACAATGAGCACACATATTCTTTCTTTCTCTTTAGAAAGATACACATATCCATTTTGGGACATAAATATACATGTTTGTACCCATAAATATGCATGCATATGTATATATATACACGTAGATGTTTTTATGTGCTGTTTCTTGTGCTGCTTCAGTAGAAAAGTGACTGGTGTGCAAAGAGCGTTTGTGCGGTCGCTATCAGCTGCCACATCCCCAAAGAATAAACTGTAAACCCACTTTTCCAGCAGAATGGGCATTCTCAGCAAAGATGAGCTGGTGTTAGTCAGGAGTTTAGTGGGGAGGCCAAAAGGGCTCATACAGCTGCGAAAGCACAACAGGCTGACGGGCTGTTTATTGGAAAACTGCCAGAGACACCAAAAGAAGAGACCACGTTTCGAACCAACCCATCAAAATGGAGCTCGGGAGTTCAGCACAAACTCACAAGCTGAGTTAAGCACCAGTTCGGAGGTGCTCTACCAATGCTGTGACACACTTTAAATAACGGGGTTTGTATAAAATTCTTACTTGACTCATTCTGAGCTCCTGACAAATCATCATTCCAAAGGAAAAGCCTCTGGAATATGAATTTAATCAAAACCACTATTCAGAATTTCCAAACAGATATTTTTTTTTTCTCCCAGAATCACTGAAGCGCATAAACACTTCATCTACGTGTTTAGCTGCAAGGGACTGCTGAAATTATTTAGCCGCAGACCATGCCATGAAGTACTGGTTTCAGCCACTATCATCACTGAAATTAAGATCACAGAATCATAGAATTATAGAATCAGACCTCACAGGGTTCACACTGCGCCCCTTCTCCAGCTTGTCCAGGTCCCTTTGGATGACATCCCATACTTCTGGCGTGACAACTGCACCAGGCAGCTTGGTGTCACCTGTGAACTTGCTGAGGGTGTCCTCGACCTCGCTGTCTGCCATGAGAATCATACAGATCTCAGCCCACCCAACAAGCATAAGTATAAAACATCAACAGAAATGCAAACCCAACTATTTCCTTACTTAAAGGCCTAACGACCCGAGGTGGAGAAGGCAAGAGAGACATAGGAGGAGGGCAATAATTATTGACATGTAGAAACAGGCTGGTTTTCTGGAGAAAAACTGTGCCAAGGACAGAAAACACAAGACAGAAAGTACAAAGGTGCAGGCAGGGGGCAGATATGAAGCTGGTACAATAGCACATAAGGTGACACGACAGAGAAGGCAGCGTCTATAAGGCCCTGAAACTGAGGTTGGGGAAACTTGATGTGATGCAGCTAAACAGGAAGCCCATGAGGGGCATAAAGGGAAAGCAAAACCACTACTGGATGACTTCATCTACTGCATTGTCAACTCTCTACGCAGCTCACAGATTTACCAGCGAACACACCCCTGGCAGCAAATTTCTGCCTGAGCCAATTGTGCCGTTTTCTATTTGGCTCCGCCGAGAACGCTGGTTTGTTCGTAGCACAGAGCGATGCGGGAGGAGAGGGATCTAGTTTTCTGCCACTGCCTCTGTATGAAATTTGATACACTGATGGAATCCTTATGGAATACTGCTTCCCAGCCTGATTCACAGATCTTGATATGATTTTGTAGTGGACAGGTACAATTGGACTTGATCTCAGGGGTCTTCTCCAACCTAGGGGCTCTACAATTATAGAATCAGAATAATCAGGTTGGAAGAGACTCACTGCATCATCGAGTCCAACCATTCCTATCAAACACTAACCCATGTCCCTCAGCACCTCGTCCACCCGTCCCTTAAACCCCTCCGGGGAAGGTGAATCAACCACCTCCCTACCCGGGTACCCGGTTGATTCACCTTCCCCGGAGGGGTTTAAGGGACAGGTGGACAAGCAGGGAGGGAGGTGGTTATAGTGCAGTTTCAGCAGTCATGGAGGACACGTTATTCGCCTCCCAACAAGGAAACACAACTAGCAATGAAGTAGGAGAGGAACAGCAGAAGTAACAGAAATCACAACACACAGGCTACCGGATCATGAGAAGTCTCTTTCATAACTCAGCGCAGCAAACAGGGGCGGACAGGGTGAGTTTTGAGGGGGCAGAGGATAATCTGGAGCCGGTCTCGCCCAACTAAATGCAAATGAAGTCCTCGGGGAGAAGCAAGGCTTCCACAGTTACATCAAAAATAAACGCGAGCGGAGTCTCACCCAACATAACTACTGCTATTCGCGTCTTTTGGCTTCTTTCTTTCTCACCCCACAAAATGCTGCGTAATGGGCAAATGAATATGGAGCTCTCCTGCAATAAATTGGATGAGTGAACAGAGGGAAATCAATTTCTTTATGATGGCTCCTACTATGAGCAAAACCAGAATGCTTAACGAGCGCTGGAATGATAGATGGAGTTCTAGGACAGAGTCTATTATTACATTATGTTAAACTAAAACAGCTTTATTGACTTCAATACATTTATTCCAAATTTTTGCACAGATAGAGGCTGTGACTGGAATACTCTCAGCCTGCAAAGTTGTGAAGTAAGTTCTGGAAAATAGGGGCTTTCTGCTTCTTCTGACGCTTAGAACTAAACTGGATCAATCACCGATCATACAACGCCTAAGGAAAAACAATCTAACATTGCTAACAATGGAATTGCCAGACGAATTAGCAGACAATTTCTTTAATTTATGAGGTTCAAAAAAGAAATTCTTACCTGTGTTGACACTAAAGAGAAAGAAATGAAACTTTGCAATGACATTAAATTAATCAATTAAAATAGCAGAACATGCTCTTTCCTATAATATGCAATTGGACAGCAGAAGTCGTGTGTAAGATAATACCTGCTCAGAGTTTAATTTTAAATAAAAATTAATGTCATGTACAATAATTAGGACAGGTATCTCATACTTTTTTTGAAACATTTCCTTTTAAAGTAATAGTTTGATTACTGTGTTTATACTCTTAAAAATAAAATCTGAAGATAGGGACCAGACAGAAAGTGCTGCTGTCTGGATCACCGACACAGGGCAATATCAGAGGAATGGTGGAGCATATCGAAGTATTTATATGCTTATTTATTTCTTCATCTATTTTACCCCCCATTTTCATCTATTTTACCCCCCTCTATTTACCAGAGGCTGAAATTCAAAACGCAGCTTGCAAAGCATGTAAACACACTCTTAATTTTAAGCTCTGTTCCTCAAGCACGTATTTAAAGTTAAAGATTTTGCTAAGTGGAGATTGCTGCAGGCACATCCTCGACGCTCTGCTGGATCGAGCTGCAAATGCTGATGAAGATGGAAAGCTAATTCTTATCACAAGGAAGTTGGACACAATCTTAGAAGACATCTATATTTTAAGGTCAGATTCCCAGCTCTGATACAGACCTTTAGCTGTAACACCTCAGAAAATGTATAAACACATCTGCCAACCCGGGATGCACGTCTGCTGGCCACTCCTGGTAACTAGACAGGCCACCAGATTCGCATCACGCACAAATGCGCTTTTCCTGGCTCCCCTCATGTCCTACCTGAGCTTTCTGAGTAGAAGGTTACGGTTTAAGAGGTGAAGTTCACAAACCACCCTCATTATGCACCTCGCCCACAGACACTGTGCTGGTACACGTAAACCCCTATGGAACATTTCAAGTTTGCAGCCCTTGCAGCAGGTGTTTCGAAATGGTTTTCACATGCCAACACATACCTGAAAGCACGATTGCACCGTTTGAATACATCCAGGATATTCCTTTTGTCAGCTACAGAACACAAAATCTCTTATGATTTCACCTCAGTGCAGGGCTCATTGGCTTAAAGAGACTCTACAGCAAGCAAACCACAGCAAGGCTGGATTTTCAGGGAGGCATTTAACAGATCAGCTCTGCAAGAGGAAAAAGAATTTGTCAGCTTTGCAGGTAGCACAATATCCCCTAGATCACCGAGCAAGTCTGTCCTTTCACCTACTGCATGTGTGTAAATTACACGCTGCCTCTCGTCCTCTGAGCACAATTCGAGGAGGAAAATCACCTCTTCTTCTGACAACCCTGACCGGGCAGTGAAACCCGTTGTTACCTCCCTCCTCGCTCAGCCTCCTCCGAGAGCAGTGTTCGGGTTTCTTTTCTCCATGGTACTACATCTGTCACCATTACCGGCCTTCAGCCTCCGCTGGATCTATTACACATCACTCTGTAAATACGTTTTCAAAATTACTTTCCATCCCAGGTCGGGATTCAGTGTGTGTCCAGAAGCCCTGTAAAAGGAGTGGAGCCATCAGACATCACGTCATTCTGAAACAGCCCCAAAGAAACAAGTCAGCCTTCTGGAGGAGACAATTCGCTTTGAACGTGGTCATTAGCAGCTATTCCTGATGACTGTGTGGACGAAAAGCCACAACCTCTGCTCTTCATGGTGGCTGCAGATATAAACCCTTCATTATTGTTTCTGCTATAAAAATGATCTTTTGCTTTCCTGTGTATTTAACCTTTATGATAGCAAAGAAAGTCAATGTTTAAATCGGTTTTACTTACATTTTTTTCTTGAGTGTTGCAACATGGTCCCTTGAGTGACATCTCTATTTGCAGAAAAGTTTGCAAAAATGGGTTTTAAACCACTATTTCTGGCCCACAAAAGTATTTCTCTCACAGGACACAAGAGACAAAGGAATGAGACAGAATTTTTGCCTAGAAAGAAAACTCAGATGGCAAGTGTTTGGAGGGATCCAAATAGAACACCAAGGGTTACAGAGATTATAGATGGCACTGTGACCTGAGAGGACCACACAGCCCAGTCTGACCATTTTCAAGGCTAAAATCAACTCTAGAGCATCCAGGACAACACAGGATTGATAAGGCACAAACTCATTTTTGATCCTCTCCCACATCACGTGATTTCTGCCGTGCATTAGCTCTTACATGTACAACGACGGTATTTTTAAAGATACTTAAGCACCTTAATCTTTGGGAAACACAAGTCCAAATACTTTTAAATCTCTGGCCCATTATCAGCTGGAAACCTTGTCAGATTCAAAAAAATTGGTAAAAGCAATTTCAGTCCCTTCTTTTTTGCTGTTCACCAGAAGAGATCTTTTTCATGTATTGGTCTAATTTAGACTACAAGCTCTACCGAGCAGGGAATATGCTTCTACATTTATACAGCATCCCATACATTTATGACACTAGATGTATTTTTATAATAATAAGTAAGAAAAAAAAAATCAATGATTTCCCCGAGATGACACTCTCCTCACACTAGCGATTCACATTAACGCCTCCAGCAACAGCTGCTGCTGGCGGTACCGATATCGGAGCCTCAGAAAGATCCTGAAACCGAGTTTGTGCGTTTCTGTGGTGTTTGATTTGGGGTCCTTGGAAAGCAACAAGGCCTTAAAATACAGGACCCCTCTTGGCTCCCTGCTGACATAAAGGCACCGTGCGTATCAGTGAATTAAAGGCAACTTTTAACATTCCCGTGGTTAAATGATCACTGATACAGCACCAGAACATCAAATGACTTGGATATGTGCAAGGGCAACGCGCTCAGCTTTTGTTTCATTAAGAACTTCTCTGAGCACCGATACAACTGCTGCACCTCCTTTTCTGCAGGTTTTCTGCCCTCTCTCACCTTTTTTTAAGTCCTTCTCTGGCCCACATTGCAGGCTGCAGGAATCAGCTTTGCTTTAGAGGTATGCATGCAAAATGAATGCAAAATACGCAGCCTAGATAAGCCCTGGCAGATCTGGAAAGCAGAGTAGAAGGAATCATTATGCTCCTGAATTGTGAGCTTTAAAATCTCTTCCATCTGATAATTACACAACCAACAGAGGGAGAAAGGCACTTTTCATTTTCCTGTGATTGCGCGGAACTTTTCAGGTTGCCTACTCCCCGTCTGAATCCTCAGGAATTAATTGTTTCACCCACCCATTTCCACGGGATCAGGCCACTAAGTAATGAGACCTATAAACCTTTACAATTAATCCAGAATATAGATAAATGAGGAAAAGGCAGAGCCTTCGGTGGCATAAAAGGACACCTCTGGCTAGTTGAGGGGAATAGCCGGTACATTCCTGATGGTAAGTGCAGTGATTTTATAGCTGCTCTCACAAAACAGATCCCCTAATTAATACATCCGAAACAAACTTGAGCTGCTAGATGAGG
The DNA here is from genome assembly GCA_013389865.1 of Piaya cayana. Classification (NCBI taxonomy): domain Eukaryota; kingdom Metazoa; phylum Chordata; class Aves; order Cuculiformes; family Coccyzidae; genus Piaya; species Piaya cayana. Next base: position 24,090 of record WAAB01000068.1, read on the forward strand.
GCACTGTTCTAGCAGTGGGAGCCCTGGTTAAATTGCGCATCAATAGCTATTGTCTGGCTGTGGTACCGAGAGTCACGCCGGAGAGCCGATTCTCTAATATTCCGGGGATGCAGTGTACTGCATTTTTTTTCATCATTTCCTCTATGTGTAAACTGATCTCCTGCGTTGAAGCAGCACTATTTAAAACAAAAGGGTTTGATTTATAGCCAGTCCCCAGCCTCATAAATCACACCTGCAGCGTGGTGCTCTGAGCTCCCCGTGTTCTGCCAGCATTTACCTTTTATAAATGATTTGGGTTTACCTCCCATTGTGATGGAGCCTAATACAATTGCATTCTTCTCTCCCAGCATTCACTCTTGCTGTTGCTCATTATTCCCACTGGGAATTCAGACCTAGTTTTTGCAAGCTTGTCAGGGGGGAGGGGACTGGTGGTGGTGTGGGTTGGTTTTTTTTTAAATTGAGGAATGTGAATTAAAAATTTATGTTTGCATTCTGTAGCTGTTTCTGTCACTAGCCATACTATGCAGCGCATTTTTTTCCTCCCTGTTGACTATACTTATATTTAAGCTCCCATTTAGCAGGACAGCAGCTTGAAACGTCCAAAAGAGAATATTCGTCCTTCAGAGTAACCCAGGTATGCGCAACAGCCAGACTGGAAACTGCACAAGGAGCTTAAATTCTCATTAAAAACAAATAAACAAAATAAGACCCAACTTAAAATATAAAATAATGACTTGAGTTCCCTAAGAAACTAAGCGCAAGGATTTTATTTTTAACTCTTGGAATTTACTGAAATGCCCCAAAGACGTTTATATAATATTTTGCAATTGTGTCTAAAGTTCGCAACCATCTAACGATTCTAGTGGGCCAGGAACACCTCAGATACTCGGGGATAATGTGACTTGCTTCCGAGAGCTGAGTCCTGATTTAGGGAATTATTCCTAAGTCTTGGCACCTTTTCACTGAGATTGATGGCATTTATGCACGTGCCTTTATTTCCAGCAGTACCAAAACAATCAATGATTTCAAAAATTTTAATTTCTTCAATTAACGACCATCACCACTGCCATGTTTGCCGTTAAAGAACACCACTACTAGAAAGCCAACAAGGAATTAATTGCAGTTTGAAATCAGTAAAAGCCAGAAAACCTAAATTACTTTCCTGCCATGCTCAGTACAGCTTAGATTCACTTTTGGAGTCCAGTCTTCCGAGCATTTAATGGGATAAATTATTTTATGGGACGGTTGCAAAATTTAGACTCGAGATCTGGAAGGCTGCGACGTGTGTCAGCTGAGATCAGGCTCAGGCCTGAGTAGTTAGAATAATATTTGGGAAACGAATAATAGTTATTCAGAAAAGCTACTCTCTTTCCAACATAACCCACAGGTCGATTGGAATAAGTGGACCTGTTCCAGTTCAACGAAGGATTAAGCTAAACACTCTGTTTTCAAAGTAGATTAACTGAAACAAGATGACATTTTGATTCTCGAATCAGAACTGTCCACACGTGCACTTACTCAAGAAGAGCTGCTGCTCTTTAACCTTATTTTCATCAAATCAATTTTCAAATGAAGGCAGTGAGTCTTGATTGTGCTCATTGTCTGAAAATTCATATGAAAGTATTTGTAAGAAAAGCTTCCCAAGTTCATAGTGCGGGCACATAAAGATCATCAGTTACAACTTCTTGCTAGGTAATGACTCGCCTGATTTTCAGAACCCATTTTGGATTTATAACGTCCAATGTGTAAAAATGAGCAACTGCAATAACTGCTTCCGAAAAAATAATTTACTGAATTAAAATGAACAACTGTTTTAATTCTCCAGCAGCTCAAAATCAGATTATTCTGAGCAAAAAACAAAAAAGCATCTATAAATCAACTCCTAACTACCAAGATGAAAATGCTGAATTTTTAATGCAAATATTTGTTACTTAAAATTTAAATTTCTTTGATTTGTAACTTAAATTTGATAGGGCCATGAGAGGGGATGGTAACTCTGCAAATACAGCCCACCTGAAGTTTTATTGCAGGACAAGGTAGCAAAACCACTGCATGAACTTTCTCCTTCACTGCAGTTGTTGTTTGTTCCACAGGTTAGTTTCACCATTGGATTTAGCCGCAGCAGAGCACAATTATGCAAATCCTGGTAGACACGTACAACATTAAATTACAACCTGCTATCTCGCCTTGCACAGCCCCAGAAGCAGCTCTGCAAAGTACCTAACTCCATGGGCTGTTACAAGTCCTCATCCAGTTTATAAAGTACTTTCATCTGTTCAGCCTCTCATGAAAAGGGGTCCGGGATTATGAGCTTGACTCTGAAGTAGCTTCACGTGCAATCACACCCACTGAAACCTGAGGGAGCTTTTCTGCAGGTTTGGCCCAGCACTATTTCAAGTCTTTTTTTCATAGAATCATTGAATAAACAGGTTGGAAGAGACCCACCGGATCATCGAGTCCAACCATATCGTCATGGCATATAAGATATCCTCACATATTGCTTTCAAACAACCCTAAAATGCCAAGGTTTCTACCCAAAAGCAACATCTCCACTCAAAGTCCCATCAAAATTAAACCTCCAACAAATAAAGGTTTGTGTAAAAGAGACTTATAGTCGAAAGCATAAAGCTGCTTCTCCATCAGAGCAGTGATCTGGGTGAACTTTAAAGATGGATTTAAATATTGGCAAATGAGCAAGATTTATCGCTGTCCTTACACAAAGCAAAAAGGCATTAAACATGCTCCAGTGGCTTCAAATAAACATAGATAGGTTTCGGTTAATGGTTTTGTTTAGAATGGGAAGCAGCAATTATAAACTCTATCTGAAGCTCTGATAAACTCCTCCAGTGACCCCTCTGATCCTGTCATGGTCAATTTAAGTGAGACTCCTAAATTTCTGCCTCCTATATTTCCATTTACACACAAAACTGTTTAGATTTGAATGCACAGTTTTGATGTCTTCACGGACAGCACTGCAGATGTAGATCTAGAAATCTACTGGAAATTTCCCCCTGTGATTCATAGAATCACAGAACAACCAGGTTGGAAGAGACCCACTGGATCATCGAGTCCAACTGTTCCCATCAATCACTAACCCATCACCTTACATCATCAACCTTGCATCCTGGTATTCTCAGAGCAGTCCATCCATTTTTTTCTGAGTTCACATTTATTTTATAACAAGTCTTGCAATCCATCGTGTTATTGGAATCCAAATGCCTGCCCCAAATGTTCCTGTGATAGAACTGATGTTTGTGAACACCTTTCAATATCTAGATCGAGCAGAAGACCACGACTTATTTCCACTTCTGCTGCTCATTTATACCTGGGAGAAATCAATGAAGAAAAATGAACCAAGCAACTTGCAAAACAAATCTGTGATGGATCCATTAATACGCAATAATAATCAATAAGGAGGGATTTCCTGGCAGTAAAAAACTAGCTGGAGGAACCGCTAATACTGAGAAATTTCCAGTGTAGAGCACAATCTGATACTGAAAACACTTACTCACATTATCAGTCCTTATTCTTAAAATATAATCCTGCCTTGCCAGATTTACTCATTTAAGTAAGACCCTGCCCAAGTACCAAGTACCCATCGCTCCTTATGTACATTAACAAAGCACCATATTTAGATCATTCGTTTAAAAGTTTTGCAAATACTTCTGCAAAAGTTACTTTACAAGGAAAAAAACAAGGAATGAAAGCAGCTGTTTTCTTAAGAGCTTTAAATTAATGAGTAAAATTCTATGTTCCCATGGATACACTATTCTGGTCCCACACTGGTCGTGCTCCAGCACAGAGAGCAGCAGGGAAACCGACTTTCCTCGCACCGTTTCAGCAGGTTCAGTGCCCTCTTTGCCTCAGAGTTCCTCCAGTGGTGCCCAGTGGGGTACATTTTTTCTTAATTTTCTTAATTCTTATTCGTGGCCCTGCAGCTGATCTCAAAGTGAAAATAAATATGTAGCTGTGTCACCTCTCCCCAGTGCACCCCAGTCACCTTTCTCTGGCCGGGTCACACGCTGCGAGCTCCTCACCATCATCCCACTCCACTGGTAACACAGCATCACCACTGACCTCCCCTCCAGAAATGTAAACGTTTTATTTCATGCACAGAACCCTCATTTCCAGAAGAATTCTTAGAACAACTGAACGATGATCAGTGCAAATATCAATCAAACGCCTTTGCTGCAGAAGAAATGAGCTATTCCCGGGTGTCACACCAACCCCATCTCATCCAGTTGCATACGTGGGGAATAATTCTCTGGTGCTACAGATTGTTCTGCTTTCTTAACCTTCAATGAAGACGAGCATTATGCTACCTAGGACAAGCCTCAAATACATTTTTAAGGAAATTGTTGGATAAAAGGAGAGAAATTCTGAAAGAAAAGAAGCCTAAAATGAAGGATAATTTTTTTGGATGCAAAGGAGGCAGGAAAGGGTAATGTATTTCTCACAAAGCCAGCTTCTCATTTCTGTGTCACTAGCTCAGATGTAGCTGGGGCTGTCAGAGAGTTGGGAGCCTGCGAGTTCTGGTAGGCTGCAAACCAACCAGGAGGCAGAGTGATTATTTACAGCAGCAGAGGAGATGGAAAGGAGGCAAAATAGGGTTAAATTAATGTCAGCTTTCAAAAATAACATGAAAACACATCTCCAGACAGAACACAGTTAAGAGAAATCCCATCTTCAGGGCGAGGAGGACCAGTGATCTAACAGCTGTTTTCTACAAGATGTTTTCAGATCGAACAGGATCATTAGCCTCACTCAGGTTAAATGAAAATTTCCCCAGGACTAACTTCTAAGACTGTTTTTCAAACATTCATCAAAACTCCTCCATCATCTGGTGCATAAAAAATTGATCATCTGCGTTAGCTAGGTTCAGAATGGCCAGCAAGGTTCTGCCTAATTAGAATACGATTGTCAAGTTCAATATGACTGCAGTCCCTATTTTTAAGGTGTGATGCCAAATCTCAGTGTCTGTACAGCCAGCCCAGGCATCCTCCATCAGCAACAGCACCACTGAGGTTTTTACTGTTCTCTTTCCAGTTTCATAGAGCCTTCCCAGCCCTGGGGCGCCGCCACCCTATCGACTGACGGGTACGTTGGATTCTGACACTGCCTGGGCTTTCAGGACGCGGCTGCAGAACAAATCACCACCCCGATCGATACCTGGGGGCTGTGACATTGCTGGATGAGAGCTCGGCTCAGCGACTCCATTAGCACCGTCGATACGCACCCCACGGCCACGTGAGCAGCGATGTGATGCAGCAGCCGTCGCTTCAGAAGAATCATTGACTGACCGAGTACGCGGACACAGAACTGACAATTAAATGAACTAACGGCTTCAATTTACTCGCCGTGATCAATTCAAGCTACAGTGCAGCCACGCGGGAAAGGGATGGGAGCAGGATGACCAGGCCTGAACCACAGCTCCCAGTCTGTGACACGCAGCCTCCCAGTAAAGGGCCTTTCTGTCAAGGGCAAATTAAAAATCATGTTTCTTGGTTAATTTTAAAGGCGCTCTTTGAGACTCAAGGAAAAATATTTTGGCCAAGGAAACTCTGAAACAATTAAGCAGAGCAGCTGCTGAGCGAGTTGCAGATCTCATTTGCAGAGAGCAAGGAAACTTTCTGCACATAAATCGGAGTCGGACTCTACTAATTATTTGCCTGTGCTCCATGCTTGGGTCTGATTCTTCGCTGTCTCCCATAATGGGTATTTCAATCTGTGCAAAGGCTGCAAAAACTGGTTACTCTGAGCAGATTTTTACAGCCGCTCTGCAGCCCACAGAGCCAGGCAGGGGAGAGCTGGTCCCCAGAGCCAGCACAGCCGCTCTGCTCCATTATAAGCAGCAAAACCTGTATTTACAGTGTGTTTTTACATGCTCCTCCTCATCCACCCTTTTCTTTCTTCATCCCGGATACAGAAATGGTTTGTTTACTTTCCATATCCCTATCCTGTCTGAAAAAAGGTCCAGCGCTCTTTAAAACTGATAAAACACTAAGTTAGACTCAAGTGGTTTTGTGAAACTCATCCAAGTTCTTCAGTACAATTGACGCTGTTTCCTTTTAACAGAGATGAGGCAGAGTTGAACAGGCTCCCTGGAGACTCCAGTTATTTTCAGTAGCAACAAGAGCCCATCCCAAACATAACTTTCAATCTGTTCATCCCTCCTTGAATACTAACTAGAGCTTTTTTGTTTTATAATATATCAAACCCAACTCTATAACAAAACCACCTCCAGCAACTCCAACACCACCTGAATTGTGTTCCAAGACCTCTGTCCTAACACTCATTGTTCCCATTGTTAAATATAGATAAGGCCAAAAAGACTGTGGGCTGCCTTTATCCTACCCCAACGCATGAGAAGTTCCACCTGGAGAGTCACGATTGAGTCAAGGGCAGCAGGCAGCACCTTGAAATTTAAAAGAGGCATGAAGGAAGAGACGATGCACCCAGAGAGAGATTTAATGCAAGGGAAAGTGTTTGGACTCCTAAAAATACCCAAAACAATTACCTTTATTTTAAAAACGTCAACTTAGTAGTAGTTCTATGTAGAAGCATCAGTCAAAAGCAAAATTAGAGAATTTACACCTCTTTTTCCTCCCCTCAGTGACTCATTTTTATAGGCAAGTAAGACAATTCCCCATCATTGATCTTTTAACCATTTGGATAGATACGGGATCTCTGTAAACGCACTGGGAATTCAGTTTTGGCAAAGCAATGGTTATTATAGAAGCAGTAACTTTGATTTTTCTGACTGCATACAATCTCATCTAAAATCTTACTCTACAACAATAAAGTTTGGAGACTGTTTTCATGGGCTGCAAGATTATTCCAAAGAAAAGAAACCAATTGAGATGCATTGTTCAACTGTGATCACTCATTCAAACAAACGTATCATTTACAGAACACATTCCTCTCACATGCTCCAAGTTAACAGTGTGCTCCTCTTTCCAACAATTTGCATGCAGAGTCTGAAAAATTTCTCTCCTCCAAGGAAAAAAGTCCTTGAGCCCCCTGGTGCAGTGGGAGGCGTCCTGCCCATGGCCGGGGGGTTGGAATTAGTTGATCTTTAGTTGATCTTCCAACCCAAACCATTCAGTCGTTCTATTATTCTACGCTAGACCCCTTTTAATGACTTTTCAGAGGGACCTGATCTCATGATAAAATGCAAGAGGTGAAGTCACGGTTGTAAGAACAATTTAGAGTGGTACCGACCGGTTGCTTTATTAAATTTTATCATATTGCTTACGACAGCAAGTAGATGATCTCTTTCTACTTTTTAAATTATTATTTATGTGGACCTAGAAGTCCTCTGTTACATAATGTACGTAACCATTGACACAGAAAAACTATTGATCAGCTAATCCACACAGAAAGATTCCGCATCAGTACCCAAGGCAGCAGTTCTGCAGTTTGTGTGCCTATGTACAGCTCCACCAGAGCCCTCCAGAAAAGGAATGAATTGGAATTACTTGAGCTGCCTTGTTCTAGGATTTTATCGTAATGCCAAATTTTGCTGGGAAACCAGTCCTGATCCCTTCCTATTCTTATTGCTCACTGCGGGCAGACAGGAGGGGCAGGTGGGGTTATTTTCCACACGTTTTTGACTTCTCAGTTCACCGTTTACCATCACTTTGACCCCAGTGGCAGGAGTGACCAAAAATAAGACCAGACTCAGTGGGCGACCAGTTCAAAGGGCAGCTCAATCTCCAACACCTAAACATTATGTAGAATATTGAGAAGCATCTCTTGTCAAACCCAGCTACGTGCTTTGCTGCAAACTGCTGTGAGGTGTCTCACCAGTGTTCAGCTCCTCGGAGAGGGCGTCTTCACACGTCCTCCTTGGAGAGGGAGTCTCAATGAAATCATAGAATCATAGAATCACCAAGTTGGAAGAGACCCACCGGATCATCGAGTCCAACCATTCCTATCAAACACTAAACCATGTCCCTCAGCACCTCATCCACCCACACCTTAAACCCCTCCAGGGAAGGTGACTCAGCCACCTCCCTGGGCAGCCCACTCCATTGCCTAATCACCCTTTCTGGGAAAAATTTTTTCCTTATGTCGATCCTGACCCTCCCCTGGTGGAGCTTGAGGTCATTCCCTCTTGTCCTGTCCCCTGTCACTTGGGAGAAGAGTCCAGCTCCCTCCTCTCCACAACCTCCTCTCAGGTAGTTGTAGAGAGCAATGAGGTCTCCTCTCAGTCTCCTCTTCTCCAGGCAAATGGTCCCCCCTGCACTTTCAAAAGCAACAGCACCAAGAATCAAAACAATTCTCCCTCCTATTCCATACTGAAGGGACTACTAAGACTTTTAGTGTGCTACATGACCCACTGCAGACACCAAAAGCAACATTCCCAAGAACAAGACTGGGTAACACATTTTGTTCAAGGCCTTTAAGCCTTTGAACAATAATATGGCAGCAGCCCCAATCAAGCAGTTATAGAATCATAGAATAACCAGGTTGGAAAACACCCACTGGATCATCGAGTCCAACCATTCTTATCAAATACTAAACCATGTCCCTCCGTGCCTTGTCCACTCATCCCTTAAACCCCTCCAGGGAAGGGGACTCAACCACCTCCCTAGGCAGCCTGGCTAGGGTTGGAAGGGACCTCCTGAGGTCGTCTGATCCAACCACCCTGCACAAGCAGTGCTACCTGAATGAGGTTTCCCAGGACCGTGTCCAGACGGCTTTTGAATATCTCCAAGAACAGAGACTTCAGAGCGTCTCTGTGCAATCTGTGCCAGAGTCTGACAACCCTCACCATGAAAAAGTGCTTCCTGATGTTCGGACAGCACCTCCGGTGCTCCAGTTTGTGCCTGTTGGATTCCACAGCCCTACAGAAATGTGACAGAGCAGCCAGCTGCAGCACCAGGCTGAAAGGCAAGAGCAGCAGGCATTGCTACACAAGAAGACAGAAAATACTCCAAATCTTTCTTTGCACAATTACAGGCTCCACACACACAGGGACAAGTTTTTCACTTCTTTAGTAGTCCTGTCACGAGGTTTGTGATACAGCTCCTGTGACGAGCTCAGCTTGCGCCCTTCGTGCTCTCCTATTGCTGTCAGATCAGCCTCAATCTCTGCAGTGATGGGCACACTTAAATAAATTACAGTGAAACTTCTGCAAACCGTCATCTGGAAAAGGCCAAAAAGCCCAATTTTCTTCATTATAGAAGAGTGGGGGCAGGAGTTTGAATCTTTGTGTGGTTTTTCTCTCTAGTAAAATAGCACTTTAATGTTTTTGGAAAGATTTTCCCTTTTTTTTTGTCTTGTGGGCTTATCATCAAAGGCTATTAGTGCAATACTCGCTATCGTTCATTTACTGGAGAAAACTCGTTAAACACATGTCACTTCAAAACTGCGTGACATAACATGAAATTGAAATGACCTTTATTTTGGCACACGAAGGCTCTGAGTCCGAGTTTTACTGAGTCCCAAGCGCTGCCTGTTTACAAATGCCAGTCAAGCTACCACTACGGCTCCAACGTGCTCAGAGACCGTGCAGCCTACGAGCCACTGGAACCAACTGCAAATAGCGAAGTAGCTGGGGGGGACGATCCACAGCTTAGCAGGGGGAAAAGCTGCTACTTTGAGACAACAGGTTAATTTATGTTGGAAATTTGACCGAATGGAAGTGGAAACTCTGACCAATTACTCACTTTTGTCAGATGCTGTTTCAGCGTTTGGGCCTCCTGTCTTGCAACCTGTGAACTTGTATCTCGGGTCTAGGTTACTTCTTCCCATCCATATGGTTCTCATACCGAGCCTGTAAGAGTGACAGCTGAGTGAGTCACGGTCATGCTTAACTTCAAGCACAAAGGTGTCTAATTCTTAGTCTTACAAACGCACACGGCTGCATCATAAAAAAGCCACAGGCTACGCGCCGTTCTTCAAAGCGCGGCCCCGGAGCGCACAGATGTGTACGGCACCCTCCTCGCACCCACTGCCCCACGCTCAGGACTCAGGACAGTCAAGCAAGAGTCAGATTTCCACTCATTTCCTGAGGTTGCTCAACAGCTTTGGACAACATCAGATGGACGCTGTGGATCACTAAGTTTCTGTCCCCCAGACCTTTTAACACACATTCAGCCGTCTCCCCCTCTCATCAGGAGATTCCTCATGAAGAAGTGCTGAGCTCCGAGACAAAGACACGACTGATTCTTATATCTGTTCCAACAAGGGGCTCCACGGCTCGAGCAAATGCAGCATTTCACTGTGTCCCACTGAGGGCCTTCTCCTGAGGCCCTAACAACACAAAAGACATTTTGTAATAGCTCCCTTTGAAATCCAATTAGTAATGTTTCAAGGCGTGACCCGTAAAGGGCTGCTGTCCAGAATCTACATGTGTCTGACAGATACATCTTCCACCTAACGGGCCTCTGCCAGAGTGCAGATGGAATCAAGATGTGTGAACGGAGCTCCAAAAACAGAGCCAGGGGATTATCGGGATACAGAGCAAATAACTCTATCTCAACAGATAAAAAGGAAACAATATCAGATATTGCGTAAAATAGCTCGCTCCAGCTGGTAGGACAGATTCTGACACTATTATATAGGTGAGATTATCACCGAGGAAGATGCTAGTCCATATGTGCAGAAGATAGCAAGATATATCCCTAAATAAACTATATAACCTTATGCCAGCTCCTTATGAAGGTCACACAAAGTCACAATCCCCCTTTCACATATGTCATAGAATCATAGAATCACCAGGTTGGAAGAGACCCACCGGATCATCAAGTCCAACCATGAAACTGTACTGTCGAACAGCAGATATTAAGGGTTACTGTGGGCTGTAGCTCTGTGCCCAGGCACCCCAATGGGCTGCAGACCAGAATCTTGAGAAAGCAGCTTATTTTCACCCACCTAGCCAGCCATTTGTTAGCTGAAGGAGTAAGCCTGGTAACCTGTGCACAGTGCATGGTTGGTTTCAAAGGGTTAATCAAGGTCAGGGGACAACATTTTGGAGACAACGTCAGTGTACCTCACTGCACAGAAACTGTGTGTATTGAGGTTGAAACCAAATAAACAGAAGAGTCAGAAAGGAGATGAGTTTTCAAGTTTGCTATTGCTTATCTGCCAGAAAACTAATCACCCCATTGTCCTGCAGGGTGAATGTCTCTGGAGCAGGAGTATGAAGAGCAGATCTCCTTCCCATAGAGTATGGAAAAGGGGAAGCATTTGGTGGTCGGCATTTCCAAACACCCCGAGGTCCTGTTTGACTGCATGGAGAATTAATTTAAAGCAGAGCAGCTTCCAAATGCAGGCCAGGCCTCAACTCCATAACTCATTTTCACTTGAATTCACAGAAAAGGAAAAAAAATATCATGCTACTATATCAAACCCTCCTATAGCAGGGAAATAAAA
>WAAB01000069.1:0-37778 GCA_013389865.1 Piaya cayana
CTTCCTTTCTGCTGTATTGTTCAACACCCTTTTTCTGTTTTCTTGCTAATGCTGCTTTATAAGGAACAGCTGTTTCTCCTGGCCTACGTCCAATGGAGATGGAAGACAACCGGCAAGAGAGGGGACAACAAGGTGGATGAAGAACATTGTTAAAAACAAGTCTGAGAACAACGCAGCAATACCGCAAGTGCTGTCTCAGCTTGAATAACTTCATACCACTTTATATATAGGATACTTAGTTGATTTATCCTAAAATTATTTCCTTTTACTTTTAAGGGTGTTGAGAACATACTCTTTTTTATTTTTTTTAACCTAAGAAGCACCTAACCTGGGAGACACACGAAGATGCACAAAAGTTTCAATGTCCTGAAAGCACACTGAGGAATCAATTAAATATTTAAGGAGCACTTGCCAGAGCAACACATGTCATTTGAAGACACACAAATCCAACTTTGTTCTAAGCCTTCAGTGGAGGTGGTATGGATCTGTAGTTCCTCCCTCTACCGGTTTCTATCCATGGGGCATGGATGGAAAGAATATCCTCAAGCAGAAAATTAGTATCTGTTCTCCCTCATATAGCAGTAGACAGTTCTAAGTGTGTTTGTTGATCATTTCAGGTCATGTATTCTTACTAGAAGGAAATGGAAAGTAATAGATCTCTTTTAAATACCAGAATATACTTTATCCATAAATCATACAATAATGCACTAGGCATTCAAGTTGAGTGTGAATAATCCAAAATACATTGTATATGCATGTTAGAAGAAGACAAGACAGAATTCCTCGCATGCCTCAGAAATAAAACAGATTAGTTAGTAAAGATAAAGATTTCATGCAAAGCAGAGATGGGGGAAACATCACCAAAATTAGTGGTCCCCAAGAATTTTTATTATTTTAGTCTCCTGTTTCTCCCATAATAGACTGGTAGAAAATGTTCATGTAACAAACAAAGTGAAAATTCAGTGATAAAAACAATAGTTCTAATGTCATTCTGTGGCCTGACTGGCAGAGGAATGAAAATGCAGGAGTCGTCATATGATGCTCTGAGTATAATGGAATTTAAGCATAACTTTTAAATCTCAGCTCTACATTTTAAATTGGTTTTGTGTACGTAACTTCTTCAAACTGTTGCCTTAACTTGAATGCAATACTTGTTTGCTTCCTCTCTTCTCTACCTGCAAGTTAAAGACTCAGTAAACAAAACACCAAGGCATTGAGCAATTTGGAGCCTGATCCATGCTGGCTCAGACTTTGGATCAGATGACCCCCCAAAGTCCCTTCAAACCTGAATTATTCTTTCATTCTGATTTTATGATGCTATATAAATCAGATATTCCAGAAGATAATTACATAGGATTCGTAATGGACAGTCGTTAAAAATTCATAAGCCTCTATTAATGAAAACCTACCATGCATAAACAGCAAGAACAACCAGTTGCCCAGCAGACTAGTAACAAAACACAGAAATGCCTCATATGGACTTCGATCATCAGATGAGCCTGATCACCAGAGGACTGTAGAATCCAGGGGAGAGTATTTATTTTAGCAGTCTTATGCAGCTTATCTTTGGAGAGCAGCAGAAGAAAGAAAAAGAAATGACTACAAGAAGAAATGCCAGATTTTTCAGGAAGTTATATGAAGGGGAAGGAAAGAGAAAAGAGCCTGGATTCCCTCAGTGTCTTGGCCTGGCCCCAAAAAAATTCTGCAGAGCAGTAAGGCCACCAAGAGCATGAGTACAGACAGTGTTAATGTTCTGCATGCATCTCATGGGACCTAGGGAGTAACTCAATCAGAAATCTATTTAAAAAAAAAATCTGCTGATACAGGGTGTGATTTACTAATGACTTCTTTCTGTTGTAATGGCAGTGTTTCTCCATTCTGTACTTTTTCTGTAGCAAACGAAAAACTCTAGTGTGATGGTTTTGGCTTAGATCTTAAGAAAGGGATCCATGGCAGTTATGTCAGCTACTCCAATGTTTTTCTTTCATCTGTTCACAATTGCTTAAAATGAGCAGATTTTCATACAAATTGTACATGGTAGACATTTGTAAAAGGACTTCTTAGTGTTCGTAGTTTTGCAGCAGCTGTTATAGTGGGCATGTCAGGGTTTTTATTCTGAGCATGCTGGAAGTTAGACATTTTAGTACCTTGCCCAAGGTCTGTACCTTAGACCTTGTTGAGGGGATTAAGGGGAAAACTGTTCTGCTGACACAAACTCACAATAGATTTCCACATAACTTCACAAAAACTGTGGATGAATAGGTCAACAGTAATGAGTTCCTAGAAAGGACAACAGACAAAGGAACAAATGACTACATTAGTCATAATTTATGATAATTTGGGTATAGCCTAACAAAACTAATATAAGCGGGAAGACACATTGAATATAGCACTTTGCAATATTGATTTGTACTTGAATTGGATTTCCACAACTTTAAAACTAATCTCCAGGAAAACTTAAATAGAATAGAAATAACTCAAACACAAAGTTGGCTTTAAGGCATTCTTCAGAGGTCATTCCCATAATGGCAAAAAAATCCAGGGACATTGCCAAGAAATAACGGCCTTTGGAAGAACAGCATTGTAGCTACCTTTCCAGCAAGGGTACCCCTTCTATGATGGGAAAATATTGCCTTGAAAATATTGACACTCTTGTTACTATTTCCACAAAGTAACAACAGGGAAACATTTCTCTTTGAAGAAAAACAAATGATCTAAGAATTTAAAAGATGATATTTTTGTGTCACGATTCTTGTCCTTAAAGGAATGCACAAGCACCCCCCAAGGACTATGATAATTTTGATCTGAGAATTAACTATTCCTACAATATTCCAAGAAAGACTATCATTTAAGTCAGTCTTTACTAAAACCATCACAGATACCCAAGTTTTAGTACTGGGTCCAGATGTTACTAACTGAGTGAAACCATACCCTGTTTGCTGTTGTGAAAGTAGATTCCTTTTGTTATTTACACACATGGGAATTTAGGACCAAACTGGTCTCACTGAAGTTAATGGCAAAACTCCCACTGACTTCAATTAGAACAGATTTTGGCTCACAGCCTCATTACTGAGCATAAAAATAAAAGAAGCTTTTACAAGCTGTGTTGCTGTGTAGAAGGGCATGAACCATGTAGCAGACTTCATTGAACCCATAGCCAACAGTCATTGCTATAGCAACTGAGGTTCTAACAAAGGTAGTCACTGCCTCTGTAATCATCAGGTGTCTCTATAGCAACCAGAGTTTCCACAGAACAAGAGGAAAATATTTGAAAATTGTCAGTTGGAAGAAAAGAGGTCTGTGGATAAGAAGGTTGGGACCAAAAGCAACGTAAGAGTAAAACACAGCTCACAAAGAGAAACGGTTGTCCAGAAATGATGCAGACAACAGCAAAGAAAGAGAAAGCACAAGCCAAGGGCAAGACCGGAGATGAGAAACGGAGCAGCACAGGCTTTCCCTTAGGCAATGTGGCTCTCCAGGCAGACATCCCCAGGTTGGAATTAGTTATGTTCTAGACATAATGCTCTTAAAGAAAGACTGGTTACTACAGGACAGAAGCAGGGCTAAACCCTGGGAAGTCCACTTGCACTTTCAAAAGCACCTGCCTGCAATTCTTGTGCCTGTGTTTCTTTACAAACATAGCCCTGTTTCTCCTCAGCTTGGAAGAATGCAACTTGTCTTCTTGAACTGCTGATAAGGATAGTAGGGTGCAATTATATAGAAATGGTTACAGTTAACTGTTCTTAATGTTCCGTATATACAAGTTTTTAAATATTGTTCAAGTGAAAAAAAGGAACAGCTGCTGCTTGGATACTGAAAGACAAAACCAGCATTGCTCATTATAGGTCTATTTTAGTAAAATATTATTTTAGCTCTCAGGTAGTAAGATAGCAGGGTTATCTTCACACAAGTCAGCATATGTAAATATAAACACCCACTAAAAAAAACCTTTAATTATATATACAGATCCTTGAAAATAAAAACTTTGGCCTAATCCGATTCCAACTGACCTCAGGGAGATAAGAATTTATGTGAGATGGTTAATTTAATTAGGAGTTATCCAAAATGTTCATGGTCACAGACTAAAAATAATTCAGCTGGACCAGCTTTCTTCCTCTGAAAATGACGCCATAAAACTAATTATACTCTAAATGGGGTCTTATCCAGTGTACTGATGCCCTACATTACGTTTTTTACGTAAACCAAACCCCCCGCCTTAACATGAAGTACTGATAGAAGAGCCAGTAGTGCTTAAAAGTCAGATTTCATTCCACGTGTAAAGACAGCCCTCTAGCGGAATGTACTTTCAGACTCAACTCATGAGAAAGAACATGTCACGTAAACACTCAGGTAAAACAGGCATTTTCCCCACTTTCCTTAGTATTACACAGTACCATGTAATGTAATTTGTATCTGAAACAGAAGTCACCAAATTACACACGTTTGAACAATCTACCTGCAAAAAAAATCAAAAAACACTTCAGCAATATACTCTGCCAGGCAACTTTTCTTTATTACTTCCTTTTTTAAATGTCAGCAAAAGTCAGAGTGTTTGCTGCTGTGTGACAGTCTGCAGTTACTGTTTATGCAACACAACTGAAGCAATGGTGTGTTATCACTGTTCATACAGAAAAGCCAGCTATTATTAATGTCAGCAGCCCAGGCAAGCTGCTTGAGCTTCAAAGACACCTTCCTCAAAGCAGAAGAACCTCCCAACATGCAGAAAGTCAAGCAGGCAGTGTGGGTGAAGAAGGAACATCTGGCTGAGTTCAAATGGGAAAATGAAGCACACAAAAAAAAAAAGGTGAAGCAGTTAGCAGACAACACAGAAAGAGTATAGAGACATTGCACAAGCCTACAGGCAAATTCTTAAACGAAGTGGAAACTTGCTAGGGATGCGAAGAAAAGGTGTTCTATGAGTACACTGGCAGTAAAAGTGGCTATTGAAGTACAGACCCACAGCTCAGCAGGGCAGAGAAACTAGTGACAAAGGACACAGAAGAGACGTTCAAAGACCTTTTGGCCTCAGTTTTTACTGGTAAGGTTTGTCTTCATGCCTCCCAGCCTGCAGCAGAATCTGTGGGACTGATACATTACCTACTGTATAGGAAACTAAACTGAAACCAGTGCATATGCACAAGTCCACAGGTTGAACATGAGTTCACAGTGCACCGCAGTCCTTCAGAAATGGCCTGCAAGTCAACCTGTGGGTTTGCTGAGATACCAGGTAATGAACATCCCATTTCAGAGCAAACCCCTCTCCTTCTTTTAGCTCCCCATAGGAAATGTCCCAATAAGAATCTATAATTTAAAAATTACCTCTGCAATTAGTATCTTTTAAATTAAACCTTGCTATCCAGACTGTTTTCCATTTATTAAAATATGGGGGGAAAAAATAACACAAGGCAGAAAATCAAGGCGAAAACTAACATTAAACCCACAGGGGTAAACTTGGAAATATCTATTTCATGATCCTTGTATTTAACAATGTGGCTTAAGGTAACTGCATAAATAGGTAATACCAGTTTCTCAGAATTTCATAAGCATTCCTTTCAGTTCAGAACCTTTTGGTTAAAACTGTCTGAAAAAGATGAGACCAACTTTACTTTGATAACTCATGGAAGCAAACTGTTCTCTCTTTCGGACTCTTAAATCCTCCACAAGTGCTAGTATTTCTATCAGAGAGAAAAGTGCATGAGTATTTTAGTTTTCATTGAAATTACTCTGTAAAGGTTGTTTCTAGCCTGGTGGTTACAGTGCACTGAGCTGCTCATTACATCACAGGATGCATTAAATTCATTGGTGAAAAAAAGGCAGAAAAGATTTTTCTATGTTCATACAACACCCAGAGACAGTGACATATGAGCAGAAATACTACAACTGTCCTGGGAGATCAATAGTCCAGTTCCACTCAACTCAATGTATATTTATCATAATGGGTACAGTATGTTGATTAGACAGTAGAACAGACTCTGAACCATAGAGGGGGAAAAAAGACTTTGCCTTCCAGATAGAAAGGTGTATTCCAGGAAGCAAAAATTATTTTTAAAGCTATTATTTGTGTAAGAGTAATAGCTGTGATGTATGATTTATATAGACTACATGGACTTGTCTCTGACACTGGAGACCCTGTGACCCATGCAGATAAAATACCAGCAATACCATATAAGTAATAATAAAACCAGAGTCTGACCTCAGAAAAAAAAGAGGGGACGAGATAAATAATGACCAGCAAATAAATTTATTTCATAGGAAGACTCTTGTAAGCAGTAGAACAGATTTCAAGATGTATTGAGGCCAGACAGTTATAAACTGATACCAAGCCCACCACTGTGGGCTTAGTGCCCTTAGCCCCCAGTATTCCATAGACAGTTGTGTAGCAGAACAGGAGCTATTATAGCAAGGCAGATCTTCCTGGCTGGAATGGATTAGAGAAGGATAACCAGTTGTGATCCCACTAATCCTGTTCCAGTCTGTCTGGGGATTTTCAACAAGAAAGCCGTGACAGAACATATGTTATCTGAGCACTGGCAAGGGGGTTGATTTCTCAGTTTCAGAGTTGGGTTTGATATGTTTTTATTTACATATATAGGTGCACGTATTTTCAACATTTTGGTTTTTTGTGTTTTGGTTTGGTTTTTTTTTACTTTTAGCTGTACTATTCCTGTGCTTGCCAAGCATTGTCTCTTCACTTGGAATTCCAACTAACTATAATTACTATCATTAATTACAGTTTTTAAAATTTGTTCCTTGTCTGACTTGATACTTCCCAAGACGAAAATCTCTCTACTGGTTTATGAGACTACTGTTGGTTTCTATACAGTCTCGATAGTTCCTGTTAATAGAAGACTCGTATATCTGTCAAGAAAAGGGAAGAAAGGATTCTTGTTCTGTGAAATTCACAGAGTAGAGTTGATAAGGTGAACACAAATTTAGCAAGACTACTACCACTTCTTCATTCATACATGACATGCTAAGGCAGATAAAGCAAATATTATTTGTAGTAAGAACATGGCATTATGGGAAATACTTGACAATAGAATTATGTACAAACAGAAACTTGAACTTATTTTGGCTTTCTTTGCCCTGTTAAGTAATATTCAAAATCTCCTCTGTGAAAACTTACTTCATTCATCCAGTAGCCTGTTCTGAAAAACAAAATGTAACTTTTTATTTTATCCAGATCTCTTTCTTCTTGATTTATCATCAGTTCTCCATATTGTACATACTATTTAGCTGCTGCGAAACATTGTTCCATCTGACCTGCACACCAACCCAAACTCAGAGAGAAGTTACTCCATTTAGGATGGGACATTGATGAGCAGGCTGGGTACTGCTAAAGATGTGATTACATACAAGAACATGGAAAGGCCTGAACGTTGAAAGAATCAAAACAATTTTTCAAATGAGGTCTTACTTCAAACACTGATACGGTTTTCTGAGGCCACACTGTTTCTGAGTATTTTTCACTGCTTCCCATCTATCCAGGCTCATTCTTTTGTTTCCCATCCAGAACTGCATATATCAATACTTTCTTGAGAAACACTGGAGAGGTAATGTGGTTTCATGTAGCTCAAGAGGTATCTGGTACTGTGTACCTTTATTTCCAATAAAATAACATGGCATACAGAGAACAATAACATATCATCCACCACAAAATACAGCAAAATTAACTACAGTCATAGAATCATTTAGGTTGGAGAAGACCTTTAAGGTCATCAGGTCCAGGCCTTAACCTAACAACACCAAGTGCACCACCAAGCACGTCTCTGAGTAGCCAGTTCCAGTGCTTGACAACCCTGTCAGTCCTGATATCCAATCTAAGCCTCCCAGCAAGACTCAAGGCTGTTTCCTCTTGTCCTATTGCTTTTTACTTGGGAGAAGAGACCAACACTCACCTCACTACAACCTCCTTCCAGGTAGTTGTACAGAACAACAAGGTCTCCCCCTCTACCCTCCAGGCTGAACATCCCCAGTTCCATCAGCTGCTCCTCACAAGACTTGTTCCCAGACCCTTCACCAGCTTCTTTACCCTTCTCCAGATGTGCTCCAGCAGCTCAGTATCTCTCTTGTAATGGGAACCATTTCCTGCTCCTGAGGGCCACACCATTTCTGAAAGGAGATTGTAGAGAGGAGGGAGCTGGCCTCTTCTCCCAAGTGACAGAGGACAGGACAAGAGGGAATGGCCTCAAGCTCTGCCAGGGGAGATTTAGGCTAGACATTAGGAGGAAGTTTTTCACAGAAAGGGTCATTGGGCATTGGAACAGGCTGCCCAGGGAGGTGGTTGAGTCACCTTCCCTGCAGGTGTTTAAGGCATGGGTAGACGAGGTCCTGAGGGATATGGTTTAGTGTTCGATAGGAATGGTTGGACTCGATGATCCGGTGGGTCTCTTCCAACCCGGTGATTCTGTGATTCTATGATCCAAGCCAGGATGCTGTTGTTTTTCCTGCCCCCCTGAGCCGCTGCTGACTCTTCTTCATCTGCTCTCAGCCAGCATTCCCAGGCCCTTTCCTGCCAGGAAGATTTTCAGCTGCTCTTCCCCAAGGCCGGAATGCTTCATGGTGTTGTTGTGGTGCAAGTGCAGGAGCCTGCACTTGGCCTTGTGTTGGCCTTGGACCATTGATACAGCCTCCCGCTGCAGAGCCTTCTTTCCCTCTAGTAGATCAATATTCCTGCCCAATATGGTGTCATCTGCACACTCGATGAGGGAGCACTTGATCCCCTCACCCAGATCAGGGATAGTGATGTTAAACAGACCTTGTCCCGGCACTGAGCCCTGGAGATACTGCTTGTGACTGGCTGCCAGCTGGATTTAACTCTGTTCACAGCAATTTCTTGGGCCTAGCCATCCAGACAGTTTTTAACCCAGGAAAGCGTGTGCCCAGCCAAGCCACAAGCGGCCAGTTTCTCCAGAAGGACACTGTGGGAAACTGTGTCAAATGCTTTACCAAAGTCCAGGACAGAAAAGCTTCCATGAGTATGAGCTATAAATAGTGCAATAATTCATACTGCTTTCTTGGCTTAGTTGAGTAAAGTAAATGAAAACATAAACAGCAGGAATGATGGAAAGTAAAGGCCACTGCATTTTATTCATTTTGATAGGGGTTTTAATTCTAGGTAATTGGACCCTTGCTTTTATAGAGAACTTGCAGTCTCTCTGTAGGATTGGTACAAGGTCAAGGCCTAAATTTTGAAATCTTTACCCATTGTTGTTTTCTTCTTCAGTCTCTGCACCAAAAGAAAGTGGCACCTTTCTTCCATCACTTGCAGTTAAAACTGGGAAAGAAAAAATATTTTGAAGCTGCACAGTCCAGTTCAGGTTGCTAAGCCATTGTTTTAAACATCAGGTTTTCCACCTTTAACTATCAAGACAAAATATGATTGTTAGGATTCAGATGATCTTGTGAACTGTAGGAATAAACCTTACAAACACAGACTAAGTTTTAAAACAAAACTGTAGGAGTTGACAAAGCCTGAGCCTCAGCAGCAGTTTGTGCCTCTCCAGCTGAAGCAAGCACAGTCCAGTGATGCAACCGTAACATTCAAAAAGAGACAGGGCAGCTTTAAGAGAAAAACAGGAAGCTGTAACTAGAATCCAGCTGAATTCTGAGCTGGGGCACTTCACCCTGAGGCTGCAAATGAGGCAGATGTGGTTGCTGTGAGTTTCTGAAGTACCCGGAATTTGTCATACCAAAGGTGGTAGGACTTACCTTGATACGAATTTTTTTTACTTTTATTTTGCACATATTTTCCATAAGGGGAATGAAATGGAGAAGTTGAAGAAATATCTACCAGTGAAAGATGAAGATCAGTTTTATCATGAAGGAGCTGTGGAGCTGCTAGTCTTTAACTTTCTGCTCATTCTTACAATATTAACGATTTGGTTGTTTAAAAACCATCGATTCCGCTTTCTGCATGAAACTGGAGGAGCTATGCTTTACGGTGAGTATAAATTTACATGCCAGCTTAACATGGGACTAGTCACGTATTTATGGTCAGGCACTTGAGATCAAGTGCTGGCAAAGCTCAGAAAATGTGCCGAATGAAATGTCATCAGCTCCATAACTGTACAATAAAACAATAATCTAACAGCATCTCTCGTGAAGGAGCTAGAGGCTGCCTTGCTCAGGGAGTGGCTGTCATGAGCTGGTTATCCTTTCGATGCGCATGTTATGTTCCACTACGGGCAGGCAGCTGCTGCATGATACTTTGGGAGTTACAGAGTTTATTATTTTCAAAATAATTAAACACCCGCAGTGAAAGAGATTACTTCATTTGCTTATTTTACATGGTTGGTTTTGATAACATTCAAAGGTGTTACTTTAGGAGCTTTGTGGACTAAGCCACATCGTTTAATAAAGTTTAAATGATCTTGACACTTCTATTTTGGTTTTTTTTCTTTTTTTTTTTTCCCCTCTGTACCTTTGTGAAACAGATTATGAAGAATGCCTCACAAGTCTTCTTTGAGCTCTGATTGGACTGTAATTTTAGTTTGCCAGTCTGGTTCTAGTCTTTTTTTTATGAGTTTTGCAGCATTGCTTATCTCTTCTAGGTAGAAATTTGTGCACTGTCCACTGATAAAAAGTGCTCCCTAGTTTCGTGGCACACACTTATGTGTGTAATGATTTCTCTTGATATACTCTCTTACTGGTTTTTTTACTTTGTGAAAAGCCTGTGACTGGTAACAGCAATGTTACCAGAAACCACATATTGGAGGGTAACTGTCAAAATGACATATATAAATCAACAGCTCAGTCCTTAGGTGTCTAAATGCCAGCCTGTTTTGATTCAGACACAATCTACGCTCATCACATTAGCTACATAGTACCCAAAGCTGGTTTCATTAAGATTGCATATTCTGCAGATAATTTGTTTATCATGCAAAAAGCTCTGTGGAGTTTCAACTGCAAGCCTGCAACAAAGAAGGCAACTGGCCCTTAAATTTTTAGGCAGAAGCTTCCCTTGTTTTATCTGTATCAAGCATTTTAAGAAGATCTCAGGCCCACAGTGAGACTGCAGCTGAAGATCACAGTCCTCCTTGTATCCCTTTCAAACTGTTTCATTAGATAAATTCACTGCATGAAATTAAGAGCTCAGGCTATTTTGTCTTCTTGGCTCCCTTACTATCTGCACAAGTGACTCAATACTTTGAGGACAGCAAGTAAACAAGAAACTCTTGTATTCAACCAGTCACTGAGCCCCTAACACCTGAGTGAGGAAGCCTGCAAGATCTCATCTGGCTTACGTTTACTTTAAAGTTGTGAAAAAGTATTTATTTTGTAACATGCCCCTTTTCTGATCTCAAAATCTGTCACAAATAGAAAACACACATCAACTCAATCAGCTGAATGCAATGGTTTTCGTTGTCAGACATCACCTGGATTGGTTAACAGTTTTATAGTGTACAAGTTTCACAGCATGACCAAGAACCCATTTTTTTGTTGCATTTCTATCAATGTTTCTCAAAATAAGAGCTATGAAACACTGTGCAATATACTCGTTATGATCAATTTTGAAATGAAGACAATATTTTTCTAATTACTGCAGTGACTGGTCTATAGCAGCTTCATGTATGCTATCATGTGGTTTCCCACGTGCAGCTGACGACATTTGTTAAAGACAAAAGCCTATCAAAATAAAAATGAAATATAGGGGAATACAACACTACACAAATAAATGAATATTTAATTAGAGCTTTATCTATCTTTTGGTTCTGTTTTGTTGCCTGCCCAGGACATGACATGACCTGCACATTGTGAGGACAACCATCTTGCACTATTCTTTTGATCCGTTAAGAGATTAGTGCTCCAGCAGAACAGACCTTTTGAATTATTAAAGCATACATGAACAATGGAAACACTCCTTGTGATTGTAAATAAACTATCTATTTAGTCTTGAATTATTTATTGCAACCTTCTGACAGGGGAAAAAAAGCTTATTCATAGGATCTAACAAGCTCATTATATCCTTTTTATCCTTAGAAATTTTGGATGTGGTTTTAGGTATCTTTAGCATTGTGGAAGAGCAATAATGAAAAGAAAGAGTAATTTCAGAGGCCATGATGGAAGTGCCAGATCAAAAAGCAGCAGCTTTGGGATAAAACCTTCATGGTATGAAGCACCAACTGAGCTAAATCCTGCCTTCACTTATTTTTTTGCCTTCATCTTCAGAACAATTCTGGTTTATGCCCATTTTGTACAACCTGAGCGTCTCCGTCCTATAGTTTGCTTTACACATTGAGATCTTTGCTAGGTACGTGAATAACAGCACAAGACACCAATAGTTTTACTTCTAGTGATAAATAAGGATAAATACGGAGCACCTATTTGCATATCGCATTGTATAGAATGATAGGTAGGGCTGCATTCCTCCTTAAGGCAGTGTGCCACTGGGGGTACAGCAGTGGAAAGGATGGAGAAAGTGAAATATGAGGAAAACCAGGGGAAAAAATAACCACAGAAACAGGAAAAAAAGGAAGAACTTTTACAGTTGCTACAAAATGCTGAACAGCCAGAAATTGAACACTGGGAACATCCTGATAGAAAGTTCTATTTAAGGTATAGGACAAATAAAGTGTTTTCACATAAACTCTGTAGGAAAATGCAGTTTTAGGCCAAATACTTCCAGTTAAAGAAAAGCCCACACTGGAAAACTATCTAATTAGAAACTTCAAAACCAAGATATATTCATTTTTATCAAAGCCGTGATTCAACACTAAATGTAGCTATATTTAACTTAAAGATCTTTCTGCAGTTGCAGGGGAATTCAACATAATATAAAAAAATGCATAGCTACATACACGTATCTAAAACTTTCAAGGCATTTAACTTGAATTTACTTATACATTCAAATTGGTTTGTTTGTTTTGACACCAAACTAAAAAATCACTCACAAACTACAACAAAAAGCACAAACATATCTGTTCATTCGTTCATTCATTCATTCAATCATTTTTTTGTTTTCCAATAGCTCAGAGAGCAAATTCCTCAGCACACGGTAGCTTGGTTTGACAAACAGATGCCATATAGTAAACTCCAGCTCCTAATTTCCATATATCAGGCAAGCAAGTGAACATGAAAGAGTAACTTGTGGCAGCCAGAATAGGAAGACCATCCTTTACATACATTATAGCACAGTTTCGTATACAACAGCATAGTCTGGATCAGTGTGGTAGACTATCTACATAAACAGTAACAAAAACTGAATGCCATGTCTTTAAGAGAAGAAGAGGTGGCCTATTCCCTTAACACCAGGTCCCAGAAGATGGACTTTCAGTACCAGACTAAATAAAAGACTTAAGTGCTTATTAGCCAGCTCCTCCAGGGCCTGTTATCCTTAGATACCTCAGTTCTAAAATGCTAGGTACAAAATCCCCATATAATACATAACTCAAAGCCCTTAGCAATAGCAGGAGAATAGCCCAGAGCTAACAGAACGAAAAACTGAGTATAAACACCCACATTTCTCACCATCCCCATCAATTAGATATTAGGGCTACACCTAGGTGCCACCAGTTGCCGCTGACTGAGAGGCTAAGGCACACCTGCAGGTGGGCAACCAGAATTAAGCTCCAACAAAAAACCCAACAGCCCAGAAAAAAAAACAACCCACCCCATCATCTACTCACCAACATCCCCTGTGCCTGTTTTTTGCTCAGTTAATCAGCAACTTTGGCTGAAATTCATCTAGAATACTTGCCACCCCTTCGGGACTGTGTGATGCTCATTAGGGTGGAAGTGAGGCTGCCCGAAGATGTACCTGCATTCAGCATTGCGCTCTGTGCGACTAGTTGTTCAGCCTGGAAGGGAAATACATAAAGGACAAATGACAGAACAGTCAGTGTAGCACTAATGAGAGATGGATTTGTGTTGTAGAGGCTGGAGATGGTTCCTGAAAGTTTGAGGGAATGGTGGGATTGGAGGTCCATCTTTTTTTATGCCCCTTCCCCCTGATTGTTCAGCTCTAGACTGGTTTTCAGTGGGAAAGATGACTTGCAGAAGCCCTTCTCCAGCCTCTTCTGAGCATCCTATGCAGCATGTTTGGAAGCGAGGCACGTAGCAGGGTTCTTGATTCAACTTTGGTGGAAGTGTGTATTGATTAGGTAAATGACTCTTGCACATCCTAAACCTATTATGCCTCTTTTGTGGAGTCTAATTGAGAGTTTGTTCTGAGTGCTGCTAATTCTGAAATGTAGCAATGGATGTAACGAGACCCAGAAAGAGGAATCTCTAGCCCTCAATAAAATAATGAAGGGTACTTCTTTGTCTTCCTGACTTACGGTGAAGAGAGATTGTCAGTATTTGGAGGAGAGCATAGCAAAATTGCAATCAAAGCAGATGCTAACACTTTATAGTGGGCAGATGAAGAGGGGAACAGTGTTCCTGAAGCAAACAAACATGGGAGAAATTCTAAAATGCTTAGAAAAAATGAGTAATGGCTAAACGTACATCCTGAGGTGTCCTTACTCATGAAGGCATTTAACAGCTGACTAGATACAATTCTGGAGAAAAAACAGTCCTGTTTAGCTCAGGAGTTTGCCATGAGTGACTTAAGAAGTCCCTTCCAGTGCTCTGTTCTACGACTAAGAATTTTATCCTGCTTCCACTGAAGTAGGGAAACCTGCATCGCCTTCAGCTGAAATGTGACTAAGCTCTAGTTACAGCAAGATTTTGGTGCAAGATCTTCCTTCAAACAACAACTGAGACATTTTTAAGGAAATCTATGCATTGGTTACAGACTTTCTTGCTTCAATCCTGCATTTAAATCAGTGTGCTTAGAAAATGAATTAAAATGCAGCCTAGGTACTAGTTTTGAAGGAAATGCAGTTTTGGTATGGTTATAAGGGGAAATGAATAAGGGGAAGCTGAGATGAAAACTTTTGTAATTGGATTTGGACTCCTAGAATACCAAATTGTACTCAACTTTGTGCACTCTAGTACACTCAAGTTTGCATTTACAATAACCTGCATCCTTAACTGAGGTAAAACACTTTGAAAATGTCTCCTCATGCTAATGAGAACCTGAGTACAACACCTACTCGTGAAGGCAGGTAAGAGATGCAGCATCATTCCTGACTCATCTGCAGGGAGTTTTAACTGCCAAATTCTTAGACTTAGATGGTAAAGCCAGGCTTTCTGTGCATGCCACTATGAGATCAGAACTATTTGTACAGAAGGGATGTTTTTACTTACATGGTTTTACATACCACATTCTGTAGAACTCTGTGAGAAAATGTTCATGTTTAATTATTCTGCCACGAAAAAACCAATTGCACTGAAATTATTTTTTCAGTTTGGAAGGGGGAACAGGGGAAAGGAGAGTACATCATACGCCTATTTAAAAAATGAATTATTTTTAGTAGAATCTAATCTGGGCACCTGAATTCAGTCAAGAAGGAAATGTTATAGAATGTTTTAAAGCAGATAGTGCATGCCATGAATGATACACTTTCTAAAATATTAAATACACCCTTCCCAGATTTTTAATTCACTGAGGGTTTTATATAGGGTTTTGGTGCATTAATTATTACTGAAGGAAGAATACAATTGCATCACTTACATTGACTCTTGCAATATACTGCAGAGATAGCATTTGTCTTTTAACCTCCTGTAGAATGTTTGAGAACGTTCTGAGTCAACACATTATTATGGGTCCAGTCCACATTTTGCTCAAGTTTAATATGTTATAGAATTTCCTTGAGAACTACAAGGATGTCAAAACCCCATTGATACCCTGAGAACATCAACTGTTAGAATCTTCTTTAATGAAGTTTCCCAATGTGTGTATGCTGTTGGATACTCTCATAATTCCCTTGTTCTTCAGTTATCATTCTATTATTTATGTGGCTCTTTACATCATCTAGATCTGGACTGCATCAGAGGACAAGATCTAAAGTTGGCAGAAGAAAATCCAAAAGGCAAACTTTAGTTCCAGTTATAAATGTCAGTCAGTATTGATTTTTATTTCTCTACAGCTACTGTGGCTGTATTTTTAAAATATTAATTTTCTGCAAATGGATTTCTTTATACTCAAGAGCTGACTTGCAGGATCAGAATCTACATTATTTGCATTTGTTTCCATTCCATAATCTTCCTATGGAGACAGTTTGAGACTACAGCTGAAGAGAGCACATCTCAGAATACAGAATAATACTGGTTTAGAACAGTCCTCTACTCCTATTCTAAACTTGACACTACAAGTGGAAATAATTTACCCTTGGACAATTAAATGCAATTGCCTTACCGTAATTGAGAACATTCTTTTTCATTTTTAAAACTATCAAACAGAATTTGGTTCCAAGTATGTGCTGTATTAGCCAGCACCACACACATACTAGGGATCTTGGAATGTTGTTGGGCACAGCAGTCCACCTGGCTGTACAACAGAGATGGAAAGGCAATGTCAGCCTTGAGCAGTTCCTTGCTGTCATTCAGGAACTTATTATGTCTACCAACCATGTAAACAGTTAAACTACTAAGGCTAAAGGATAAATCAGAATAAGAGCTCTGAATAGTAGGGTTTAAACTCTCATTTAAAAATTACTTTCATTTTTTTTAGCTTTTTACTCATGATTTTTGAGCTCTCAATTGAAAATAGCATAATTTCCCTGAAGTCTTGACTTCTGTATGCAGCAAGAAGACTGTTACTCGTACCAATAAGCATGACGCACGTTGTTGCCCGTATAATAGAAAAAGAGGGAGTAGAAAAAAAGATTACTGTTCTACATAATTTTGGAAGACACAGTGTGAGAGTCTTGGTAAAACTATCCAGAAAAGGCAGGTTAGGACGACATGCTGTGAATGAAAAGATAAATATTAGAGACCAGGAAATGCAGCAAGACAAGAAGTTGAGCAAGCACAGAAGAATCACATGTGGCAAAGAAAGAGCAATATAACAGAGAAATTTGGTAAACAGACAGTGAGAATGCAGAAGGAAAGAAAAGGGAAATGAAAGAGGAGAAGATGGGGTGGGTGAACAGGTTGTAACAGCACATTCATCTAACGAGACACTTCTTTCTCCCAACTATTTTAAACATATTCCATCTTGTGACCTGATATTGATTCTAGAGAAGTGGGGCCATGTATTCCTGCTCTTGATATACTTTTTTCTCTCAGTGTCCTTGCACAGGCATGTGATGTTTCTGTTCCTTGAGCTGAAAAATTCTATGTAACACCTGACAACAAGGGTGTAAAAAGGATATAGTTTAAAATACAGAGTGATAGGAACAAAAATGATAAAGGAAAAACTAAAGGTTTTCTATTGCAGAGAATCAGAAGGAAACATCAAGTCTTGTCCAAGCACCAAGTGAAATTGAATAAAAAAATGAAAAATTAAAGATATGGGTCTTCTAGAGGAAATCTAATAAAAATAAGATTAAAACCCTGACTGTTTTAAGAAATTACACGTTTCCTGGGTTTTGACTCGTGATTGTGGGGCTGACCACTGTAGAAGTCATGTTTCATAGCAGCATATGCAGTGGTTGCTTCCCTTTTCCCAAATATATTTTCCTCTAAACTTCACTACAGTTTGATTTATTATCTGATTTATTTCACAAATGCTGTATAACTTAAGAAAGCAGCCTTCAGATTTTCTACTGCTTATCTAAATGCTCTACCATTTAAAGAAACCAACTGTACAGAACAGTTGGTACAAACCGCGTAGATATGCACATGCATATAGAATCATAGAATCATAGAATAACCAGGTTGGAAGAGACCCACTGGATCATTGAGTCCAACCAAGCAATGCAGCCGCTACTCCATTGTAGCATCAGTCCAGAAAGCTACAAACTTTCCTTACGTGTATGCTAGAAATATGCAGTTCAGCATCTCTGTTATAGGAAAATATCACAATAACACAGATATTGTGTTTATCTCTCTAGGCATTTATTGTCACTTTTATCACGGTGGCATTCACTGGATGAAACTTTAACATCCTATTTTTCAGATGCTTATCAACTGCTTCCTGTAACTTAATTTCTTGCCTTTCATTACTAAATGCTTCTGTCTAGATGTTTCAGTGTCTTCTATCAATATTTAATCTGAGTATTTTTAGTATTTTATGAATGTGTTCATAATTAGTAACTGTAAAGCTGTTCATCACATACATGCGACTTCAAGCATACAGGACATAAAAGAAGTATGGAAATTAAATTTGAAACCAAATCCAGGTCTCTCAGGATAGAAATAATCTCAGTAATGTTATCTGGCTAAATATTAGTCACCTCTCCTGAAGTAATCATGCAAGCACTCACTAGAGCCAACAGAAAGAAGTGTGCCTTCCATAAGGCAAAAGTACATTTTCCTCCCTATTAACTGTAAAGAGAGACACAATGGTTGTCTTAGATAAGAGTCCTAAATTGTACATAGTCAAATCAATTAATCTCAGTCTTAATCTTCCATTCCTTCTTTCTGCTTTTATTCTTTCATGTTTATACAATCTCAAAAATACAGAAAGCAGAATGTGCCTGAGGATACTGTGGTCAAGAGTTTTGCCTCAACAAATGAAATATGTAAAATCACCCAAACCACAGCTGATTTTCAGATGCTCAGTACAGCATGTTAGTTACGTGGGAATCCCTCCTCTTCCATTGACTATAGAAAGCATGTGAGCAAGCAACTCAGTTAACAGCTGTATCAGAATGATTCCAGCAGCTGGGTCACAGAAGTAGGAACTAAGCTTACGTTAAACCAATGTCTGTGTTCTAATGAAAAGACCATTTTGGAGGAATTTCTTCGGGTCATCCATGAAGTGCTGAGCAAAGTGTACCTCTGGAAAGGTGGATATACTGAGGAAGTGGTTTCCTAGTCTTAATAGAGTTCATTTTTCTCAAAATCAGTGATTGTGTATCATCAAATACTTAAAAGTATCTGAATCTTTGGGTTGTTGTTTTGGTTTTTTTCACTCTCCAGGTCTTGTAATGGGATTAATTATACGATACTCGACAAAAGCATCAGATGTTGAAAGTGGAACTGTTTATGAATGTGAAAAGCTGAAATCTGGGCCATCCACTCTACTTATTAATATTACTAATCAGGTCTATGAATATCAATACAAAAGAGAGATCAGCCACCACAATGTCAACGGTCACCACAGCAATGCAATGCTTCAGAAGGTAAAACCTATCTTATTTTTTTATAAACTGTGTAAGATATTTCTTTTATTTATACCCTTGAGGGAGGAAAATACATTTCAAGCTAAAATGTGACACAGAGGGTCTATTCTGAATCTAGACTGAGAAAGATAAGTCAGGAAGGAGAACTGGAAAGGAAATAAAGTGCAGCAGAAACGTGACTGTTATTTAGTACACCACTGCTGCCTGCTTGCAGAAGAGTTGCCTAAACTCTCTTAGATGACAGTCACCTCCTGTGGACACTGAGTTCGCTTGGAGGCGTAGCTGTTACCTTGCATTCATCACTACCAAAACTTTATAAAACCCACTGATACCTTTATTTATTCTCTGTCTTAAAAATGCCTTGTTCTGACAGCAAAACGCAAGGGAATTTTACCAGCTGCATGCAGCAGGGGTAACGACAAACTCTAAATGTTTTATGAAAAATAAACTTGTATATAGGTAAACTTCCATAAATAAGTGGGGTTTTCTATAACACTCAAATGCTTCAGAACATTCTCGTATGCTCATCCACCACTGCAGTGGTCCTCAGGAGGGATTTCACTGGCTGTCCCCAAGTCTGCAGAGAGAGCACTGTGCTAATTCAGGCTGGATGCAAAAAGGGAAGTGCAGGAGGAAGCTTACAAACTTTTACAATGTCATGGCCTTTTTTTCCAGTATATAACAACTTTAATATTTTACTTTGTTAGTGTATTCTTCCACCACCTTACAATACTTCTTTCTTGTAATGTTCACTTTCGTAAGCAATTTAAAGAAGCCCTTATCAGTGTTGGGTTTTTACAATATTGCAATTTTACAATATTGCCATTAGTCTCCTTTTTTTTTTCTAAGTACTACTGTGTATCTAGTACACTAATGCCTGTTACTGCGTATTGCAGTGGTTATCACCGTAAGTCATTCTTAGAATGTACTCTAAGAAATGGGGGGAACTCAGCAGAATCAGGATTTAACCAGCTGCTCAAATTCCTTGCTGGCATAGAACAATTGTGAGCCTGCCTGTCATTACAGCCAGAATCTTGCCAGGCAGAATTGGGCTGTCAAGGACTATCAGAGCTGTGATGGGTGGAGACTGATAAGTACTGCAGCCGTCAGACTAGTCAGATTTTGCTGAATCTTCATCTCTTTTCCTGCTAGTTGGTTCCAAGAGGTTTGTCTCAGTCAAAGAGAGTGTTTAGTTTCCAAGGCACGTGTACTGATTCATTATATTTGACCATCCTTATCAAACCTGATACACTGAAGCTGACTTGTGTTATGAGAAAGGAAGAACACTAACTTTCACAGAAGTTTCTGTTGCCCTTACAGAAGATTGCCAAGTCTCCTTTCCACAGGCTCACTCTGATAGAAGATTCTTTAAAATCTTACTGGTGGATTGAGTGTTTCTCTAAATTACTGGAGCGGCCTCAACCTGCCTGGATTTTCACTTATTTCTCCTTCAAAATTACCTGGCAAATGTCCTCTTAAAAAGAAAATAAATAAGAAAGAGGGAGGAATTCAACAGTATTTAGCAGTCAAGAACAACAATGCCTGGCAGCCTTCCTGATTGGCAAAAGCACTAACGTGAAAAAGAGAAACCATGAGCACACTATGCTCTCGTTTCTTTGCAACTGCAATTCCCTTTTGACTTCAGTATAACAGTTCGCAAAGTGCTTTTATCAGAAAGAGTAGAGTGTGCCATGACTTACAAATGTGTATCCTTCAGAATACAATTTTGAATAATAAAACATGCAGTTTGGTTTTCTGATTCCTATGGAAAAAAATGCTTCAACGTATTTGTTGAATTAATTCCAAAATTAACATTTGAGGCTGTTAGTTCATAGGTGAAGACAATCCTTTTTCTATTGCATTTTCAATTAAGATACAAGCTTGCCTGAAATTGCTGGCATGTTATTTGTTAGCTATTTTTTTCAGCTTTGTAATTCAGATTAAGCAGAATGGAAAAAAAGGCTGAGCTCTTACTTCCTGTTTATCAAACCAAGCAATCTGTTAGTGAGAAGACAGAAGTAGTTTTGTAGGCAGGTCTTATACTTTTCAAGCTACATAACTTATCTAGAATACTGTGGCCTTAAAAATATCACTTTAGCTGAACAAAGAAGCCACATTAGTGACATCCTGTCTCTTTTGAAAGCATTTCTCTAACACAGCCTGCTGACAGAGCAGTAAACAGTACACAGGCTGGTGAAAATACTTTTTTCTCTAGTAATGCTGTGGTTTTAAACAGGATTTGATGTTATTGGAAGCTACTTGTAATGAACTGCAGCAACTGAACATTGTCCTTGGTCTCTCTCTGTACCTGAAGATGAAGGCAAATATGCACAGCATAGTGACAGCTGGAACAAGAACTTTTTGCCTTGCTGAACATCATTCTCATTCTAGCATTGCTTTAAACATTTTAATGGCTATTTTATAACTGTTTCTGGTTGTTCGTTT
Organism: Piaya cayana; assembly: GCA_013389865.1. NCBI lineage: Eukaryota > Metazoa > Chordata > Aves > Cuculiformes > Coccyzidae > Piaya > Piaya cayana. The sequence goes on from WAAB01000069.1 coordinate 21,561, forward strand.
CACATGAACAGGGCTGATGTGTAAATTTCACGTCTGTGTAGGCAGTCCTTTGGCCAAAAAGGACTTGCTAAACTTATAAAAAGGCTTTGCTAAACTTACAGTTCATTAGGGAGTAGAAAAAGCTAGTTTGGCTGCAGTCAGGCCAAAACAGATTCTCTGAATAGGACCAACCATATTTTCTGAGGAGTATTAGAGCAGGAAAGATACTGGAGAAGCAGTCAACAGATTTACTGAGACTGATTTTCTGTTTATGACAACAGGAGCCTGACCTTGGAGGTTAGCAGATCTGATCAAACAATTGTAGCTTAATGAGTTATGTCACAGCCGAGCTCCATTACCCAGCCACAGCAATGTTCCTTGTCTGATGAAGATGTGAGGTAAAATACATATTTCGCTTTTAGGTTAGGTCAAGTGAAGTTATGAAGATGGTCAAAGTGTGCAGTTTTCATGTACAGTAGGTCACAAAAGTATGTATTAGCTGACAGCCAGGGGCTCAGGAGGCAATATTAGCAAGCTCTGTCCTTGCCTAAATAGATAATGCTTCAAAGGAAATATCACATTGGGCTTAGTAGTGTAGGCCTTTTCTTTTATCCTCATTCTGTACATGGGGAATTGAGGCACAACACTGACGATACGTCTGTCCTACAACTGAACAGAAAGTCCATATATGAACCAGGAATTCAGACGTGGAACTGCCAAGTTCAATGTCTGGTAGTGCAGATGCTATCACAGGTAACACTGCTTGTATGTGTTCTCTGTAATACAGTGCATGACTGGTTTCCTTCTTCAAGGAATACTCTTCAAGCATTCTACATATATAAAGAGTAAAGAACGACACATTAATACTTGCATAAAACAAGTCAGAATAACATTCTGGCCTGCAGACATTGAAGCTGACCCTGAGATTATCCTGATAAGAAATTACAATGCAAACTTTTCTCATCAAAGTAAATGTTATCTCATATTTGTCCTTCCCCTTTCTTCTATACTTTCTGGCAGATGACATTTGATCCTTCCATCTTCTTCAATATTCTGCTACCACCCATTATATTTCATGCGGGATACAGTTTGAAGAAGGTAAGTGCCTCTTTCTGATATTGCAAAAGTGACTGAACACAATTGCTACTTTTTAGGTCCCACAGGCCAGTGACAGAGGAAAGAGTCAGTTAACAATTCTATTGCGTGGGAAGAACTTCAGAGGAATGGAAGAAAATGAGAGATGCGTGGAGCTCAGTCTGCTCCTTTTCTGCATCTGTGCAAGGATTGGATTGTGCGGTTTATAACACTTGGGCATTCCTGTTTTCAGAGTAAACCACTTCAACTCTGTGACATTGCTTGTAGGTAGCAGCCTATCTGTGGTTTATATGCTGCATGATCAGGGCTCTCTTTGTTCAAGGGATGGGGTTATGATACTGTTTGCATCAGGTACTTTCAATGAGAATATCTGTTATGGTCCTGAAGCATTTACCCAGATACGTAAAAGAAGGCATTTCAATGGCATTCCATCAGGCAAAAAATTAACCATAGTAAATTGTATTTTCCAGAACAACTGATGTAGCCTGTATAATTTTATATTACATTGGAGATAGGAGTTGTAAATAATGGCACTTCTAGATGCAGTATTTCACCTTGGTCTGAATGTTCTTTTATTGACTGAATTACAAAAGACTCTGTTTTCAAACTTTCCTCCCCAGAGACATTTTTTTCGTAACTTAGGATCAATTTTAACCTATGCCTTTTTGGGAACCGCCATCTCCTGCATTGTCATAGGGTAAGTGAATGCCTTCTGCTATTATTGCTGAAGTCACTATTAGTGCTTGGCATTTTTTTTCAGTTAAAAGCTAAAGTGTTAAAGGAATTACAGACCCTGCATTGTCAATAACCTTCACAATAAAGTAATTCCTTATCAGGGAATGCTGAGATGAAAAAAAGCAAAACTCTTTAATAGTAAGAACTGCCCAGGGCATTCAGGAAATTGTGTCCTTTATTTCTGCTCTGTGACTGATGTAAGCATGAACCACATTCTACAATCCTGTATTTTTAGCCATGGGTCCTGAGAAACAGATCCATTATCTTGATTCAAATTCTGTGCTTCTAACCAGAATTCCTTCTAGAGAGAAGATCTTTAACAGAAAAGGACGGGCTTTAAATCTCAAAAGGTGGAGGAACAGATACCTAGTGGCATATATGTAAAATAACAAGTAAATTCAAAGGCTAAGTGAAACTTTTTAGTTGAAGATCATGCAAAAAGCCTCGGTCTGGAATTATGTGTGAATTCAGCCTGGATATGACTAAACAGTTTCAGTAGAAAAAGAGGAAGGGGAAAATGCAGAAGGGCTAAAAATCCAGGCTAAATTACCTTCTTAGTTTAAAGTTTCTAATTTTGTTTCAAAATTTGCTAATTAAGGAATGGGTTTGCTAGTCAGAAACAGATTATGTATTTCCAGGGTGGCACCATAGGAATTTTTTTTCTCTGTTTGGTTAGCTCAATCGAAATTTAGCAAACAGCAATTTCCTGCCTTATCACTTGATGTCCCTACACTTAAACCTCTCTACTCATTTCTTTGTGAGATTCAACAACTTGTTATAGAGCTCCAGAAGTACTTATCCATTGTCACTTGGTGGCGGTGGTGGGTGAATGTGCATAGATCCATGAAGATCACAGCTTCACAGCTTGGATAGCAACACTACTCTAATTTTCCCATGTCTTTATTTGCAGTAATATATATCTCCATATGATGCTGGCTGCTGGAGCTGCTTCTTTTCACACCCATTTTAAATGGCAAATAGCACCCCTAAGGTTGGAATTCCAAATTCAGTCAAAATTATACATACTTATATCAGTTTAGGCTGAATGCTAGCACATTACTGAGGTGACAGTGGTTCCAGATCTCATTAGGACTCTTCCTATGCTTCCTCTCCCTGGTCTTAGCCATTGAACATTTCTCTCCTGTAAACGAATTGCTAGCAGCACTGTGAGGCTGCAGACAAGTAGTAGGACTATCCAGGCCAGTGATGATCTTAAATGTGCATTTGGTTTATCAGCTCTGACATGTATCATTGCCCTTTATAGATGGAAACTGATAGAGCAGCTTTGGTAAGGTCACTGAAAGAAACGTAACATATTGAGTTTAGCCTAAATTCCAAATACCGTCGTTCCTGTATCCATGTTAGTTTATGTAAAGCAGAATAAATGTGGATAGAACCTGCTACAGAAAGCTCCTATTAGGAACAATTCCAACTAGCAATTCTAAGATCAAACCTATAGTTGGAGATAAAGATCCAAAGGGAGCACTAAGATAGAGGAGTAAGCACTGAGCAGCGCTATGCCTTGCACTGTATTCCATAGAACCACACATCCTCACTGAATTTGTGGCAGAGAAGGCAGTAATATATACAAATTAGGGCTTATGGGAATGTGAAGCAAGTTTGCATAATGCACACGTCAGGATAAGAATGAGATAATGAGTGCACAAAGAAGAAAGATGGTATAAATACTTTACTGAAGGGAACTAAAGTCCTAAAATGAAAACATCCTAAGTGAAAAGGGGCAAAGAGCTATAATTGTTGTTACAAAAGGAAGGACAGAACCCTGAGGTAGTTCTAGATAGCATTGCTGTAGATGAATATTTTGTGCATAAGTATGATTAGACCTGGTGACTGTGCAAGACGTAGAGACGTACAGCACGTCCACACACGGGCCTAGACTGCGCATCAGTAGCTTCTCACAGGGACTGCATTCTTCCTGCCCCAATGAACTGCAAAACACCCCGCAGTTTGCTCCTCCTGTGGGGCTTGCTGTACTGACAGGGTACAGCCTAGGACAAAGAAGGACCTGACCTCTCTTTGTAAACCAGAAACAGCTGGGAAATGTCATTAACACAGAACAGGACATCATCTGGATTGTGCAAACATTCAGAGTGCTGAAAAGTTGCCATGGAGTGCAATGGTGCCTATCTCCACTTTGTAAATCTCTGCTTTTGTATGAAAGGGTGTCTCCTGGCATCGAGAAAGGGGAGCTGTGTGGAACTTTAGTGACAAGGCTATAATCAGATATTCCCACTGAGAAAAGGGAAAGGAGGAGTAAGAGGGATTGGGTTTTTCTAGTGAAGGCAGTGCTGAAATGCAATTACTTTCAACTAAATACTGCTCTAAGGGGTGCCTGCCTTTGTTAGCTGTAATACTGTCCTCAGCCTCTTAACATACATGCAAGATATAGTAATTCCCACGCTTTCCTAGCTAGGCCAAATTATGCACCAAGTCTGACTAGTAAGGATCCTGCAGACAGATCCCATGAGGGAAAAGAGAAATTGCACAACTCCAAGCCATACTGTACTCGGCACTGGTGAGACCGCTCCTTGAATACTGTGTGCAGTTCTGGGCCCCTCAGCACAAGAAGGATGTTGACGCTCTGGAGAGTGTCCAGAGAAGAGCAACAAAACTGGTGAAGGGGCTCGAGAACAGGCCTTATGAGGAGNTGGTTGATTCGCCTTCCCTGGAGGTGTTTAAGTTACGGGTGGACGGGGTCCTGAAGGACATGGTTTAGTGTTTTGTGGGAGTGGTTGGACTCGATGATCCAGTGGGTCTCTTCCAACCCGGTGATTCTGTGATTCTGTGATTCTGTGATACTGACTTTGCAGAATTGCCGAAATGGTCTCCATCTTGAGTTGTCCCAGGGCCAAGATGCCCATGAGAAGCAGTATTGACATCATAAAGTTTGGCTTTATCTGTGATTTTTTACTTGGTTTAACTTGGGTTCTGTCAAATTGCAATGCATTTTAGATATTCAGAATGCAGCATGTTTGCAGTCACTTGTATTTTTCTAGCCTGACTAGTACATTTGGCAAGACCAGATTTTTTTTTAATTTAAAGCTCTCTGATTGTGCAACTCACATAGCAAATGTATTTGCAGACAATTTAGGCCAAGTCTGATCTGTATGTGTGGCTCCAGTGAGAATTTTGCTTCAATAAAGCTGAAATAAAAAATAGGATTTGGATCAGAAAAAGGTAGAGTAATTGGTGTTAGGAAGAGTCGTTCCAAGATTGTCACTGGTTAAGGGGAAAGATGTAGACATTTATATTAGCTACTCAGTTTGCATAGCCTTCTCTGGCTGGAGAGATAGGACTTTTTTGTATAACAACTAGAGCTTTATTAATTCCAGCAAAAGTCTATGAGTGCATGGATGCTTGCTTTAGGATAAGCATATTGGACTTTTTCATGGTAATCAGTGTTTAAAAGTTAACTTCTAAAGAAAAAGAAACCACATGCGGTCAAAACATTTCTTTTGTGCATCTTTAACTGCAGTGACTAACAGCTTGGAGAAAGAAGCTCTTCTGATATTTAAATTAAAGTGTAAGGACTAAGTCAACACACTTGATTCTCAAAGGAAGACAAGAATCCTTACCATTCCTCACCATTCTACAAATATTCAAATGTTTGTTGCATATGATTGCAAAAGATGAAAATACAGTATTTCTAAATTCTTTCTTTCAAAAACTGAATCTTGTTTGAAAATAAGAACATTCTTTTCCTGTACAAACATACACATATGTAAATATAACTTTATAAGAGAAAAGGAAAGAAATATCAAGAAATATTAAATATCACTCAAGCTATTTTTGAGGGAAAAAAATGCATGAGAATGGGTTTTCTACCATAACCTTTCTATGAGGGTAGATATTTTCCATTCAAATGTCCATGGTATCGAGATTCTATCATCACATTAAAATGTTTTTTCTTCACCCTTAACTGCCCGATTTTCACAGTCCTCCTTTGTGCCTCTTAAAGGAGGAAAGCTGTGCTGAATTAATAACAATGTTGCTAAAAAGTCCAGTGCCAAGAAATAGTCAACTTTTCTTTTGTACCAAGAGGTATTTCTAATGATTAGGAGACAAATTCTTTCCACTGGCATACCATTTACACCAACTATTTACAATTAATCCTTTTAGGTAGAAAACAGTATTTGGAAACAAAAAAAACCCCGCAACAACAAAAAAGAAAAGGGTGACATGTTATCCAGAAAAATGAGTTTATTTCCCAACCCTCTTCTCAACCAGAAGTGAGCTTGCTCTGGCCTCATGTTAACATGAGACAGGACTATTGATATGGGTATATTGACATACTGATATGTTAAGGGGGTGTTCTGTATCACTTTCCGACTGAAGCTTAATGGAATATACAAATGGGGTCTGCTGATATGAAGTAGCGTTGAGGTCATAATCTGGCTGTTCTTTCTAATCTGAGGGCTATGGATAGACTTTTCAACTTGGAAACTAAACACTTGTAGCTATTTCCTTGAGCAGAGCAAAACCAAATGTTTGGCTTGAATCTTCTGTACAGTGCTATGCGATTCTCCTGGATTTTGGAAACTGTTTTTGCAAGTTAAAATGGGACCAAGTTCAGGATAACAGAAAAAGACTTCTCTGTTACAGAGCTCTCCATAAACTAAGCAAATATCTTTATAAGGATTTTCTGCTGCTACACCAACTGAGCTCTTGCCTTCCCAGATGATTACTTTTGTATTAATTCACAATTAATTCATACACAAGGAACATAGCTTTTTTTCCTAATTAAAATATTTTTTCTACTGCATGTTCCCACCAAATGACGCAAAAAACACAGGTCCATCATTCTTCCCCATGTCACCTGTAAATAGCAAATGCCTAACCTCCTCATAGGCAAGAATAAAGGCTTTATTTTTGGTACAAACAGAAGCTGATGAGGGGGAGTGTTAAAGTATCTTGGTGCTATAGAGATTAACTGAGGGAGAAAGAGGGAAGAGTTATAAGTAGACTATTGGTCCTTCCCAGTGACAAAATCCCTGAACTATCGGATGTCTGTATTTAAGAATTTCTATTAGTCTTCTGGAGCCAGTTTTTCGGCCTATGACTAGAAATAAAGCCAGACTGTGAGCATTCACTGCAGTGAATGCAGTATAGCTTTTCTAAGGGTATCATACCTGTGTTGGTGCCCTTCTTAGGTTTTTGGCTGCTCATGTCCCTCTCGGAGTGCATGCAGGTGTTTCCTTTTAGTCAAGAGGCAGTATTGTACCATATTTGCCTTGTTTTTAGGAAACTCCACAGGCACAATTTAGCTGAAAAATCAGACTGACTGTCCAGAATTTTCCAAACAAGGGAAGCTAACACAGCCCCGGCAGGAAGAGATTTGATGTGTTTAGTTAATGTGCAGTTCAGTGCCTCAATGCAGTAACTTTGATTATTTGGTTAGTCTAAATCTACTATGATTCTGTTTCAGTCAGCTCAACAGCTGCAGCTGCAAAGGGTAATTCCAGCTTATCACTTTTGCCTAAAGATGTTTGGATTAGTAAAGTATGACTTTAGAGAAACTTGATACACACTTGCTGTAATATCTAGGTGAAGGAATTTTGCTGAGAGTAAAAAAGGGAAGAGACTTTCTCTTAGATATAACTCTCAGGGTGTTCTAGCAGTTCTAAAAGCTATAAAGTAGTGAAAAAAGGCTCTTCATTTGCATGACTTGTCAACTTCGGGATGAGAAGCTGTGTTAAATCAAGACACTGATATAAAATAGTGTTTCCCAGACCATGAACACCCACACAGAGCTGAAAGTTCTTCCAAGAGTACTTTGAAACATTCAAGTATGAGTATTGGTGCAAGTCAGAATTTGTAGCTATTTCGCAATAAACATCTGACATTGTTTACTGCAGCAGAGTTGATCATGCAGAAAACACAGTTTTTCTTCTCATAAGCAGATGTGGTGAACAGCAGGGTGTAATTATTTGTATCTTCCAGAAGAACCCCGCTGCATACTAAGGATATTAAAAGAATTGTATTATAGGGAATGCAAAAGGTGTGGGACCGCAGAGGGAAGCAGGGGACTCATCTAAAATCAAATGGATGTTTAATTTGGTATTTGATACCCAGTAGGTTCTCCATGAATCCAGAAAAAAATGTAAATCATGCACTCTTCTGAAAAACAAGTGAATAGCATTTGTGGCAAAATAGGAAAGAAAATTTGAGTTAAGATATTTCTAAAGAAGAAACCCCACACTGGGAGAAAGCATTTGTTTGGAGTTTCTTAGTTTATTTTATGTTTGTTGGTGTTTTTTGAGAAATTTCTTCCCTTTTGCCTTAGAACTTGAAGTTTTTTACTTAAGAAATAGTTTTGGATAGGTCTCCTAATGTTGTCTTCCCTGATTTTCATTGAATTGAAGAACTCACACTCAATGTCATCTTCAAAGACTGCCATCCCCTATTTCGCTGGCTAGAGACCACCCAGTAACAAACCTTCCTTGGGTGCAGCATCATTTGGAAGTCTTAAGTTTGCAAGACTGCTCTTGCAGTCTCTATATTAACTTTCAGGGAAAAGCTGAACTTACACAGCTGGTGAAATGGAAAATAGGCCTCCCTTCTAGCCTCATATCCTGACAGTCTGCTGCCCTTCTCAGTGCCCTTTTCCCAGAGCAAGTCCAGGCTACAGAGGATGTAAAAGCAGAAGAAAGAGATATACTGGCTCTGGGGTATTTGTTCTTCAAGGGGATGTTATCAACAAGACAAAGCCAGGCTCTTCAGTACTCTGCTTTGATCCCATAGCTAACCCAGCTTTCAGTAGGAATTTGGACTAGAGATCTCCTGTGGTCCCTTCCAGCCTGTTAGTCTACAATTCTGTGATGCTATAAACAACATACATTACAACAGAACATATGCTGCTAATAGTCCATTCTTTTTGGCCATTTTGTACTTACAACTTTTCTACCACTTTTTCTTTTGACTCAGTTCTCTTATTCCATACCCAACTGCTTCCCCAGCAGTTTTTCTTTTTCCTCACCATTTTTGATATATGGAGTCTGCACTAAAAAAGTCTTACTGAAGAAAAATGACTGGGGTTATTTCACATCTTGCTGCAGCAAGGACTTGATGCATGAAGATGGATTTTAAAATGCTAATTAGCCTCTGTTCATAGACAGCTCCATACCTTAAGGAAAAGCCACTTTCATTTCTGTAACGTACTGGCTGCTTGCTCTTTGCACCATCACCTCTCTCCAGCTAACCACCCTCTCTTGAAGCTTAGCAGCAAACAAAATTGAAAACTTGAAGACCACCATCTCCACCTGGGTTTGATCTCTGCCTTTCTGGGAGCATGGATGCTTTTATCTACTTTGTGGTATTTGTGTGCATGCTGCGAGTTTCAAGCAGGATGATGTTGTAAAAAAAGCTTGATCAGTAAAAAGACAATGACTAATAGTGAAACTGCAACAAGAATGTAAGGTCATATCTAGACACAGCAACTGATCTATATACCGCACCATCGATGCCTTTCTGTAGCCTACTTATTTAGTACAAGAGCTTTCCTGCTCCTTAGACTGAAAACAAAAAGCAAAAGATTTTTTTTTGGTTGTTCACCTTCCTTCACTCAGTGATGAAAATAAAGAAAAATTCATTTTACTAAGAATAGGGATTATTGCCAGAGTTCTGTTTGCCTGTTTGATTTAACCCAAGTGTGGCTACACAGGAAAATATTAGGTGTGTTCCCTGATTGTGGTCATTTATTTTATTTTGGGAGGGGAAATAATGTGCATTTGTGCAATCTCTGTGGAACACAAGAATCATCAAGTGAAATTAGGAAGGCAGAGGAACCTATCTGATGTTGTTCAACCCTCTTGCAAATCATGCCACTTGGTTTATACAGTTGCCCTCTGTTGTTCATTGAGGTGTGGATACAGCCTATTTCCATTTCTCTCCCTTCAGACAACAATCTGAGTGAGATTGCTCTTCTCCACTCTTTTGTCACAGTCATCAAATATCAGATTTAGGGTGGAGTTGACCTCAGGTCCAGTCCCCTGATGAAAACAAGGCTAACTTCAAAACTTAGAGCTGGTTCCTCTGAGCCCTTTCTGGTCAGATTTTGAATGAATCATAGTATCCACTTCTAGGGAAGAGCTTTAGGAGCTAGATGTGAGCTATATTTAAAACCAATGTTCATTACTTTTTGACCCAGCAGGAGAGTAGGTTTCCCACCTGGAGGTCCTTCCATGGTGAGTGACTTAATTTAACCAGCTTTCAGTTATCTTCCCAACAATGCTACCTTATCTAGTCCCTACAGGAATCCCCTCACAGCATTATTAACTGCCTAAATTGTCTGCTACATAGAACTTCTCATGCACAGGTATTAAAATACCTTTTAAGTTCAGCTTGATGTCTAGGAAGCAGAATATTGCTCTCACTTTAGATGTGGAAAAGTGCACTTACTGACAGGTTAAGGGATGTGACTGTTCGCACAGTATCACCAGCAGAGCTGGGAGGCAGTTTCAAAGCCCCATGCCCTTCTCTGATCACCGGGCCCTTTGTTGTACAACTACACATACCTTAAATGCACTTTTTTGCTGTCACTGTTTGAGTGACTCAAAAAATTGTGTACTACAGAAGAGGGAATTACTTCAGTGAGACCAGCATTGGAGAGCACAGTTTGAGCCAGAGAGGCTGCAGACATAGCTGGGTTACTCGAGAATCTGGTGTCCTGTCTGAATCACAATCCCCTTCTGGCATCTTCCCAGAAAAGCCCTCACCTGTGGCCAAGAGGATCAGTTGTGTTTGAGCCCAAGTCAGGCATTCGCTGCAAGAGCCTTATGCATGGTTTTATTAAGATCCTAAGTGCTCTCATTCTGCTGTTGTGTGTTGCCATGTGTCTGACAGAATCACTAGGTTGGAAAAGACCCACTGGGTCATCGAGTCCAACCATTCCTATCAAACACTAAACCATGCCCCTCAGCGCCTCATCCACCCATCGTTTAAACACTTCCAGGGAAGGTGAATCAGCCTCCTCCCTGGGCAGCCTCTGCCAGTGTCCAATGACCCTTTCTGTGAAAAATTTCTTCCTGATGTTAAGCCTGAACCTCCCTTGGTGGAGCTTGAGGCCATTCCCTCTTGTCCTGTCTCCTGTCACTTGGGAGAAGAGGCCAGCTCCCTCCTCTCCACAATCTCCTTTCAGGTAGTTGTAGAGAGCATTAAGGTCTCCTCTCAGTCTCCTCTTCTCCAGGATAAACAACCCCAGCTCCCTCAGCCACTCATCATAAGACTTGATCTCTAGCCCCTTCAACAGCTTCATCGCTCTTCTCAGGACTCACTCCAGAGCCTCAACATCTTTCTTGTGTTATTTTCTCTGTTAAAGATGCAGGCCACTGGCATTTCCGTGCACAGACATTAAAGGAGAGGAGAAAAAATCCAGCACAGCAGCAGGGACAGGGGCAAGGGCAGGGGTTCAGACAGGGACAGGGGAAGGGGCAGGGACAGGGGTGGGACAGGGTCTGGGGAAGGGACAGGCAAGGACAGGGACAGGACAAGAGCAGGGGACGGGGAAAGGGAAGGGGAAGGACCAGGACGGGGACGGAGGGTGGGGAAGGGATGGCGCAAGGGTAGGGCAGGGATGGGACAAGGACAGGAACAGGGGCTGGGAAGAGAGAGGGCAAGGGTGGGGAAGGGACGGGACAGGGACGGTCTGGGATGGGGACAGGGACTAGGACAGAGGCAGGACGGGGGAAGGGACGGGACAGGGGTAGGAGAGCGGCAGGGACAGGCAGCAGCCAGCAGGTGTCTCCCGCGCCCCGCACAGCGCGGGCTCCTAGAGCCGCCGGGCTGATCCAAAGGCAGGGGTTGTGCTGGTGTTTGGATGAGTCGAGGAAAATACGAAGGAAAGAAAAGAGCATTTCGTTTTATCTCCAAGGGAACTTGTTTCCGAATGGCTGGCTTCTGTTCGGGGCTGTCCCGGGGCGGGTTTGGGGGATAAACGGCTCCAATCCCGACTCGGGACGAGCGGGTGCCGGCTCTGCCGTGAGGTGGGATTCTCTCCCAGAGGCTCCAGCAGGCAGGACACTCTCTGCTTTCCCCAGCTTCGAGCTACCGGTTCCTAAACACACACCGACCTTCACACGCCACTCTTCAAACAGCCATCTGGGCAAGGGTCCCGAAGAACACAGTAAAATAAACAATTCTGGTGAACCGTTATTAGAAAACTAGCGTTTTGGTGGATATGAGGGAGTCTTTCAGCTGAAATTGTTGTCCCCAGCTCCTATCAGGATCTTAATAATCAGCCTGAATTCTAAATGTTCACAGTTAGTTTTCTGAGTACTGACTTAGTTACTGGATTCATACCACAACAATTTAAGGACATCACCAACAAATTAGATTAGTTATGGCAACACTCGCACTATTGGAAGTGACTCAGAAGCCCAAACTGGTTGTTATCACTTACTTCTTGTAAAAGGAATAGACTGCAAAACCCATTACTGTTGCAGCCTCTCCCTGGCAAATTGCAGCCTCATTAGTAATCCTGGCGAGATGACAGGGGTTTTACATTCCTGATCCTCTTGTTAGCCCCTCAAGTGTGTGACTGGAGCGCTCTTTCGGGAGCAGTTTGTGGAAGTGAATGTTGTAACTGTATTTCCTTTATAGGCAAACAGATGCTCTCTGTCCTTGGGGCCATCAAACGGACTCGTTCACGAGCAAACAGCTCACTTAAAAATAAATGGGAGGAGAAGGTGGTAGTTAAACCTGCCAAAAATTAAGATCTAACGATAACCGTAAACACATAAATTTTGTCACGTTTTCCCAGTGAGCCAAGACAATAAAGTAACATGAAGTAACTTCCTCTCCTTGTAAAACTGTCTCTTCAGTGGTGTGCATGGTCTCTACAGTTCTTACATATCACAAGGGTGAAATATGTTTTGGTTTTTTTTTAAATGAAAGAATAGATGAGTCTGTGAACAACACGCTGACATCCAATGCATTAATGTTACTGTAGGGCAGCATCAGTTGCTATCAGACAGTCAGCTGGGGTCCTGTTTCTGTGCTCCGCTGGTGTAAGAAATGTATATAATTAGGAATGGACCTGCCACAAATATCCATGAGTACTCTCTCCTGTGTCCCTCGCACCACAGTCTGGCTGAAGCATGTGTGATGCATGGAATAAAGGTGCATCATTGTCTCTTAAATATGTCTGGGAGCTAAGGTCAGAAGACTTTTTCCTGGTGGAGCAATTAAGTAGGGAAAAAAAAGAGTAAGGAGTAACACAGGCAGCTTAACAACCAATGTGTTATTAGAGTAGCAAGGAGAACAGCGTCAACTGGTGATCAAAGCTTACTGCGAGGACAGGCTATCTTTGGTTTCAGTGTTTGCCCTGGAACCAGGTGGCTGTTAGGAAAATCTTTTGGATCCAAATACACGTCTGTGCATGTTAGGGCCTAGCTAGGAGGAAACACAGAGTAATAGGAGAGCGGGCAGTGACCAGCCAAGGTTCATTCTGACTTCATTCTCTCAGAGTATTCACCCTCCTTCTCTGGCTGAATTGTCAGTTCATGGGCTTTCAGTGCAGGGCAGAGGCAAACAGCCATTGGATCTAATGGTAAAAGATACTCAATACAATGCAAGGACCAATTCCAGTTTTTATCAATGATTCTTTAAACCAGGCTGTTCTTTCCTGAGGTTGCCCTGGGAAAGCATCCTGGTGGGCTGCTGCCACATCGGTAAAGCACACTAGGATCACTTTAACACATTTCCCAGTAACTGCCCACAAATGCTTGATGAGGAACAAACAGTTCCGCAGACTCTCTCAGATAATGTCCCCCCAGACTACAGAGCCTCAGGAAGGCCTTTTCTTCTGAGGATAAAAAAAAATGCCACACCATGAAGCCAGCTTGTCATCAGCTGCAAACAAGGCCTGTGTAGCCACACCACTCAAAACTATTCCTCCTCTCCTCATTAGGTATGGCCTGTGGGAGGCTGCTGTTTGAAAGAATTAATTATTCCAGTTCTGACTACATATCTCTCTTCAACAACAGCGAACCCCATTGTGTTATAAGAACAAAAACCTTTGGTAACAGCCAGAACAGGTGGCTGAAGGCAGGCAACAAACAGTCTTTCAAACATATTTCAGAGGTGTGCCACACCTCAATGTTATCAGACCTGCGTTTATTGGTAAACCTTGTTATCTTTGATATTTTAATTAAAGTGCCACACTTGAGGCTATTCTTGTTGTTCAAAAACTTCATTTTCAATTATTTTTAATGCCTCATTATTAAGAAAACTGGAAAACATGATCCAACCACAAACTAAAAGCTGAACAGTGCAAAGAATACAAACTATGTCATTTAATAAAAATCTTGTTTGAGGACTTATTGTTTATCCTTAGGGGGTTTTTTTAATATGTTGGACATGGAAACACTGCAGTGTTATTCAGCCAGTGTCTCTGCTGGAAAGCTGTCTTCTTGCTGCACTGATACTATATAAGCCCCTCTCTCAAGGGAATGTGTAACAGTTCAGTGCCAAGATGCTGTGCTGAGATATTTGTGCCTTCAAACTTCCTTTTCTGTAGGGCTTTCTGCCTCTAAAAAGAAGTCTGAGTTACTTTCTCCTCTTTATCTCATTTCTTTGATCTACTTGATCATCATAGTCTCCCCTATTCCTAATTTCCTCCTCCTAGCTCATTCTGAAAGTCTCATGTACAATTTCCAGTTGATAAAATTGCCATCGGGATGCCCTTTCTCTTCCTTCAGCCTTGATCGTCATCGCTCATGAACAGATGCTAGGGAGGCAGATGATCATTCAAATGTAGCAAGGAAGACTAGGAGGAGAGTGCCTGGAGGCAGATTCAACCACTTAGAAGCATGTAGTCACACACTGTGGTGTTAGCTTGCTTCGGGTAGGGAGGGGAGCGAGAGCTGAACATCAAAGTGCACTGGAAATGTAAAATCCTTAGTGCCATGATTCCTCCTTTCATCTATGCTTTTTCTCCTGGAAAGGTGTTGCAGGCAGTTCCTCTTGCTATGCCACTGAATAGATTCAAGCTGCAGTGAATGTAAATGGAGCTCCTAGATCTGTTTTGTATCCTTTAGAAGGTCTAATACTCACTAAAATTTATTTGAGATTGAAAATATTTTCCATCAGCAAAAGCAGGTACAAACAGTCTTTCAAACCATCAAGTAAACAAGGCTCAGGTATTCATCAGGTTTAAGCTCCAACAGGGCAGGGAAGAGCAGGAGAAAGGGGAGCAAGCCACCCTGAGGTAGGGTCAAAGTCACATGCTGCATGGTAGCAATAGATAGGCTGCTGGGCCAGAAGCTTTGATGCAGAATCTGGGCTGTCCTCCTGACACTGTGTCACGTCCCAGCTGCCACCAGCAAAAGTGTTGGGAAAAGATATGGCAAACAAAATGTCAGCTCCATTTCTGGGTTTGTAGTGGGAGCTGGAACACCCCAGAACCAAGCTTGTGGCATTTTGTGAAGTGAAGGGCAACTAGAAGATAATAATAATACCCTCTCTTTTAGTTATGTGCCCTGGCAAATGTGATTTGCATCAAACAACGTTTTAACTCAGATGATGAGTGACTGACTGCTGCCTAGGAAGGATTTGTACAGCAGAGGGTGGCAAAGCCCACGTCACAAATGGGCTGGGGCTGCTGGTGGGCCCAGCGACAAACCGCCTGCAGAGGCTGGATGAGTATTTTACATTCATTTCCAGTCTTGAGGCTTCTTCATCTGTCATGGGGGATGATGATTTATTCCCTGATCTCTGGTGCTGTTGCTTAACTGCAGACAGCTCTGTTGTGCTCGTCTGTCTTGTCTTTCATATTGTTTGGGTTTTTACCGTAGACTCCATTACTAGAAAAACCATTGTCATTGTTATTTCCTTGTGCAGCTCAAACATCTGTGACTTCAGTAGGTGTTTGATGAGTGTGAGTAATTCTGTAATGTCTCTAACCCTTTCAGTGCTCCAAGGCATAGACCAAGGATTATTGTACAGGAGAAATAGCTATGACAAAAGAAGGCTGCACGTGTGCATGTGTATAAAAAAATGGAGAAGTGATATAAAAAGTATAGTATATAAGTTAACACAGCAAGAATTCCAAACTGAAGGAAGCAGAGATCTTAAGGCCAATTTTTAAAGTTTTGTGAAGAAATTCCAGAAATACTTTCTAACTTAAGTACTTGAAACAACACCAACAGGCTGCCAAAACCAATTGTATACTCATTTCTGAAGCACTTTTTGCTTTTGTGAGTAGTCTTAAAATTTTTACCATCTGTGGGGCTCAGCCTGATTTAAGAAACACTTCTCTAATGGGATATGAGTCGTATCTCATAAACTGTGGTGCAACCTATGCTACAAACTGCAACTGGCAAGCATTTTGGGTCCAGCCCTGTTCAATGTCTTCATCAATGACCTGGATGAAGGCATTGAGTGCACCCTTAG
>WAAB01000069.1:37799-76001 GCA_013389865.1 Piaya cayana
CAGCAGGTCCAGGGAGGTTATTCTCCCTCTGTACTCAGCACTGGTGAGACCGCACCTTGAATCCTGTGTTCAGTTCTGGGCCCCTCACCACAAGAAGCATGTTGAGGCTCTGGAGCGAGTCCAGAGAAGAGCAACAAAGCTGGTGAAGGGTCTGGAGAACAGGCCTTATGAGGAGCAGCTGAGAGAGCTGGGGTTGTTTAGCCTGGAGAAGAGGAGGCTGAGAGGGCACCTTATTGCTTTCTACAATTACCTGAAGGGAGGTTGTGGGTGCTGGCCTCTTCTCCCAAGTGATAGGGGACAGGACAAGAGGGACTGGCCTCAAGCTCCACCAGGGGAGATTTAGGCTAAACACTAGGAAAAAAAAATTCACGGAAAGGGTCATTGTGCACTGAAACAGGCTGCTCAGGGAGGTGGTTGGTTCACCTTCCCTGGAGGTGTTTAAGGCACGGGTGGTCAAGGCGCTAAGGGGCATGGTTTAGTGTTTGATAGGAATGGTTGGACTTGATGATCCGGTGGGTCTCTTCCAACCGTGTGATTTTATGATTCTATGATTTTGAGTAGTTGATTGTCCAGATGAGATGAAAGCAGGAGAGAAAAAAGATTTCTGCAATTTACAGCTTACAGTGAAGTCTAAATAGGTCCTCTAAAACTGTGTGTGTGTGTGTGTGTGTGTCTTAAACAGATTTGGCTACAGCTGCTGTGTAATATCACAACCAAAAGTTACTGTAGTTCATAGTAACCAGTGTTCAGTGATGTAATATCAGTTACTTTATACAAGTGTCCTCCCAAGAAGGGAATGTTCTTCAGTCCTGCTCGTTTAGGTATATAATCTTCCTCTGACCTTTGAAGTCATGAAATGAAGAAGTAGATTGTGGATGCACAGAAATT
This sequence comes from Piaya cayana, assembly GCA_013389865.1. Classification (NCBI taxonomy): domain Eukaryota; kingdom Metazoa; phylum Chordata; class Aves; order Cuculiformes; family Coccyzidae; genus Piaya; species Piaya cayana. The sequence continues at coordinate 38,688 of WAAB01000069.1, forward strand.
AGAGCAGGAAAAGAGCTGTTAGGCCATATAGCTCATTATTGCTTCCCTAAAAGGCTGTTCTGCAGTGCAGAATACTTTGTCCAGTATTCATAAAAACCTGGGAGCATGGAAATAATGAAGAAGCAATTCTAGCATGCAGAAATGTCAGTCCTTTTCTTGCTGCTTTGATCCAGCTATAGGATGAGGAACAGCAGTAATTGCTGCCATTACAGAGAACAAATCTATTTGCATTTCTACAGTGCTTCAGCTTTAGCTGTGAATGTCTAATCAGTCCTATTGCTGGAAAAATATTTCCCAGTGTCTCATCAAGTCTACGTCTGCTTGCAGTGGCATTACTACATATCCACTGAACTCCACCCCATGTCCTGACACACAGCAGCAGAGGGCTCTGCTAAGAATTGTTGAAGCCAGTGCTGGCATGTAGGAAAGGCAATACAGCAGTGTCAGTGGATTGGTAGATACTTTCACGTCTAACAGAATACTGCCTAGCACAACATGCAGGGATAACTCTCCTGGAAGAACTGCAACCTGAATAATGCATGTGTACAGAACCTGCACACTTTTGCAGGAGTAGTGACACTTGCACCAATGTCCTTACTAATTTTAGCCATAACAGTTACATTGCATTCTTCTCACCCTGACTTCCCCTGCAGTTTTGATTATAGGCTGTATTTCTCCTTCCCTATTCTACAAGCTTTATCAGAGTGATAAGCGCCACTGAGCAGTTGCTACATTCTCATGCAAATGTAACTGCATAATATGACACATTGTTATAAATTCACTCTGAATCTGAGTAAGCTGCACCTGCTTTTCTCCCAATCAGCAGTGTTGTTCTGTCTGCGCTAACCTGGAAACTTAGAGTCAGTTTAAGATTAGTAGATAATTCTGAGGTCTGATAGAGCCTTTTGTCTCCATCACCGAGCACAGAAGTGCTGTAACCTGGCTGAGTTAAGGATCCCTGTAGGAATAGGAAGTGGCTGGAATGATACAGAACTGGTGCGCTGTCAGGCTGCTCACATGGACAACAGCCACACTGGACAGGAGGACAGATCATTCCTTGTTTGTAAGTTCCAGCTCTGCTACTTTTTCGTGCCCCTTGGTTCAGCTAAAGAAGCCCCAACATAGCATGTAAAGGGAAAGTGTTGTTCATTCAGTTGTCATATATCAGCGAAAAAAAAGCAACTTGCAACAAAATAAACAGCTTGTCCTTACATCGGAAGTTGAGTTTACTTTCCTCCTTTATATTATCAGTTAATTTAAGTTAGTAAACACAGTATCTTCTAAAGCATTTTGTCACAGGGATGTGTTTTACTGACATGTAGATGTTTATATGGTTCATCAAACAGAATTGTTCATGTAAAAAAGAAAAGGGAGCTCTTCTCTAAGCTCTTAAAACACTGGAATATCAGTAAAATGTGCAAAACATGTTCAAGGCGGTGCCATGGACTGACAGTCACGCCTACTGAATAGTGATGGACATCCAAAGTAACCCAAGCAGTTACTCCATGTGTACACCCTATTGACAGGAATCAGTGTCTAGGAGCAATATTCAGTCTGAGTGAAGTAAAGGAGACACAATAGTTTTGACTCATCGAAAATAACACTTAAAATCCCCTATACTTACCTTATTCATGTTGGTATTTGATATGATAAGTAATTCACATGAGTTAAGCAAAAATTCTTTGTCCCCTGGTTTGATGTTTTTACATACACATTTGAGAATTACATCCCCTGTAATCCATTGAGCTGCTCCAAAGTCAAAATCTCATACAAATATCTCAGTCTTTTCTCATCAAAAACATTTATTCCTTGTTTATTTACAAATTATATTTTCCATGTGAAAGTAGTCAATACCTCAGAACTGCATTTCCATTTAATCAATTTAATTATCATTCATTTGCCTCACCCAGGAAACATTTAAGCCAATTTTCTGCTTAATCATTTCAACTAGAAGCTACAGTAGTAACTTTAAATTTTAAAGACTGACAACCTTCATTCTGCAGAGTGGGAAATTTTGTTGAACAAGACACAAAACTCTTATGAAGACCCTGTAATGGAAACAGCCTGTCCTATAACTGGGCATATGCAGGCCTTGAGATTTGGAAAAGTGCCCTTCTTGAGATCCATTGAGTCAGTCTATCCTAAAGATGTTATTTCCACAAGCTGTTCAGAAATGCTGTGGTAAAATTCTTATTTATATATGTCTTGTGCCTGTGTAAGTCATCTTAATCGGATCCTAATGCTAGTGAAATAAAATACAGCTCTTTAGGAGGTTGTTCTGCCTTCAGGGGAAAGAAGATGAAAAACTGGGAAGGGAGTGAAGTAGATGTTAACTCATCTATAGATTTATGGTAGAGGTTCAGTCCTATACTATCCTATAGGTTTATATCCTACAAACCAGAAGGATTAAGCAATAACTTCCACCTGCTGCCTTCTACTAGCAATAACTAACCACATTTGCTGGCAATTCCAAACTTGAAATGGGACCTGTCCTTGGTTGTTGTCAGGGAAGAGTATGTATATAGGATAGAGCCACAGAATATTCTGCTGTGTGGTTGGGGTTCATGCAGTGTAAACTCCATTAAAATAAGAAAAACTAGTAATTTCCATACAGGGCTTTTAACAAAGTTAAAACCTGTGAGCCAGAAGTTTATGAATCAGGTACTCTGAGTATCTAGTATGTTCTTGGTAGTGTGGACAGGAAGTTTTCATTTGCATTGCCATTCATTACCTTAAATTTGTCATTTGCTTTTAAACATATTTAGAGGATCAGGGAATGACTTTTGCAATCCCACCTCTCCCACACTCCACAAAGAGCATTTGCCTGATGTGCACTGTGTTTGGTTATAATTAGGCTTTGCCTCAAGGGGTTTTCTGTTAGTTTTAAGCCCTCTTGATGTTGAAGGGAGGTATTTTTGGCAACATATCCAGCAGAAGGTTTTGGGACCTTATTTGAGGCCAGTAATTGACACAGAAACGTTTGCTGAGGCTGCCTGAAGAGTAGGGACTGGGATGGACAGTGAATGTAGAAGCACAAGTCATCTTATTTCCATCTGGTTGCCCAGTATTCACTCCTGTCCCATTCCCAGTGCTTCTCAGGTATGGTAACTAACTGAGCTATCTTTGCCATAGATGTTTTGTGGCATCAGAGAGAAACAGTCAAATCATCACCACAACACTGTCATTATCATAATTATCCTTAATTAAAGAACTGCTGTAAAAGTTGTATATTTGATGCATTTTGACATACAAATAACAAAACTACAATGAAAAAAAGAGCTATGTTCTCGGAAACAGAACCAAAACCACCGTGTGAAGGTTCTGATTAAAATATTTGTGTACCTACTGAACAACATAACCCATATGATACAGGAATAGGGACTGCAGGCTGGGCAAGATAAAACTCTCAGTACTGCAGACTCGTAACAGCAGACTCGCCTCCTTTATAAGGACACGGGTACCTGTCAAATTTTTTATTATTACTACTTCAGAAGCCACAAAGCTACTAAGTAAGAGCATTTTAACTTAAAAAAAACCCCAACAGTAGTACGATAGTGGGCTGCTTGGGGAATCTGCTGCTATATTTAATGTACTAAAAGAACATTTTTATCCAGCATACCAATTAAGGAGAGCAGTATAAGCAGCAGATAACCTGTTCACTACAAGTATTTTGAAGCTCATGTCCTGCTGACTCATTCTGAATCGCATCAGGACAAATACTTTCACCTTGGGAAGTTATTTACTGGACTAGAAGATGCCTATTTTGAGAAGTTTATCACACCACTTCCATGTCACATCAGACCCATCTGGCTGCCTGTCATTCAGTTAATTTGTTAGTTTCTTGTCCAAGAAAAAAACTGTGTTTTTTACTAGATCAGTGAACATCATCGCACATTAATTCTCTTCTATTCCTAGAAACAGGAGCCAGCCTGGACACAAGAAATCCTGTCCTTCTCCCTCCATCCTTGTTTGCTGTTTAAAACCAAACTCAGTGTGTTTGTTAAAGGTTGTATGGGTTTCTTGCCCTGTCTGTACACTTCTTACAGACTTTCAGAGGTCTAACTTGAGGATTTCAGTTACTAAGGAAGAAAAGCTGGCACGAGACTGAACCATATCCCAAGAGGTAACTGCACCCTAACTTAAAAACATGAAACGTGGGGTTGATATTCCTGTGTCCCTTATTTCTGTGGGAGACTGAACCAAACCCAGGGAGATACCTAACAACATTCAAGCTTTAGCAAGGTCCCTGTCTGTCCTAAAAACAATCAACTGTTTCAACAATGTATTTTACATGTCAAAACATCCACCTAGGGTGCCTGACAACCTTCACTTATGGTATGGGTCTGAATTCCTCTTTTCTTGATTCTTGAGCACTTGTATCACTATTTGACTGAGCTAATCCAATAAAAATGCTGAGATGGTTTCAAACATGTTTCTCTATACTTCATTTCATGCCCTGTTGTACAGCAGGTTATTCTCTAATCTAATTTACATTATTCTGAAATCACAAACTGATTGTAATTATCTTTTAACGGCAATACAAGCCCATATTTAAGGGAACATCAGGTGCTCCAGTGACAACCTACTGTAACAGGTTCCTTGCAAATAAGATCATGGTGTTTATGTATTTTTATGGGAAATATTAAATTAAAATATTTTTGCATTTTGTATGTAAAATTCAACATTTACACTGTATTTTTGGGTTGTTCAGCCCACAGAAGAGAATGCTCCAGGGAGACCTTAGAGTAGCTTCCAGTATCTGAAGGGACTACAGGAAAGCTGGGGAGGGACTTTTTACAAGGCTACGGAGTGACAGGATGAGGGGAAAACCCTTTAAATCAGAAGGGGGAAGATTTAGATTAGAAATTAGGAAGAAATTCATCATGATGAGGGTGGTGAGGCCCTGGCACAGGTTGCATAGAGAAGTTGTGGTTACCCCATCCCTGGAGGTGTTCAAGGCCAGGTTGGATGGGGCTTTGAGCAGCCTGGTCCAGTGGGAGGTGTCCCTGCCCATCACAGGGGATTGGAACTGGATGGGCTTTGAGGTCCCTTCCAACTCAACTCATTCTCTAATTCTCTGATTCTATTTTTAAATGTGGGGAAAAAATATTGCCGTTTCATAAACTTTGGAGAGTTTCCATTCTGAAACTTAGAAAACAGATGAATTACTCATTAAATAGTTCAACACAAATAATAACCAGAAGTATGAGTCTGTCTTCCACATAGATTGATAGAGGGTTAGTATCTAGCAATGGCTCTGCACTTGAAGGAGTTTAAAACATTATTGGTTCTCACTTCCCTGACTCAAAATACTTTTCTTCTGTATTTCTGCTGAACCAGACTTCCCCCCCTCCCCCTCCTCCTTTTTTTTAATTATTCAGGTTTGTGGCATTTGTGGCATTTGAAGGTTTGCCCTGGAACCGTGTTTTATACTAACATTCTCAACTCTCTGGAAACCTATTTCTGAAAGCAGGGTTGTGCTGTTACCTCAAGAGTTCTGAAGAAAACTCCTATAAAAGTTTTTTTGAGACAGGGAATATTCTTGAGGTTGAAAAGATAAGACCGAATGATCCTTCTATATCCCTCTGTCAATATAATCATGAGGTGTTGCTCAATGATATTAAAGGTTAGCACATTTGACACTTCAAAGGTGAAGAAAACAGATAGAAATTTTTGTTCTTGGTCTATAGCTAATCTGTGATACTTAATGCCTCAGATGTTGTTAAAGCCATGGATTAAGTAGACTCTTCAATAAAGTTACATGATTGTACTGATAATGAGATGGGATTAGGGGTCTTCACATTTCAGAATACAAAGCACCTGCTCAGCTGAGAACTAGAAAGAAACTTGTCTTACAGAAGGTGATTCTATAATTGGCTGCAACAAGTTTTCTTGAATATACAAAACTCTCATATGCATTGACCAGGCCAAATTCATCAGGATATGGACATATTGAAGAAAAAGAAACAACTTTGCATGTTATGATTACTATTAAGAATGGTAATCATTGAAATAACTAATTGGGGAACTAAATTAATTGCTGACTAAATTATCCAGTTGATTAGTACCCTGACTGACTTTTTGGTTTAGTTCATTGTGACAGTTGCATAATCTGAGAACTCAGAATTATTGACATCTAAGTACAATGTTTTAACTCCTGTGGGTAATACCAGCACTATCTGATTTTCCCTCTATGAACTAGCTATTTTCAGTCCTTCTGTGTTTGTATGGAAGTCACTTAGAGTTGCTAATATTTTTCTTAGAATTCTACCACCTCTGGCATGGTGGTCATTTAGGCATTTCTAAAATAATCTACCATTATTATATATGGAAAATCTTACATCTTGTCTTTTTTAGATTTTATTTTTACTGTCAAGAAGATATCTGTCTCAAAATATGCTTGCAAGATTGTCAATTATTCACTTTCTATCACAGGCTCTTTCAATTAATAATACTGAGTAAAGAGTTGATGTAATGTGCAATAAAATATTCAGTGGCACAATGATTTAGACACAGTACAGCTGACAGTTTCACGGCTCATTTGCCCAAGAAATTACGAGATTTTAGTAATCACTTAAAGATCAAGTGCAGCGTTTTCATTGCAAAGAGATTCAGGTTTTATGTATATAATGCATAATGGCTCTGATTTAAATGGAGCTCAGGAAAACAGGGATCCTGAAGCTATGTTATAGTCATTAGAGGAATATTAAAAATGCATTAAATAATATTGTGTAGTTGTGAGCTGTGTGAATTGGTTTGTATGTCTTTGATGCAGAGCACTGTAAAGCTGTAGTACAGTAAGGGCTATTTGAAAGCCAGTCTGAAAAAGAGTTGTTATTTTTTTTAAAAAAGAAACAACCTGCAATATCATTTATTGAGAGTTTGCAGCTATGTCTGGTGACCTCAACTAGCTTTTCAGTAGGTCCACACCTTAGTCCGTTTTTTTCCACTCCTCATTTACTGTTGCTACATTGTTTGTATTATTTAGCAAAATCTGCAATTGCAGCTTGACATTTTGAACCTGGACAAAATGGGTTTTTTTTCCATTTTGTTGGAAAGCCCCTCTATATTTTCCATGGTCAAATACACTACAAAAGACAAACCAAAAAAAAAAATTCATACTGACATGTAGCTTTCTTGAGCGTGACTGCATAAGAGGTTGCACTTAAGTAAGCAAAGGCTCAGACATTCAGGCTTTCTGACCACTCAAGCATTCTGCCTAGCTTTATTTGAGCCAGTCCTAAAGCATGAAACACGTACGGTTGGTCTTTCCTAAAATGAAAGGACTTGGTTTACTTGGGCATGACAGCCCTGCAAATACAGCAGAAGGTGCAGCTATAGCAAAGGCAGTAACCTCTGAGCTTCCTTTCAGCGAGGACAGACAAGCTCACACCTCTGCTGCCAGCCTGCACACACACACTTGCTGAAACACATGACTGAGTATATTTGCAGGTCTCAGCTGATCTCTCCTTGTTTCAGTGTAAGGACAGTCTCTCACTTTGGCCCTGTACCAATACAGGTAGTTTGTAAAGCCTGAGATAAATATTTTGAAGTGTATTTCAGATGTCTATGCTTTTTCTGTTGCCAGTGGCCCCCAGTCGAATTATACAGAAACCTGGGCTGGAATTTTTTTTTCCATCCACATTCAGTATCTGTTTGCTTGATTGTTTGGATAACTCTGAACTGCCATCACTTTCCCAAAAGTCCAATACCACAGGAATATCTAACAAGCTAAGCTACCTATAGTACCATGGTTACTGAAATGCAGCACTTCTTACTCAGACTCACATAAATCATATCTCGGAGATGCAAAGTGTGTTTCTCTCCTTTAGGCCTTCCCACAAAAACTTCTGATTTAAGAAGCAAACAGAAGACAATCTGAGACTACTAAAAATGAACCTTGGTGGTAGATCTTCTCAATTAATAATTGGGAAATGCTAAGTAAAAGCACTTCTCAGATCACCACGTGTTCTCCCAGGGTCACATCTGGGCTCACTTGAGTGTCTGTCAGATCTATAGATGATAAAGTTTTGCATATAGTTCTACTAGGCAGCTGTTCAACATTGTGCCTCAGGTCACTACACATGCAGTGGATTTGTAAAGCCAGGGTTTTTTTCTGTTTTCTAGTTATTTCTATAGCCAAAGGGGGTTTCTGTTTGTGATTTATACAGAATAGCATAAGGTAACTTTACTATTGGTTTATTGCTACCTGAGACACTTCACTGGGGTTTTCTCTTGCTTTGATTAGTTAGCAAATGATTTATAGAAGAAAAGCCCATGATAATATCCTTTCTAGTGACAAAACTGATTTAAACGGTGACAAAAAAAATATACTAGTACATGGAGCACTTTGAAATAGTGAAGCACTGTAGCCAAAACATTTGATACAAAGCATTCCACTATACAGAAAAAGTTGTGGGAATATATTGGTAAGGTAGAAATAGAAACATCAGAATAAAAGAATGAGTATTTTGTTTTCATCTCTAATCTTCATGATTTTCAGCATATACTTTTAATTCAGAATAGTGACTTATTAGTGTTGTGATATTGGTCAATCACTGTGTTACTTCATACATGAGTAAGAATAAAATTATCTACTTTTCTTGCTGTTGGCTTATTAACGTTGCTATTCCTTGTGAAAAGACAGAAATGCAACTCAGGTTTTTTTTCATCTTTTGCTTGTATCATTACAATCTGTTGGTCTATTCAGTTGGCTTCAGGCTACAAGATAATCATGTCTAGATAGAGTAAGATTCTTCAGGGAGTTAAAATATGAGATGAAAAATTCTCTGCAGATTAGAAAATGTATTTGGCAAGAAAGATTTAAATTACAAGTCTCATTCGTGCTACACAGCACAAGTGCACATACACTTTAAATCTGGAATTATGCTTTTTAAACCTTTAACACAATAAAGACCCTTACCAGTGAGATTCAGAAGATGTTACAATGAGTAAGAAAACTGAAGAACATACAACTGCTGATAAAATCATCAGGCAGGTGGGGCTGTCTATTGAGAATATTCTACTTGTAGTGTACATCTTCAATTAGTGGTTTCTGGTACTTATATGAAGAGACGATTCTTTCACAACTTATTTGGTTTTTCTCCTTAGCTTGCATGTGAGAATACAGTTACTTATCAAAGAAGCAGCATCCTCTAAAGCACCTGCCTATTTGTATTTATTGCCATAGGTTTTTCAGTTTGCTCTAATGCAGAGGTAGGTGCTCTAGTGCCTGTAGACATACTGAAGATTTGGGCAGGATTTTTCAGGAAGCAAAGCTCAGCACAAGTTTTCTAACCTGACTGCATTATCCAGGCTTATTTTTACCATAAGACATCTGTATTGTTTATTTCAACTTATATTTGTCATATCCTACACATACCTAAGCTACGTTATGCAAAGATTGCCTGCCTGCCATTGTCTTGATGTGTTTCTTGTTCAGCCTTTCTCATCTGTATAGCTAAAACCTTGCCAGGCTTTCGTCTTCCCTGTCTCAATGACTCCAATATCTTTTTCTGATCAGATGTGGTCTGATTCCATTTGTGCTTCACAGTGCTTCTGATAAAATAGTTCTCCCAGCCAACTGACAGTTGCTTTCTTTACATCTTTCCTCCAGCTCCCCATTCTGTTCTACATAAGACATAACCTCCTCATCTCTGCTTTAAAACTACACATTACCCAGCAGTATGCTGGATTGAAGCTCTATTATTTAGGACTTTCTGACAAGAGCTTCCCAAAATACCCCAAATCAATTTAACTCTCTCTTTTTATATCCTTTCTTAAAACAATCTACTGCTAAAGGAAACTCTTGAGGAAAAAAAAAAAAAGAAAAAAGTAGGCTTCTGTTCAGCTGCATCTAAAGCTCTTCCTGAGCATTCAGATGGCTTCTTGAGTAGTAATTACTCTGTCAAGTCCTTAGGAGAGGGTCTCTACCTTTAAACAGCAGCTAGTTCAAGAACATCCCAGTCCCAGAGCATCCTTCCCAGAGAACAACTTGATAAATAAATTCACTGGAAACGTCTAGCAGCATCCAGGCAGCCAACATGCTCTCCAAACTCCTTTCCTCAACACATGGCAATAAAAGATCAGGAGCAGCAGAACTGTGGCAGTAAAAAACCTGGACATTCTACATATAGAGTCATAGAATCACCAGGCTAGAAGAGACCCACCGGATCATCGAGTCCAACCATTCCTATCAAACACTAAACCATGCCCCTCAGGACCTCGTCTACCTGTGCCTTAAACACCTCCAGGGAAGGTGAATCAATCACCTCCCTGGGCAGCCTATTCCAATGCCCAATGACCCTTTCTGTGAAAAACTTTTTCCTAATGTCTAGCCTAAATCTCCCCTGGCGGAGCTTGATATGGTGATCCTTCCCCGTTTTTTCACAATGGCAAACTTTAATTCAGTCCAGCCTCAAAATTTTAAGGACAGTCCTTAGAATCATTAAAGCTTTGCAGGATCCTTGTTCTGCCTCTTCAGCATCTGTTATTGACTTTGATTTTTTGTCAGTCTAAAGTTTGTTTTGCATTGTTGTACTGAGATTATATGTGGTCTACTTTCCGAATCGTATTGGAAATTAGGGTAGTTAAAGCTTATTTTCCCAGAAGATGGTTCTTACTTCAGCAAGGCAAATATTTATATAGTATCTCCTCTACTGTTTAATAACAGCATTGTATGCAGCATTTTTTAGAGATGATGCACTTCCTAAGTGCCAGACTTGCATAATCTGGAAAATTCTGAATTCTCCTGTGTTTCATTACATTAGTGAGGTATTTTTATTTTCTTGATGAAGTGGAAAAATACTTGCTTTGGCTCGATGAGCTTCCCCACACGCTTCCAAAAAATATATGTTTTGGTGTAGAAAGTATCAGGTGTCCTGCACCAAAGCTAATCTGAGTTTTATTCTTCTATTATATTATTTTCTTAATATTCCAAATAATAGAATAGTTTAGGTTAGAACAGATATTTAAGACCATTGAGTCCAGCTGTAAACCTAGCACTACGAAGTGCACCACTAAGCCATATCCTTAAGCACCACGTCTACGCATCTTTTAAATACCTCCATAGTGGTGACTCCACCACTTCCCTGGGCAGTGTCTGCCAGTGCTCAACAACCCTTTCAGTGAAATCATATTTCCTGATATCCAGTCTGTACCTTCCCTGGTGCAACCTGAGGCCGCTATGCCTTGTCCTATCACTTGTTACTTGAGAGAAGAGACCAGCACCCACCTCACTACAACCTCCTCTTAGGCAGTTGTAGACAGTGATGAGGTCTCCTCCCAGCTTCCTTTTCTTCAGGCTAAACAACCCCAGTTCCCTCAGTCACTCCCCATAACCCCTGTGTCCCTTCACCAGCTTCGTTCCCCATCTCTGGACACACTCCAGCCCCTCTATGTCCTTTTTGAACTGAGAGGCACAAAACTGAACATGATTCAAAGCATGACCTCACCACACTGACTATAAAGGGATGATCCCTTCCCTACCCCATGACCAAATCAGTTATTCACAAATTTTATTTGCAGTACTGAACTATCAACAAGTCCAGCTGAGAAAGCTTCAACAGCTTTTTATTACTGATGAATTTACTTACATTTATTTCTAAAAATCTAGTATCTTAGATCATCAGAAAAGTAAAAAACTAAAGTAAAAAAGATTATTTCAGAGGCAGAAATCAGAAAGATTAAAGTACTGCCCTTCTAAACAGATTCAGGGCTTCTAATATTGTTAACTTGGTTTGTGTCAATAGCCTACTCTGTGCTAACAGCAAGCATTGGGTTGGAAACAGTATAGTGGCACAGGAAGATTCTGTAGGAAACCTGGAGTCACCGACACTTTGATTTACCTACAACTTTTAAACATCTATTTTAATAATTATTTTGGACATATTTATTAAACGGATTATTAAAGATAAATAAAGCAATGAGATTTGCTGAAACTTGGTGGGTGCAAACTTGCTAAATATACTCTTGACGTATGAAATGAAATTAAGGCAGCCCTAAAAATCAATAAGACTATTTTTCTCAGTTCTGGTTTATAATAGCAACAGGGACATGGGTGCAGAGTGTTTCCTTGGGATTAATGTCCTGCTGTCACTGGGGAATGCTTTCCGCATTGGATTGCCATTAAGAACAGTTACATTGCATAGCACTGGGTGATGTTTAATATCACTGCCATTGGGAGATAAAGTATCCAGCTGGGACCCAACTTTTCAATATACAGTGGAAAATCCCACTGCATCATCAACTAGTACTCAAAAAAGGGTTCTTATTAACATTTCTCATAGATAAACTGCTTTATTGTTTAACTTTGACTCTATATTAGACTGTGTCAGCTGAATAATCTCAGTCACTGGAGGCAATGCTAAAGCTGGACTGGCATTTTTTAATAATAAAATATTAAAAGCTGGAATACACGGGGTTGGAGTCTGGTCTCAGTTTTACCAGTCTAAAATGCAGAGTAACTCCTATGATTCAGAACTCTTTAGAATTTTAGTTTCTCTCAGTTCTAGTCTGTAAAACTGAGAACCAGATCTGATGTCATTTCAGGGGTCTTGAATCCTTATTCTTTGGAGATGGAGAGAAAGTGAGTATCCGTCAAGGAGACCCACAGCTGGAAAAACTACTTCAGAACAATTGATGGCTGTTTGCTAGGAAGCTTCTGTAAATACATACACAAATATTTTGGAACACTGTGGAGTTCTGTGGTGACCTATCTGTTTCTCCCCATGTAGGAAGTTTACTACACTTCAGAAAATCTACAGCTTCTTAATGTATCTGGAAACAACTTGTAGTTAATACTCAAACTGTTTGTTCAGCAGCACTTTATCTGTCACTCCGATCTTATGTACTTAGACGACTTCAGAAACATCTCAGGAGTGCAGCCAAGGGCAAAATGTAGCTCTGTATGGAAACGTGTACGTTTGCTTAAACAGTTTTTGAGTCTGTAGTTAGAAGAACACAGTTGTCAATTTGTGTTTAAAGGTATTGCATGCAATGGGGTTTTTTTTATTAATTAGATTAGAAATATACAATAATTTAAAAATCTACTATAGGTTCTAACAACAAGGTATTTTCTTTCCCTGAGACATTTCAATATTCCTGTTAGCATACCTGTCAGGTAGCATCACACCATTATATGGTAACACCTCCTGTGGAACTAGGGAGGATTTACCAGTGCATTTTGAAGTATGACTTTGTTGCCTCACTGGCACTGTCAGTTGGTAAATATCTGTCTCATTTGGAGACTTTATCTGAAACTTCGAACACAGCTAACATTTAAAAGCTGATAGAACAAAACAATTCATTTAGAAATATTAGAGCAAGCCACAGAACTGATAGTGAATTGCCTTTGTTTAATGTTCTACAGCATTAGACAAATTAGTCTTCTTAAGCTTGCATTATCTTTCCTTTTGAAAAACAAACAGCTAAAAGCATTGTCCTCTGCTACCAGCAGATGACAACAATTCAGAAAAGTCTTTGTTTTGGAATTGTCTGTGACATTTCGAAACAATACTCAAACAGTTGAATAGGAAATAGGATTTTGATATGACAGCAGTTTATGTTCAGTATTCATGTGATACGTTTATTTAAAAGAAACTGAAGAGAGTAAGAAGCTGCTTAATACTGTAAATTAAGTGTATTACATACTCTGTCTGAATGCCCATGTCCTTTTTCCCCTGACAGGTTGATAATGTATGGTTTTGTGAAGGCCATGGTACATATTGGTCAGTTAAAAGGATGGGAATTCCACTTCACTGACTGCTTGTTTTTTGGGTCGCTGATGTCTGCCACAGACCCAGGTAACTGTTTAAAATAAATTACTTCTTCCAAAGTTAGAAGTGTAAATAGGAACATGACGATTGCATGTTACATAGAAATACACAAAGTCATTGCTTGCAAATTTTCATTCCCAGAGCTGCTAAATATATGATGTTCTGCTAATAATAAGTCAAATTGGTTGCAGAGATCTCTTGCATTTATTTCAGTAACTTTTAGGTTTGCCTGTGTTTAGCTGAAAAACTTTAGAAATGAAGTTGCTGGAGGGAGTGGAAAAATGTTGTTCTCCAGTCAGGACACCTGTCTGTTCATTGCTGTATGAGAACTACTTTAACACTGCAACCTCCTGATTAATAATTTAGACTTTGTGTTCCTGTGTGATCTAACCCAGTTTGAAGATATGGGAAATGTAGCTTTAAGATCTGGCCCCATAAATACTGCTTATAAGGTGTCAGTTTACAATCTGAATGTTACGTTTCATGATAAACACAACTCTAAAAAGACAGATACAAACATGTTGACCTAACGTTACAGTAAATACCTAAGTCTAGAGAACAGACTCAGTGAGTCTTGGAATCACAGAATTATAGAGTCATTTCTATCATTTCTACTTGAAGGGATGTCTGGAGGTCTCCTAGCCCAGCCCCCAAATACAAATAAGGCTAACCTCAAATTTAGCCAAGGTTTCTTATGTCCGTCCAAATTCTCTTACATTAGAAATGTTAAAAAGAGCACTCTGGTATTAGAAGCAAAGCATTCGTTTTTGCATCTATGGGACAATAGGGAAGGAGTAGTTGGAAAAAGAATTTCCATGTGCTATCTACAGAGAAACAAAGTAAAATGTCTGAAGGGGGAGAATACATTTTTGCAGTTTTCAGTTGAGCTGTGATAGGCAGTGGAACAGAAAGCATTTTACGATGCACGACGCCTTGCGTTAATATTAACTACCTTTAAGAAGCTTCTCTGATTTATTAGGAATAAATCTTTCAAATTCACGGCTATTGAAACGACAGAAAGCAAACTTTGTTCTACAAACTTGTTCTATTCTTTACATGAACCCTCATTATTTAACAAAAGACTTGGAGCTTGTGATTTATCATTATGATGGCTTCAAAATAGGGCGTAAATTTTTTTTCACAAAACCATTTGTTGCAAGATTGCTGGAAAAGTGGCATCAAATTGTTATTCTCAAATTAATGCAAATATCCAATACGCTGCCATGTACAAACTCCCCCAGCTACCTTAATAACATTCAGCCTATGATTGGAGCTTGTCCTCACAGCAAAGCACAGAAACTGAAAGCACAAAGAAAACCTAGGGAAAAAATAAATTGCTTATGGAATAAAAGGTTGCTTGCAGCTTCCAAGTACACTTTCTGATTGCGTATGAATAGAGTTCTAAAGTTGGCTTCGTTTCTTTTCCAATTTTCCAGTCCAATAGTATTTAGCTTCACAAAAGACTGTGTTGAATTATCAGGAGAAATATATGAGACAAACTCACTGATTTTGATTATGACAGTATTAAATCACCAGTGATTAATCTGGAACCATCATGAGGGGGAAAAAAGAGAAGTTCCTCTTGCACTGGAAGGAATAAGTGACAAGGATTACTTCTTCCAGATTTTTAAATAGGCTTGAAAAGCTAACTGCTGTTGAGAAAACTACTTTTACTGTGACAAACCATCATTGATTAATACTGTTTGTAATTACTCTTCTGCCTACGTAGAGTATCTCTGCACGTCCAAGAGTTTTTTTAATTCTGTCTTGCTCCCTCTGTTATCTAGTCACAATATGCTAAGATGTTACGTGTTTCTACTAATCCTATCTGTAAAATTCAGTCCCCTAAAGAGTTAGGAAATTTTGAACTACATTTTTGCTTAATGATAGACACTGCTGAAAATCTTTCACTGTGTTGTATGATTTGCTATTGAATTATAATCTCAAATCATGTGAAGATCTCATTGGTATTACCGAATCAGTTTAAGTATGGTCCCTGGAAAGCCTAATACATGCTAAGGCATAAAATAATAGCTAGACTCTTTTTTTGAAAAAAGTAGTCTCTGGTAAAATGTTGCTAGCGTTACAAAAGTAGGATAGAATAATAAATAACAGTCCTAAAATGAAATAATAAATTCCTGTCAGATTTGCTACCTGATTTTTCATTTAATTCTTCGCTGTGTAGGATTATAAACACATTTCAACAAAAGATTTAATTTCCCTTGGCTGTGAAAAGCAATTAAGTCTCAAAAGATGTTGAAAACTGATCTGTTGACTTGACAGAAGTTGTTTTGATTGAGTTCCTTATTTGTAAAGATAGCTGGTAGATGTTTACACATTATATGAAAAATTTTACTACCAGGGCAGTAAAAATACGTCTCCCAGCCAAAAGTTGCTAAAATTGGTTCACAAGAAGGAAATCACATCACAACACTGTAGGTTTTAGGTTTGACAGGTATTTAACGATTTTTAATATAGTTATTTGCATAAAATTAGTTCAGAAGGATTGTTCCTATATGTTTTCGGTTCCCTTACATAGTAAATATGTACTCAAACTAAGACTAAAAAATTAATTTATGACTTAGGACTGTGTTTTGCATTATAGACTGTGGTCCTAAACATATGTGATATTTAGGGTTGCCTCAAAAACCTCTGATGTCTCTGGAAAAAAAGGTATAATCTTTAAGGACAAAGCAATGTTACTTTCAAATGAATAATTAATTTTACAGAAAAATTCTCCTTTCATTTTCAGCAGAAAAAGTTTCTTATTTCAAGGTTTCAGGTGAGGGGTTTAATTTTTAGTAATATAATTTTAAATTTACCAAATTCTCCCTTCATTTGTCTGTGATTTAAATCATTAGAAAAGCATTGATATTTTTCTTCATTCTAATTAATAGGTGTCATTTATTGTGTAGTCTGGGAAGTCATCTCTTATTATTATTTCATCTGTGTAAAACAGCACAGTTTTATCTCTTTTGCTATTGAAAGGGACTCCCATCTTTCAGTATTGTGTTTTGATTTCTAATATAACCTGACTCTGGAAGATTTGTGATCCCTTCAAAAGGAATGGAGCAATTCCTCCCTATGTTCTGGTACATGTGTTTCTCATCAGGAGCAGCAAAGAGACTGTTGGAAAAGGTGGTGTGGGGAATGGAGCCCCCAGCTCTTGGTCCCTGAGCATCAGAGACCTTCAAAATCTGTCTTCTGTGTGAGCCTGGATAAGGATATTCTGACAACAACTGTCCTCTGCAGCTGAAAGGCAGACACAGTAATAAGCCCCAGCAAGAGGCTGCTTCAGGGTACCAGGGATTGTAATGGAATAAGAGGAATGACAGAACAAAATGAGCATATGAAAGAAAAGATTTTACCTCTGCCTTAGCCACCAATAAATAACTGGAAAATACAACTTTGGCAGTGTGTCTTGGCTTTCATCATTAGCACTTTCTGTGGGATGACCTTCCAATCCAAAGGCATTCATGTATCTTTAGCACTTTTCTTTTTTTAACTTCTGACATTTCAAGCATAGAAAACATATTTACCTTCCCAAGGTTTGCTACAGCACAGCTATTCCTGAGCTATATGAGCTCCCTTACCTTTGGTCATATTGATAATCACAAGACTCTTCTCTATTTGAAGTTACCATGGTTACAGCTGAACTGAAGATGTGTTGTGCTGATGTTCTTATTGATAAAATTGGATATTTATTAGAAAGAGCAATTTGTTTCTCATAAAATCACCGGGTGTTGCATTAAGAAACATAATTTATAAACACTGCAAGGTAATGTAGTTCATATACTAGTTATATAAGACTGTTTATAAATGTCTTTTTAATTAAAATATTTTATGCTTTCTTCTTATTCACCACTGAACTAATCTGTGAGTGGCATGACTTATTGGTAGAGAAAGGAGACTATAACAAAAATTGGAATTGTTATTTTAAGAGAAAAATGGATGGGAAATATAAGTGAGATTTCTCTCATCTTATTTTCTTCCCATTTGATGTTGCCCTCCTAAAAGAATTTAGGACCATGAGTTATGAAAGATATTAATAGTTCTAGCCAAAAGATTGAGGTACAGTACTACTAGCACTTTATATAATAGTCTTATTTATTTTCTGAGATCCCTTATTCTATTCAAAGATAACAGCAAAGCAGCATGGGATTCAGTTAGCTTAGGGACTGTTGTAGGTTGCTGATATTTCAGTTATACACACTTTTTACAGGAGTTAAAAACAAGCCAATTTGCTTCTACATGTGTCAAAAGATATTTTTCACAAACCAGCTCCACAGACACTTGTTCTGACTTGGGTACAACCAAAATTATGCTAGGCTTAGCATCTAGTAGATATTAGCTCAGCCAATGAAGTCAAGGAAGAAGTTAATCAGATTTCTCTTGGCACAAGTAATGTGAAAATGTTAGACTTTTCATTATTCCAGGCTTCCCATCAGTGAATTTTTTTAAGAAGTTCAAAGTCCTTTCTGAGTCAGGAGCTGTGATACATGTTTTTTT
Organism: Piaya cayana; assembly: GCA_013389865.1. Classification (NCBI taxonomy): domain Eukaryota; kingdom Metazoa; phylum Chordata; class Aves; order Cuculiformes; family Coccyzidae; genus Piaya; species Piaya cayana. The sequence goes on from WAAB01000069.1 coordinate 56,972, forward strand.
TCTTTTTGTGTCAGTTTTCTACTTCCACCAAAGGTGTTTGTTCACTGTCTTCCAATTACCTGTCCTAGCCATCTAGCTCTTTAGTTGTCTTTCTCTGGCCTCTTTTGCTTAGAGTGGAATGAGAGATTACAGAATCACAGAATCACAGAATCACTGGGTTGGAAGAGACCCACTGGATCATCGAGTCCAACCACTCCCACAAAACACTAAACCATGTCCCTCAGGACCTCGTCCACCCGTAACTTAAACACCTCCAGGGAAGGCGAATCAACCACCTCCCTGGGCAGCATATTCCAGTGCCTAATGACCCTTTCCGTAAAAGATTAAGATGCTGTGTACTCTCATGAACAGGAGTTTAGTATTTTTAAAATACCTATTGTATCCAATGAATTATGCAGGTCCTGTGAGTAGCTGCTGCACAAAAACCAAGTCCTACTTACTGTTCCTCAAAAGTGCCTTCAGAAAGCCAGAGAAGCCGTACTTGCTGCAATGTTTTTACCTATGATCTGGAAGTTTGCACAGCTTAAATGTGGCACTGTTGCATATGATAGCAAATACTGCACTTCTTAAACAATTCTCTTGAATTTTCAATTTAACCATCAGACAAAACATGATACAACTACTTCAGACAATGATGACTATTCATAGAGTATTATTCTGTCTAGAGAGTCATTTTAATTATCTTTCTTCCATAGCAGAAACATCTTCTAGTATGCCCATTCAGAGCTATATCTGTAGGTTCTCATATTTAATGAAATAAAATGTGATCTTGAGTAAATGGCCAGACAGTGGTTGGCAAAAAAAGGTGAAAATGTTTTATTGAACACTTAAATGAGGGGGGAGGAGAGGGCAGTGCTAAAGATTATGCAGTTCTCTGCTCTTTTACAGATACTACTTAACATATTCATTAATGAGTTGGCTAATGCAGTACGGGATGCTTCTTTAATGTGTAACACTATGCTGAGAGGAGATTGCAAACCCTTTGAAGGACACGGTTGGACTCGATAATCTCAGAGATCTTTTCCAACCAATTCTATAATTCTATGACGTGATTGGAGCTTAATATGATTCCTGCAGTGATTTTAAATCACCAAGGATAAACACTACACTTAGAATTAATCAGCTTCAGAGACAAAAGATAGGAAATGAGCATTCACTACTGAAAAAATTTCAAGTTTACAACCTGAAAATGAGTCATCAGTACTAATACATAGCAAAAAAAAAAAAAAGGAAAATGAGATTTATTAAGACATGTTCTACAGCATCTTTTCACTCTGTTTCTTGACAGCAATTTTCATCTACAATACTGGGATCGGATTTGGGGCACTGTATTTCAAGAAATATATGGACTACTTAGAAGTAATTAGGGGGCTAGAAAACATTACCGAAAGCAGAAGATTGAAAGGAGCAAGTCAGTTTAGGGAGATGTCAGAAATGAGTCTTTGAATAGGAAAAATGTTGCTGGAAATAAAAAGGGAATAAACGTGACCAATTATTCATGTCTCATTAGGCTAGGAATGGAAATTACAGACTTGAGCAGAAGGGGAGATTTAGGTTAGATAGCAGGAATAGCTGCATTTATAAATTGCATGAATACTGAAGAGCTGGGTCGTCTTCCTTGGGATTTGTGGAACCAACATCACTTCACTTCTTTAAAAACAGATTAGATCAATATCTGTCAGCAGTAGTTTGTCTGACACTTGCTGTGTCCTGAGCCAGACAAACCAGGGGACAGAGCAGACACTGGTAGTGGTCTTCCTCCAACAACCAGAATTCATCAGTCTGGGACAGGCAGTACTGTAAAGAACCAATAACCTCTACTGTGGGTGGGAGGAGGATTTGAAATAGAAGATATTTTCTGAGGACTGGGTGAATCAGGAGTCTCTCCCAGAAGAGTCAATGGATGCATTGCTGTGTTGCTTCCCTTATCGTTTTTTCTTTCATTTGAAAATACTTTAAATCAGATTTTTGGGGCAGCATTGGGAGAGAAAGCAAGAAGAGAAAGCTGTTGTTTTCTTAGGCAGCAGAGGAATACGTGGGCATCTCTCTAATTGGCCTACTACACATACATACTGACAGTACGTTGAACCTTGATTACTATTTTCTTTTCCTTCTTTCATTCACAGGGACTATTAATGTGAGCCCAAACTAATTAGCTAATAAGCAAAAGCAGCAAGTGGCAAATAGTTTTAGAAAACAAGTCTGTTGTTATGCTTTTGACATCAAAGAATGGAAGACTAAATTGGATCCACGATTATCTCATTAGATTAACATTGCAAATCCAGAAAAAAACCTGAATACAGATACTTGTGAATCAAGAAAATATGTTTTGCAAATAAAACTTCTTCCTACACCTTTGAGCTGTTCTGGGAAAATAACTTTTTTCCTAGTTTAAAATATATCTGCACTGGGAGTAGATGGGTGAGGTTACCAGGATGGTTAAATATAACCAGCTGACTTAAATATAGCTGTATCAGCAAATGTTCAGCCCCACACATCTCCTAAATCATCTGCTGTAGAATAACACTTCCAAAATTCTTGAAAGATCACACATGAACAGAGATCACTTTGACATAACATCTCAAAGGAGAACTAAGAATCTATTTTAGGTTTGTAACCTGATTTTTAGATTACACAGATATTTAAGTGCTATTTAGAAAATCTTATCAGTAATGATTTCAAAGTTTCAAGGAATGTTATTGAGACAAAGCATAATCACTTGTTCATGGGGTGGTTGTGAATTATCAACAGTCATTTCAATGTACAAGTATAAAATCTTTGTTTCTGAAATGTCAGATGTTAACATGGCATCCCAGGGGCAATCCTAATCTTTGAGATTCCTGGGTTATGAAGACTGAGCCAATTGCACAATTATCTACTAGAACGAGCATGAGTGAAACAGTGAGTGACCATGTAATTTTTAACCATACAAATAACTGGAAACTTTAAAATTAAATTCTGTTTGAAAAGAGAAAGCTCTGCTTTGTCCAGTGAAAGAGAGAATAAAAATATCAACAAAGTTCATAGATAGCCGCCTTCATTTGGACATTGTGAAGTGCAAGGCAGATCTTGGGAAAGATTGTGATCCCCTATTTACAGATGAGGAAACTGAGACATTAAACAGCTAAGGCATCCTTTAATATCTATAGCACTTAATTACCTGAATATGAGCCCGATGTCTAAATGCCCTTGAGGATGTGCATCTAAATTATTTGCCCAACTCCAGTTTAAATTCAGGTCACACAATTTTCTTCTATTTCATAGAATTATAGAATCCTTTGGGAAGGGACCTTAAAGCTCACCTAGTTCCAACTCCCCTGCTATGGGCGGGGACACCTCCCACTGGATCAGGCTGACCAAGGTCCATCCAACCTGGCCTTGAACACCTCCATGGATGGGGCAGCCATGACTTCTCTGGGCAGCCTGTGCCACGACCTCCCCACCCTCATCATGAAGAAATTTCTCTTTATGTCTAGTTTAAATCTGCCTCTCCCCAATTTAAAGCCATTCCCCTAGTCCTAACACTACATATCACTATGCGATGCTGCTGGTGAGACAGGGTATAAGGTTTTTATGCATGTTCCTCAGTGAATACGCATAACAGATGAGTAAGCATTATTACACCCTTCTTAAAGCAGGCAAACTGATTTTCTCATCACACACAAAATCTGTGACAAAACCAAGTATTTTCAGCATTCTTATTTCTCCTTGGTCAGAAGATCAAAGTCCTTTATGCACATTAAAATATGCTGTGACATTTCTATTTATGAACATTTCTCTGTGTGAGAAGAAAAGTTTCTTCCTAACTCAGCCGAAGCACAAAAACTCACAGACTTGCTGGATTTAGTTTTACATACTTCAGTTGATCCCTTTTAGCATTTTATTATCCACTTAGGTAATAAATAGGGCAGGATTTCTCAAACCCCATATTCTAACACTGATTTATTTCCTGAACTGCCAGAGGAATATGAAGATAACAAACTCAGTTTGCTTTGTCTTGATACAGTGACAGTCCTTGCCATTTTCCATGAGCTGCATGTGGATGCCGATTTGTACGCACTGCTGTTTGGAGAAAGTGTCCTAAATGATGCTGTGGCTATCGTGCTGACATAGTAAGTGAATTCTTTACTTGGTGAGATATTTACAGACTTTAGCTGAGATATAGTTTTCACTGATGTAGTTTGTGTAAGCATGGATATAACATTTCATTTGAAGATTTCATGACAGAGAGGTAGGTTGTTCTTTGTTTGTTAAACGTCAGAATTCCAATATTGTTATGGAAACCGTATTTCCAGAATGTAATTTTAGTTTATTTTCTTCAACCTAGAAAGCAGTATGTTCTGTAAATTGTGCAACTCTAATTTAATATGATTTCTTTTTTCATCTAAATTAAATATCATGAAAAAATAATGCTGAATGAGCACCTAAAAGCAACTGTAGCAACTATAAAATTGTAGGCAATTTCTCTTGATCTTTTGTAATCTATTATTTTCCAAGATTAAAACCACAAAGTGGTACACAGTAGCCCAATTTATCTACTTCTGCCCATTGAATCTGACAGAGCTTCAGCTGATAATGTTATCTTAAAATTATATATAGCCTTTTTATTCTCAGGAATCCTCAAGCAAATCAAACTGATGGGCCCAAACAACACAAGTATGTGCTGTCCTAAAAACGCAGATGCCAAGTACATGATTAACAGGATCTCAAGCTAACTCCACTCTACAGGCATTATATGCTTCCCATAGCTTTGCTAGAAATACAAATAATCCTTTCAGATAATCTTAAAAGTAACAGAACTCTGCAAAATCAAATTCAGTTTCCAGTACACCTGAAGATGCTTCGCAGTACCAAAAAAAAAAATGTTTCACAATACAAAAAAATAGTAGTCCTATTTAATTCATCATTCTCAGTCAATTATCAGTCTTGTTACATTCACCTACGGTAAATTCTTCTATTGTTTTTTAGAGCAAGAGTAATATTTTCAGATGTTGTCAAGTGTCTAGCATTTCATGACTAGATACAGCCTGGCTGTCACACTCAGTGCCTGNACCAACATCACTTCACTTCTTTAAAAACAGATTAGATCAATATCTGTCAGCAGTAGTTTGTCTGACACTTGCTGTGTCCTGAGCCAGACAAACCAGGGGACAGAGCAGACACTGGTAGTGGTCTTCCTCCAACAACCAGAATTCATCAGTCTGGGACAGGCAGTACTGTAAAGAACCAATAACCTCTACTGTGGGTGGGAGGAGGATTTGAAATAGAAGATATTTTCTGAGGACTGGGTGAATCAGGAGTCTCTCCCAGAAGAGTCAATGGATGCATTGCTGTGTTGCTTCCCTTATCGTTTTTTCTTTCATTTGAAAAGACTTTAAATCAGATTTTTGGGGCAACATTGGGAGAGAAAGCAGGGAGAGAAAGCTGTTGTTTTCTTAGGCAGCAGAGGAATACGTGGGCATCTCTCTAATTGGTCTACTACACATACATACTGACAGTACGTTGAACCTTGATTACTATTTTCTTTTCCTTCTTTCATTCACAGGGACTATTAATGTGAGCCCAAACTAATTAGCTAATAAGCAAAAGCAGCAAGTGGCAAATAGTTTTAGAAAACAAGTCTGTTGTTATGCTTTTGACATCAAAGAATGGAAGACTAAATTGGATCCACAATTATCTCATTAGATTAACATTGCAAATCCAGAAAAAAACCTGAATACAGATACTTGTGAATCAAGAAAATATGTTTTGCAAATAAAACTTCTTCCTACACCTTTGAGCTGTTCTGGGAAAATAACTTTTTTCCTAGTTTAAAATATATCTGCACTGGGAGTAGATGGGTGAGGTTACCAGGATGGTTAAATATAACCAGCTGACTTAAATATAGCTGTATCAGCAAATGTTCAGCCCCACACATCTCCTAAATCATCTGCTGTAGAATAACACTTCCAAAATTCTTGAAAGATCACACATGAACAGAGATCACTTTGACATAACATCTCAAAGGAGAACTAAGAATCTATTTTAGGTTTGTAACCTGATTTTTAGATTACACAGATATTTAAGTGCTATTTAGAAAATCTTATCAGTAATGATTTCAAAGTTTCAAGGAATGTTATTGAGACAAAGCATAATCACTCGTTCATGGGGTGGTTGTGAATTATCAGCAGTCATTTCAATGTACAAGTATAAAATCTTTGTTTCTGAAATGTCAGATGTTAACATGGCATCCCAGGGGCAATCCTAATCTTTGAGATTCCTGGGTTATGAAGACTGAGCCAATTGCACAATTATCTACTAGAACGAGCATGAGTGAAACAGTGAGTGACCATGTAATTTTTAACCATACAAATAACTGGAAACTTTAAAATTAAATTCTGTTTGAAAAGAGAAAGCTCTGCTTTGTCCAGTGAAAGAGAGAATAAAAATATCAACAAAGTTCATAGATAGCCGCCTTCATTTGGACATTGTGAAGTGCAAGGCAGATCTTGGGAAAGATTGTGATCCCCTATTTACAGATGAGGAAACTGAGACATTAAACAGCTAAGGCATCCTTTAATATCTATAGCACTTAATTACCTGAATATGAGCCCAATGTCTAAATGCCCTTGAGGATGTGCATCTAAATTATTTGCCCAACTCCAGTTTAAATTAAGGTCACACAATTTTCTTCTATTTCATAGAATTATAGAATCCTTTGGGAAGGGACCTTAAAGCTCACCTAGTTCCAACTCCCCTGCTATGGGCGGGGACACCTCCCACTGGATCAGGCTGACCAAGGTCCATCCAACCTGGCCTTGAACACCTCCATGGATGGGGCAGCCATGACTTCTCTGGGCAGCCTGTGCCACGACCTCCCCACCCTCATCATGAAGAAATTTCTCTTTATGTCTAGTTTAAATCTGCCTCTCCCCAATTTAAAGCCATTCCCCTAGTCCTAACACTACAAATCACTATGCAATGCTGCTGGTGAGACAGGGTATAAGGTTTTTATGCATGTTCCTCAGTGAATACGCATAACAGATGAGTAAGCATTATTACACCCTTCTTAAAGCAGGCAAACTGATTTTCTCATCACACACAAAATCTGTGACAAAACCAAGTATTTTCAGCATTCTTATTTCTCCTTGGTCAGAAGATCAAAGTCCTTTATGCACATTAAAATATGCTGTGACATTTCTATTTATGAACATTTCTCTGTGTGAGAAGAAAAGTTTCTTCCTAACTCAGCCGAAGCACAAAAACTCACAGACTTGCTGGATTTAGTTTTACATACTTCAGTTGATCCCTTTTAGCATTTTATTATCCACTTAGGTAATAAATAGGGCAGGATTTCTCAAACCCCATATTCTAACACTGATTTATTTCCTGAACTGCCAGAGGAATATGAAGATAACAAACTCAGTTTGCTTTGTCTTGATACAGTGACAGTCCTTGCTATTTTCCATGAGCTGCATGTGGATGCCGATTTGTACGCACTGCTGTTTGGAGAAAGTGTCCTAAATGATGCTGTGGCTATCGTGCTGACATAGTAAGTGAATTCTTTACTTGGTGAGATATTTACAGACTTTAGCTGAGATATAGTTTTCACTGATGTAGTTTGTGTAAGCATGGATATAACATTTCATTTGAAGATTTCATGACAGAGAGGTAGGTTGTTCTTTGTTTGTTAAACGTCAGAATTCCAATATTGTTATGGAAACCGTATTTCCAGAATGTAATTTTAGTTTATTTTCTTCAACCTAGAAAGCAGTATGTTCTGTAAATTGTGCAACTCTAATTTAATATGATTTCTTTTTTCATCTAAATTAAATATCATGAAAAAATAATGCTGAATGAGCACCTAAAAGCAACTGTAGCAACTATAAAATTGTAGGCAATTTCTCTTGATCTTTTGTAATCTATTATTTTCCAAGATTAAAACCACAAAGTGGTACACAGTAGCCCAATTTATCTACTTCTGCCCATTGAATCTGACAGAGCTTCAGCTGATAATGTTATCTTAAAATTATATATAGCCTTTTTATTCTCAGGAATCCTCAAGCAAATCAAACTGATGGGCCCAAACAACACAAGTATGTGCTGTCCTAAAAACGCAGATGCCAAGTACATGATTAACAGGATCTCAAGCTAACTCCACTCTACAGGCATTATATGCTTCCCATAGCTTTGCTAGAAATACAAATAATCCTTTCAGATAATCTTAAAAGTAACAGAACTCTGCAAAATCAAATTCAGTTTCCAGTACGCCTGAAGATGCTTCGCAGTACCAAAAAAAAATGTTTCACGATACAAAAAAAATAGTAGTCCTATTTAATTCATCATTCTCAGTCAATTATCAGTCTTGTTACATTCACCTACAGTAAATTCTTCTATTGTTTTTTAGAGCAAGAGTAATATTTTCAGATGTTGTCAAGTGTCTAGCATTTCATGACTAGATACAGCCTGGCTGTCACACTCAGTGCCTGTGGTTGGAATGTGTCACTTAAAGAGTGTCTAGCACAACAGATAATCAAATGCACGAAAGGGAAACTCAGCAAAGAATAGAAAACTCCGTAGAGAGAACAGATAGAAAAGCACTAAAGAAGCTGTTAGAGTTGGAAAGAAGCATGTAGGTGACAAAGTCTGAGTTTTTTCTCTCTTGTCCTTGGCTTTGTTTGATAAAGGCCCAGACAATTACAGCTCATTTAGATTCTTCATTTGTTAGTGCAAGGCTCCTATAGACTGTGGAGCAGTAAGGCTACAAGCAGCTCAAGGTTATTTTAAACGTCTGCAGTTTTCGGTCTCTGTGATCTCCAGGCACATGGATCTCTTCAAAGGTGCAACTCGACTGTAAAGCAAATCTAGAAAGGAAAGTACTATCAGGTAGTTCATGAGATTCTAATCTCTGCTTTCCCACCACTCATGTCAAGGATGAGACCCTCAGCCCACAAGTGCATACAGAAATCCATAGGGAGGGAGGATACCTGATACAAAGGCTGGCTGTCTTCTTCTCATGTTTTCCTTGCTGTACATGGAAGACCAGTCTATTTTCCAGTCTATTTTCCTATGCTTTCATTGTGACCGATACCTTGATTTCCGTAATATATTTTGTAATTTGTAGAGACTGAAGAGAATATATGCTATCATCAGTTTCCCATTTAATTAATTTCTGGCTTAAATAATCAGCTTATACACAAATACAACATTTTTGCAGCTTAACACAATCTTCCTTCATGCAGCCTTTTAAGTAGTTATGCTGTTAGTAATGTCAGCTTCAGTGAACTAACACCCTACTAAAACAAACTCTGTTTGAATGAAGAATGTTATCTTTCTGTCTCTACAAAAGAACAGCTAGTTTTTTAATCTGTAACACATATTGCTTGTCAGGATGGTGCAAACATAACATGTTCATAATTACAATAAGAGGGAGCTTTTTGAAAAGGTGTGAGAATAATGTTTACAAATCTGAAAAAAAAAAGCAACAATAAGTTATTTTGTACAGTATGTAATGGTAAATATGAAATAGAACCAGAGAATACAGTGTCTTTCTTCAATTAACAGAATAACTAAGGTAATGTCTGCAGGAGTGACTCACTGCAGGAAAGGGATGAGGAGAAGAGGGGAGGCTTTTGTGGGTGACTCTGACCATTTGGCAAGCGGAAGATGGCACGACTGCCAACAAGGCTTTATATTGATAATTCTCTTTTCCTTCAGCTTCTCCCTCCAAACTCTGTTTTCCTATACTGTTTATTACATAGTTTAAAATGTACAGCAGCAGGACCAGCCACCCCAACATGTGCTTATGGAATTGTTGTAATGTCACACAAGTTGTGTGTTGCTGCCACACAAAGTGCTGACACTGGGGGCAATCGCACTCAGAAAATACCAATCATGCACACAACTTCACCAGGATAAATCAGCAACTCTCCTACAGGCCATCTTGCCACTCCAAACACCTGGTTGTGAGAATGGCAAGATTTCATTTATACCCTTCTATTTCTAGAAAACCTATGCAGCAGGGATCACTGAGGCTCAGACTGGCAGCAGGGGCTGCAGAAAGGCTGACAAGCTGTTGTGCAGCTGGGGGAGGTCACACACACAAGGGCCTCTCTAAGCAAGGGAACTGCAGATGAAACAAGGATTTTCTCCTATATAAGTAACTTGCAGAGTTGCTTACAATTCTTCCTTATTAGGATAAATGTTCCTTTTGATAAAAAATTCCTTTTAATAAAATGTCTGTGAGAATTCTCACAGAAAATAAACATTTGAGGATTTAAATATTCAAAGTGAGTAAATTTTGAGCCCATTTTACATTAAGGATTCAATATACTTAAAAATAATAACAGAGCCCTACATGACATACTTATTACATGATTAAACATGTCTGATTTTACCTAGAAAAAGCTTATATGTCTAATTACACCAGAAATATTTCCTGTGTATTTTGCTTCCCAGGAAATTAACTTGTCATACATGTCTGCTTTCTATGTCTGTTTACACAAAAGTTTTATTTGTAGAAGTATTTTATATATGCTAATATTAAAACAAAGATATAAAACATAAGCAGGAGAAATATGATATTTGAGCTTCTGCCAAGTGTGTTTAAATATGCTTATAGTCTTTAGAGATTGTTTCAGCATTTGGAATTTAATTTTATTCCACAGATTGTGGCAACCCTTCATGAAAACATCTTTCCAATCTTATTTGTATTACAATTTTTAATAAATAAGTCATTCTCAGTTCTTTACATAAATTGTATTTCATCTCCAAGACATTTACCTGGGTTTATTCTCTAGCTTCCAGAATGAAAGAATATAATTTAAGATTATGTTTCTTGTATCACTGTATCATAATATATACTGCATAGAATGACTTCTTTTGCTTTCTTGGAGGTTGGCCTATTATGTAGTGAATATTTTCATAGAAGAGTCTAGATGACAGCTTTTTTTACCACTGTTTGTATCCTCGCACCTGGGTTTTCAACTTCCTCAGTTTTTTTGCAAAAATATTAATAACAAAATCCAGCTTACAAATGTTCTAGCACACATAAGCTGTTCTCTTAGCTATAAATTCAACTTTCTGCCATCCGATTCCCTGATCATCATAAAGCAGCAGTTTGTTCTGCTTCAGATATCCATAGGCATTCATGCTACATGACACAATATTCCAGGAGATCTATTTCATTCACAGATTTCAGACCCAGGAATATTTATCATTGTTTAGGTTTGTAGGTAGTATTTTACAGTCACATAGAATCATAGAATCATAGAATCACCAGGCTGGAAGAGACCCATCGGATCATCAAGTCCAACCATTCCTATCAAACACTAAACAATGCCCCTCAGGACCTCGTCTACCTGTGCCTTAAACACCTCCAGGGAAGGTGAATCAACCNTCTTCTCTGGACTCACTCCAGAGCCTCAACATCCTTCTTGTGGTGAGGGGCCCAGAACTGCACACAGTAGTGCATGTAGGCTCTTCCTAGCTGTGGACCACATTCTAAAAATAAAAAATGAGAAACATCCCAGTAACTTCAGTTGGAGTTGTGTGTGATGAAGACTGTACAACCTGGCTGATAAATAATAACTTATGGATATTTTTGAGTAAATAAGATTAACCTCTTATTTCACTTTCCTTCCGTTTGCATTGTTCTGTCGTCATGTGATATATCACTTGCTGAAGAAAACATCTGCTTCTCTTCTGAGTGCACAAGCGGTAGGTTCGGACTTGGCACAGCTTTTGCAGAGAAATTTGTTGAGGATGTGTGGAAGAAGTAGAAAAAGTATCGAATAGCTTGAGATATGACTGAAAAGGAGCTGAACAGGTCATTAGCATTGAGACAGTATATTTAGCAGAGCTATTTAATCTTTCTCATGCTGAGTGCTCAGTGAGCGCAGGATGTGGAAAGCAGTAATGAATATTGGTACGTGTTCCCTGCTAACAAATTATCTAAGAGAATATTACACGAGAGATGTTTCCATTGTAGTCAATGTCAGAAGCGTTTGTACCATCATTATGCAAGAGACATGACTTCATTTCTCTGCCGGCTGTGTGTCACTGCTCAGTGGGCCTGAGGAGTTTCATCCCTGGCCTGGAAGACGTGATAGCGTGCAAGTCACATGAGCAGCAGGGACACCAGTGGATGTGGCAGCATCTTTCAAAAGTAATCAAAACAAGTGAGTAGCAGCCAGGGGACACAGGATATGTGACATTGTGACATGTGTGACACGTGTGACACGTGTCAAGGAGTGGATTTACTAGCTCTGTTGAACGCAATCGAGAGAGACAAATGAAGTGGAAATCAAATGGTTGAGGATCACACAGCAGTGAAGACAGAGAACACAGAAACTAGTTGACATATGAAATGAAGACCTCCCACGTCAAAATATTAATTGTCCTAGAAGGCTTAGAAGTATAGACATTTCCGGGCAGAGAGGAAAGCAATAAAGCAAGCACACATTTCATGTGAAGTCGGTCTTGCCGTTTTTAAGTAAATTACTTTAAATAGTATGTAAAGGAAAAAATTATAACCTTGGATGTTCAGAAGAAGGTGAATAGGAAAGTAACAAAAAATACTGGATTGTTTTGTAATAGATACCCTGACTCTTCTGTGAAGTACTTATTGATTCTATAAATTAAAAAAAAACCCTCATTCCAATCTATTAGAAAAAATCAAGGAACAGGAGGCCTGGATTTTGACACAGTTATGTGTAAGGCTCCCTTTGCAAAAGTCTATGACCAGCACTGAAAGGCTAAATTCTTAAAAGTAGGTAAGAAGTGGAAGTGTAATAGGTCTTGTAAAGTATGAATAACAGGCTTCTTTGGTGAGGTACAAATTTCCACTGGTGATTACTGATGCAATATAACTTCAGCCGTCCAGTGAGCCTCTCTTGGCCAGATAAGATGGTTGGGAATAAATAGGTAACATTCCTTTCTTTCCTTCTTCCCCAAAAGATCTGTGCTGGTAGAAAGGCACTCCAACCTTCTTCTATTGAACAAGCTTCAAGGATTGATTCAAAGATTTACCAAGCAGTTTAACATGATGAAGAAATTTAGTTTTCCAAAGTTGTTGGAATATAACATTTCCCTCACAATAGATGTATTTCAAATCCTTTTTTTGTGATCTAGCTACAGCATATGACACCATTTCTATGCTTGATAAATTAACTGTTAGAATCAGACCCCTTTTTAATAGTTTAAAAAAGGCTTGAAATTTATAACAAATAGTTTGAAGATTGGTTTTGCCTTTCATCTTGCTTTTGTCTTTCCTCCTTTAGACTTTATCCACTAGGACAAAGTATACAGGAAGAACTCTAATTATTCAACATATATCATAGAATACATCTGCTCTGTTCAAAAATGCTTTCACTCTAGTCTAGTAATGCCCTATACCTGTTATATCATGCTCAAATCTTTCTTGGTATAAGTTTTTCTGGATGCCCCATCAGCCCTTCTGATGGGGAAGGGCTTAAAATAACAGGACGAAGGTAACTGAGACAAATTTGTTGAAGAATAGTATCAATTTCCAGGGGAAATAACTCAGAAGCCAGAGTTCAGCTCAGTTTGTTCTGAGCACCCTCTAAGATTGACATTTCTCAGACAGTGATCCCTGTAATTGCCTTACGAAGTCAAGAGAATTCTTTCTGTCATGCTGGTGATTCTTACTGATAGGTACAGTCATGATATTACTAATTTTAGTTTGGTTCAGATTTCTTCAAAATATGAGAAACCCTTTCGATCAAATGGACCTCAAGTAGAAAGTTAATAAGAACCTTTAACATTTGTGGCTTTAGTTGTTTAGCTCTATTTTCATTGTAGTTTTAATTCTGTTATTATGACACTGAACTTGAAGACAGTTTACACAAGAGGAAAGTGTAATGAGAGGCTGAAAAAACAGACATTTGACAAGTGCCAATTATAGGTACAAATATTCAGTTTGTTTCACTTAACTTGGTCATCAGCCTGGTGAGGTAACTATCTGTTACCTGCAAGTGTTACCTTCCTACTTTTCACAATTTCTAATTGTGATTCCTTGTGTATTATATTAAAATCAGCAGTTCTATAAAGGATATGAAATGACATTGTAACTATGCTGCTGAATAATGAATCTGGGAGCTGGTATTTGCAGGAAACACTATCAGCTCTGAACACTCCTTGATGCATGTCTCAGCCGATCTGAGGCCCTAGTGACATTATTTTAAGTTTTCTGATTTTGTCATAGGTTGTCACTGATCTGGATCCATTGCCCTTGCATTTTTGGAGCATTATTCTGTATAGATTTTGCCACACTTTGATCCCTGAACCTACTGAATAACAAATTTGGCAGAGGAAAGACAGCTGAATATTCTCATATATTTTTCCCTTAAACTGCAGTTACAGTTAGAAAGCAGCCTTTAGAGGTGACATCATGGGTTTCCACACGTACAATCTCAAAACCTTTTGTACCACAACACAGACTTTTCTTTATCTTTGTTTCATTTTCCTGCTCATCTGAGGTAACTGGGAGTTCGTTCGGCCTGAGAATATGGTGAAGAATATGAATCTCTGCTGAGATTTATTAGCATTGTTAGCAAACAGCAAAAAATATGATTGGTTCAGTATTGAGCCACCAAATATGAATAAATAATGTTTCTGTATTGCCCTTGTATTTTTAGCCATGTCTTTAGCCACAAATTCATGCAATTTCTTAGTGTCTTATATCATCATATTTCAGCCACTGGGGTGAAAAATAAATTCATTTAAGTTCAATCACTTTCCAACATATATCCGAGTGCAGACAAGATCTTGTTCACACATCCTTGGCATATCAGTATATAAGTAATAGTGTAAAAAAAATATTCATAAGTGGGTCCTTATGCACCTACCGTTAGTAGCTTTAGTGTACCTACACGTACAACTGTTTAGCCTAGTACTTCTTTCTGAAGAACTTATCAGCCTGAATCCTTGCAAGTATAGCACAAAATAAACACAGAAAAGTGCTTCTAGACAAGGGAAAAAAGAGGGAAATAGCACCTTTGCCAGCTGACAGATGACACAAAGGAGAAAATTATTTTCTCCTTGAACACATGCAGTATTTTCATGCTTAGAGAAAATAGGTGGCACATAGATTTCCAACAGTGAGAAGAGATGGTAAGATGAGGATGGAAGAGAAAGGAACTGAACTGGTGGAAGTAACAAATGGAGATTGTGAAGACACAGCTAAGAGAAAGAAGCAAGAGGAAAGACAAGACATGGTGAGAACCCAAGATATGGCATAACATGTAAGTGCAGATCATGACAGTGATACAGAAAACTATAACTACCACTCCTTAGAGGGAAGAAAAACTTGTTTACTCATGGGGTTGCAGAAGGAAAACATCTTTTTCTGGTGCAATTTTTTTGCAGTTTTATATTGTTTTGTTAGGAATGTCTATGTTTGAAATTCTTAAGTAGTATATCCTGAATGTAAAGAAACTGTGAAAAGTATAGGAATTAGGACAGCCAGTTCTAAAGAGAGCTATGCTACAATCAGGTAATGAATATGAATGCAAAAAAGGAATAAGATCCTGGCAGAAACACTGCAAGTTGTCCCAAGACCCTGTCTTTGTGGCTGTCTATATAAGTTTATTTGACAGAACTGGAGGAACTGAGGCTTCCATGAGGCCAGTTTGAGCAATGGAAGACTTAGATGGGTGTTTGCCTTTACAATACCTGACCTAGAACTTGCAGATCAGCATGAGACCAGCACTGGACCACAATAGGCTTAGGAAAAGGCATGGTACTGACTTGCATAACCTTGAATCCTTGATAGACATTTAGGAATTTCAATGCCTGTGAGCTATGTTTCTGGGCAATTGACTAATTGGATCTCTAGAGTCAGCCATGGCCTTGTTCCAGATAAATACTCTTTGTGATTTTATTCCCACAAAAATTCCTGAGCAGGGACGAGTCTGCCACTTTGGAAGAGAATAAAATAGAAATACCTGAAAACCTGGAAGAATCCAAAGTCCTCGACTGAAGCTCAGCCCAAAAATTTCAGTTAGTGGTTCCTTTTAGACAAGATGAATATGCCTACTATTCCCAGTATTGTTAGAAAGGCTTATGCACCCAGCAGCTATTCAACTAGTCAAATAACAGAGTAATCTATAAGTTAATACAGCAAAGAGTTAATTGTGCAACAAGTTATTGAGTGATTTTAAAAGACGAATGAGAAACCCTTTCCATCTATTATTTCTATAATAACAAAATTATGGTTGTCCATCTGCTCTTTTTACCTTTGAGGAAGGGTTTAGTCCCAGCTTATTTTGTTGATGATAATTAGAGTTTCACGTCACTGACCATCTGGAACAGGAGATGTGAGCACTGGGAAACTAACCAAACTTGCTATTAGCAGGAACTTTAAAAGAGCTTCTTTCCCAGAATAGAGGAAATTCCACATAAAATTATGATGTCCTTGCTTAATAAAACTTACTTTCTTTTTAATCCATGAGCTGTACTGTACAGACCAGTGCTGCACTTAAATCAGGGGGGAAAGTGCTATGGAATGTTTGTAATGCTTGTTATAGCTGGAATGTCAGAATGAAAATGGAGACCTGTAACAGAACGTTTTCAGGAAGTAATCCTCATCACTGTGGGTTTTTTGCCTTTTAATATTTCATCCCCCCTTTTCCAATATCAGCTTCCCATTAAAATTCTGCTTAGCTTCTACTTACTACACACAAAAAGTTGTTCTAGCTATAAGTTATCTAATTGGCTCCATTTTGTTTATGCAATTTATTTGAACAGGCAGCCTTCAGTTGCAGTCTGCTAAGCTAGAATAGATTTCAGTGAGTACTGTTATGGAGATTGCCCTTAGGGATGTATGAAAATGTAGCTTAGCTCAAATCAGCTGGGAATGTCTGTACTTGTCATATCCAATCAAATCAGACTAGCTGCAGGTATTTCTGTCCAGTTATACACAAACAAACTGATAACATTTAAAAATATAAAATGCAAGCTCAGAATTAAGAACACTGCTTGCAGTGCTTGCAAATCACATCTAAGAGGCAATTATTTAACTACATTTTCCGTGCAAATGACCAAATTGACATCAAAGCTTCTTCATTTCAAAGATTCCTATTGGGAACTCTTCAGAACTGAAGTACACCCTGGTACGAGTCAGCTTGTTTTTTGAGCTCTTCCAGATGTTTTTTTTCTTATCCAAATAACCTTTCTCTAGTGAATAGGACAGATTTTCTGAGAGCAAGATAATTACATAGAGAGTCTAATTCTACTTACAGAGACAACTCCCTTTTAGTTTGAAATGAACGTATTGAAACTATTTCCCTTGAAGCGTTCCAAATGAAAGCTCATTTCATCCTAGCTGGATCAGATACTCTACATAAGAGTCTGTCTGGTATTTGCAGATCAACATTTTTTCCCAGTCTTCTTGGCAGGGGAGACAGGAGAGGAGTATGTATTGGAAAGGCAAGGGAGAGCTTGCCATTTTATTTTACTGGGTACCAACCGTTACCTATTCAGTCTTCAAATCCTGCCCAGAAATACAGTCCTGAAGAGTACAGTTATTTCAAAGAGATAGAGGTTTTGTTACAACAGGATAAACCCCCATCGAAATTCTTTTATTCTTTGGAGATCAGGTTGTGATTACATGAAACTAAAAACTATTCACACTGTGAAAACAGGAATGCATATTTCCAGTGGCTACCCAGGAACACTGGGAAAGACTGAAGAGCATAGTGATTCCTCTGTGAAATCCTCCAGTAGCTATGCACTCTTTATACAGTTTCATTTGAATCTCATCATTCTAACCTGCTCTAAGCCCTTATTTTTTCCACTAACAGTAACATCAGGTAAACTGGTTCCACTGCAAGCCTTGATCTTTTCACACTCACATCATTAAGCCACTGAGTCAGTTGGAATGAACCAACATCACTCTACATAAAACTCTTTTCCATCTGCACATGTTTACGTATATATTTATGCTTGCATGGGAAATCATCCATAAAGCACATCAAAGTAATACAAAGGTTTATCAAGTATTCGGAGGCTTTCTAATACCCCAAAGATATATTCATGTCTTATAGAAGAGTGGGGAGGCACCTTCTGTAAACATTGTAATAAAACATAATTGTCCATACCAAAGACATTATTTCAGTGTGCATGTTTCACCTTCTGGATTAGGAGTTTTAATGATTGCCGAATAGACTTCTGTTATTTGAGCAAGGAGAATAATTGATAACAGCAGCATGTAGCTGCCTTCCTTGAGCACCAGGCACAACAGGTGGAGAGGTTATATACCTTGTACACCTCTAGCTACTGCATTTCATAGCTACTTAAATGATGAGACTCAGCAAATTTCTGCTCTGAGGATTTATTCCAATGGTTACAGAGCTCCATTCTGTCATTGTTCCTGCCTGCTTTTGGTCTCTAGTCTTCCTTCTTCATCTTTTCAATAGACAAGGGTTGCCACCTCTATCTCACTTTACCCGTTCCTCTGAACTGAGTGACCTACTCAACCCCTTCCTCTCCAGTCACCAGTGTTTTTGTCTCCCATCTGAGATGGAAAGAAACTATTTCCAAAGATAAGCTAGGACCATAATGTCTTAAACTGCTCTCCTTCATTCCCTAAAGCCAAGAGATACCCTGTATCTATTTCTGATACATGCACCTTTCTGTTATCTTCCTTATCATGTTGTGACAAACAGAGGAGATAATGAGGACCAGAGAGAGCGATGCTGCTGGTCAGTCCTAAAGGCTGGTGAAATAGGCAGATGGCAGAGTTTGGGGAGAAGCAACTGCAGGGAAAAAATCATATTTAAGTTTTAGATTTTTAGCTGAGGAAGTTTATCAAATTGCTGCTAATATGTCAACTAAACATTTCAGTAAACTTAAAAACCTACTCCACTTTGGCACATTTTCATTAGAGGAAAAAGCATACAAGCAACATATGGATAATATCCTCTTTCCCCCCTTTAGAAGAGACAAGTCTGAATTGCAGAGTGGCACAGTGAGAAAGCTTTGCAATTACATGGTTCTGGGGAAGGAAGTGGGGGAGGGAGGAAGTGGGGGA
>WAAB01000069.1:76038-99534 GCA_013389865.1 Piaya cayana
GGGAAGAACACAACATTTGTGTGACCAACCCTGTGAGAGGACAGTGTGACAAAGCTACCTCATTTCTGATGCATCTGGGGAAATGAGGCTTATGAACACTGGCAGTAAAGATCATTGTATCAAAATGAAAATCTAGTCTTGTTATCAGTTTCCTCTTAATGTGTTTGGTACTGTGATGTTCCCTAACTAATTGCTAATTACATCTTATGAATGTAATGTGCATGTGTATGTTATTTAGATTCATTATTAAATTTCAGTGCATTTCAGGGGATATCTAATGATGTTAGAATTAGGATTTTGAAAAGAAGGTTTTAAAAAAAAGATTCAAACTTTGAATGAAATAGCATCTCAACAATACATTGAATAAAATAATAGTTACAATTTTCCCATAGTGCTTTCCTCCATTACAAAATCTCACAGCAGTTAAATAATTTTAAAACATGCAGCATTCATATTCATTTTGTAGTACGATTGTTGCATATTTATACTCACAAGAAATCAAAGAGTTCTTCCTTTCTACATTGTTCTACTGATCTGAAGCAAGCACAGTCAGAAATAATAGTGAGAGAAATGAGAATAATGGCACACCTTGCAGACTGCTCTTCTCAGCCTCAGACACACTGGGAAAGTGTTAAAGTATATGAAAATATTCCTGAAAAAAAAATCTCAGCCTCTAACCTCCTGGATGATTTAACAGTGTACATCTTTTACAGTGTGCTTTGGGTTTTTTTACAGTATTTTAATTACCACAGAGTAATGTTGGAGGTATTTCTAAACCATCATTTTAAGATAATCCCAGTTTTCCTTTCAGATTCTGGATTAACCCAGAGCAAGGAGAGTTTTTCATTGTGAGCTGTTAGAGTGAGGTGAATAGAAAAGTTTGTGAGGCAAGACATCTTCATTCTAGTAATTATGAGCATAATGAAGCTAGTCAGAATTCTTTTCATCGTATTAATAGTTGTGTTTGAGCCTCATGGAACTGCCTGTCTGGGGAAGGTATCTATTTTAAAACTAAGTGATGGAAATTAGTTCATTATACTAAATGTTTATCCATAAATCAATGGAGTCTTCACAAATCCAGAAGGAAAAATTGTCTCTTTGGCTGCCTATCATTTCTGTGAGATCTTCCACACTGCATGGGATCTAGGCTACAGATAATAGCATCTATCTTTATTTTAAATGAAGAGAGATCTTACTTAAGTCTTTTAATCTTACCACAGACCGGCTGTCAGTTATACATCCAAAAACCTTAGCATATGTACTTATAAATAGTGTATTCTTATCAAAGCAAGAACTCCAACCCAATATGTTTAGTACAAGGTTTCTGACTAGGTGATTTGTGGTATATTTAGGAAACTGTGGAGGCTTTTTATGATTTTAATATTCAGATTATTTTCAAGATTCCAGTTACCAGTCAGATTGTTCTTCAAGAGCGATCTGTGCTAATGTAGCACTGCTTAAAACTTGTTGATCATCTGACACTCCTGCCACAGGGAAAGGGAAATAAAGGCTGTACCAAAAGTTTTGAGAAAAACATCCCTTAAGATAGAAGTCAGAAATATGGGATGTATGTGTTCTAGGATTCTCTTCTTACTATAATCTTTAACAATAATAAGAATTTTAACCATTGTGATTGCCTTAAATAACGTGACTGAATTCTATCCACGTTAACTTCACTGCCTAGCTGGTGATTCCTCCTCTTTGTTCCATTTTACTATGACTCCAGTTGAGTAATCCTCCAGAGTAAAAGATATTTGCAAGTTTCATAATCACCACTGACTTAACACTTGAGAAAAACAACTTCACCCAGGTTCAGCAGCTGCATCGCTGTTCTCAGCAGCCCCCCAGCTGCTGAAATGAACTACTGAGGCTGCGGACAGCCAGTTACAGTTTAGAAAGGCTGCGGCCAAAGTAGCCTTTTGCAGTTCCTAGGCAAGAAAAGGCACACAACAGAAGCAAAGCCACCTTTCAACTCACATCCCATATTCTGTCAGAGCATACAGTCTGTCTTTAAACAGCTCTCTTGTTCATTCTGTGAGCAGCTCCTTTTCAGTCAGCATTTGCTAGAGATACAACTCCAAATTCTTTTTTGTCACTTTGAAAGAAGTCCAGTACTATTCTTTCACCTGCTCAGAAACTCTCTCTTTAAACAGCTTTTTCTGTAAAGTAACTTAAATAGACTGTACCTTCCCATCACAGTGACTTTTTCCAGCAGGTGACTATTAGTACCCGTGTTGGGACTTGTTGCATCACACCTCCTTTGTAGAGCACTGCCTCGTAATTTTGATGTTGTGTGTCTAACATTAAAGGTATTGTAGGGATTTTTAAAAACTTCAGGTCACAGAGCAATAAGGCAACAAGCAATAGGTGAGACTGCAATTTTAAAATTACTACCATGGTTTGAATTTTTCTCTTTGTAAGCTGTAAAAACCAAAATATTAGTGTATTGTCAGAAAGGTAAATGAGGAGAGCTTCAGGCCTACCTTGCTCCTACAGGAATATTACTGCCATTCTCTATGCAAGACTGACCAGCTTTTCTCGCAAGTAAAGTGCCTTTCCCTAAGGTTAGATTTTTGTTCTGTTCATTTGCTATATTTGGATCAGGAACAGAGACCTACAATTCAGAATATCCCTAATCCCCATCCGCAGCTCCAGTGTATCAGGAAGACAGAACAGGTAACATGTTTTCTTTCTGATGTTATTACTGCCAACACTAGAGCATACAATTCACATCTGGATTTATTTTAGACTTTTTCATGATAACAGCAGCATTTCTTGTCTTTGCTTGGATACATTTTTAAAAATGAAAATTGCCATGGCAACAGCTGCAACCATTTATTATAAAGCCATAGAAGTGGAACTAATATTTGTGTGAGAAGCTCTGTTATCAGGATAGTATTTCATTCAGACAATGCTAGAGTCCTTTTCTCTCAGCCTTTCCATTTTTAAAAAGGAAAATATAGAAAATGTTTTCAATAACAAAATGTAGGTGGGATTGAACTGCTCAGGAGATTAAAAAGATTTTCTTCTTTAGATTACTGGCTCATCTCAAATCCAGATTAGCAAGAGGCAAAAATTATCATCTGTTTGGCAGCCACACAAAAAAAGAAGTCGATAGGGGCACAGAGATTTGAAAATCTCATTCTCATACCAGCTATGTTCTCTATGGAAGCACAGAGACGGCAAACTGCATACACACAGTGTCCTTTCAAGAGAAGAAAAAAGAATGTGACCCATCCTCAAAAAGTGCTAATGTCTAATAGAAAGAAGAAATTCATAGGGTAACACAGCATAATTCCAAATGAACTAAGCCTTAAGATTTTGCTCCATATCTCTTGCAACATACTATGCTGTGTGTGATAACAGTCTACAGTTTTCCCTATTAAAATGTTCCTAAAAGAGGGAATTTTTGCATGGACCTGGAAGTGATGTTGGAAGACATGACTGAGGAAGGGTCATCCAGTGCATGGTCCAGGTTAGAAATCACGTGCCTGATTTTGTTTATATCTGTTTACAATATTTCCCAGAACTTTAAACGTTTTAAAAATCTTCACAAAAAGCTGAGTAGAAAATCAACAAACTCTAATCCAGATGTTGAAAATGTCCATAAAATGTACAACTATTTTCCAATTAAACCCCCTCTGAATAGAATATGATAAAATATATTTCAGAAGCACAGACCATACAGAGATCACATGCTATGTAGTGGACTTGTGCCAAGGATCACATTTCTTCCTTTTTATTACACACTAGAGAACCTTAGGTGGTAGTGAGGGAGGACACTGATACAGAAAAGGCTTTAGATAGACTTTCAGACTCTTTTCACTCTAATTTTTATGGGATATAATATAGTTTATCTTCATTAATCACATTCAGCATCAGACCCCTCAGCATAGTGCTCTGTTCACAAGTTCCTAAAGATGCTCAAGATTGTGTGAAGGGAGACTGGGGGCTGCTTTCTTAATCTCTTACAGAAAACATTCGGGAAGTGAAAAAGCCTGCGGGTGTTGACAGGCCAGATATTGGGCACAGCACTTTAGTATTGGCCATAGACTCTCCATCCACTCCAGCAACCATCTGCATCCTCTACAGCAGCAGGCTTAGCTCTATCTGGGATGCAATATTTGAAAAACAAAGAGTAGCTTACAAACAGACAAATACTTCATTGATGACTTGCTAAACTCTAAGTTTATTCTGAATAAAGATTAGCATTTGGTCCAGCTTCATTATATTACTTTTGTGTCATGGACAGTTTATAGCAGGCAGGTAACATAGCAGAAAAATAGAATAAATCCCAAAACTACTTATGTTGTGCCAGAGAAAAATTTATGAAAGCATGTGGATCAGATATTGTCTGTAGACAGGTCTCCTGTGAATTTGGAGTGCTGTCTGTGAAAAGAAATTGGACACATCACCCTTGAATACATGAGTCTCAGGATCTTCATAAGCAAAGGCCACAGAAAAAGCTCTTTGAATATTAAATAAGTACCTGTTATATATGTTCTTTCATCGATCAGCTAAGCAATNGTAACATAGCAGAAAAATAGAATAAATCCCAAAACTACTTATGTTGTGCCTGAGAAAAATTTATGAAAGCATGTGGATCAGATATTGTATTTCTAATAGACTGAGATCTGGTACAAATCAAAAGATATAGTCTCCTTTCTGTTTCTCCTGCTTCCTTACTTAATGCTTTGAAATCTCTGTAGCACATCACCACTAACAGACTCACAATTCTGTCCTTCCTCTTTGACGTTCATGGGTAAGCTTTACATCTGCTGTTATACTTAAAAGAAAGCAGTTACAGGGAACAGTTGAGGCTTGGCAGACCAGGGGTAGGAATAGGTTTCTTTTCTGTTTTGCTGACAAAGAGGAGAGAGGCAGTTTAAAAACAGGTTGTTTGTTTTCCTCAAGATGAGGAGGACTGGGCACTTAAGCACTTCTTTATGCTACTGTCTGGAAGCATTGAGCTGTCTGTAGACAGGTCTCCTGTGAATTTGGAGTGCTGTCTGTGAAAAGATATTGGACACATCACCCTTGAACACATGAGTCTCAGGATCTTCATAAGCAGAGGCCACAGAAAAAGCTCTTTGAATATTAAATAAGTACCTATTATATATGTTCTCTCATCGATCAGCTAAGCAATCTGACATTGCCCCTTCACCCCTTCATTCAGACTTATTCAAGGGGATTTCAGAGAAGATTATTATAGAGTCCTGTAGCACTGTTTAACCATCAAACTCTCAGGAAGAAGTTGATTCAAACCCCAAAGGGGGCTGATGTGAGTAGGACTACGCATTAGTGAAGTATGAGGACTCACTATTATTACAAATGGAAGGCTGCTATCCATCCCTCAGCATTTCACACTGCAGGCAGGTGCAGTGAGTTCTGCTACAACATTATGACGATGAGTCAAACTCTAAATGAACAGAGTACTGTCTGGTATAAAATATACATCATTTTCGGTTATTTCAGTCCTAAGCTTCTCCTGAGCAAAATCATGAGCTGTGCGATTATAAGAAAATTACAAATCAGTAAAGGTTCTGTGCAAACTGTTTCCACTTAATCTCTACTAGTTGCCCGAAAGGGCAAAGGATATTTCATAGCTAACCAAGCTTCTTGAAATGTTCCTTAAAGTGTTTGGGTCATATTCTATATTTTTTTTTTACATCAATATAAATCTGGAACATCTGTGTTGAATCAGTGGAGTTACTTCAGATGCTCATTGTTGTTACGGTAGTTTGAGGCAGTTTCTCATCTAGGATGTTCAAGCAGAATGATAGTAAATCATAGTCATTTTGTGGTAATCTGCTGCAGCGTTCTAATGCAAGGCACTCGGCACAGGCAAAGACAAGGCTACATCATTTTATCAACAGGAAGCAGTATTCAATTGGCATGGGTAAATGTCATGTTTACTAGTAAGAGTGTAGCTCCTGTAAAAGATGAGGGTAGTTGAAAGTTTCATTGTCTCATCCTGGAGTTACCCCAACATTGTCAGTACAAGGTGACGGGTGGTAATTAAGAGCACTGCTCCTTCCAGTAAGCACCTTTGCTACCTCCTATGGACACACCAGTCAGTGTCTTGTTAGTGTGGCCTGACATTCTATTCTTTGAACTCTGTATGTATAAATTAAATCCCATAGCACAAAGTTTTGCAACTTTTGTGCAAATAAACCAGAGCTGTGGATTGAATTAGGCCTTCAGGAGCACATTAAACTCTTTTCCCTTTGCTTATAGAACACTTTTTTTTTCAGGGTCCCCTCACCCTGGGCTAATGGCAAGAACTGTCATATAAATGGAAGGTTGTACAAATGTTTCTGATAAATATTTATCAACTCTGCTCTGAGTAGCTTTGGAGGCTAGTGGCTCACAAGCAATGCAAAGGTAATACAAAGGTGAAGAATGATGTCTCAAAGAATAATAATATAAAAGTCTAGCAGTATATGAAGAAAGTAAGTACAGCCAGGCCCTGGTAACAGCATAACACAGAACACAGCACATGCTACCACAGACGACCCACTATCAGCCATCTGTTTTCTGCTGATGTGCTTCTTCCTCTTAAAGATATGAGACAGGCTTTTCAGAAAAGAGATGCCACTGGAAAATTACTGATATTTTCAAATAGATTGATGAAAATTTAGAAGCAAGAGCAATTATTTAAAGTCTCGTGTAAATGCTAACATTAGTTTTCTTTTACAAAGTTTTTTAAGTCCAGGTTTCTGTTCATTGGGATTTCTTTCTGTCAAAGATGAAAATAGGGTAGTATTTGCCTTGGACGAGGTAATGAGAAGTTAAGATACTTGTACAGATTTGCTAGGACAGCATATACCATTTCTCAGATGCAAAGGGGTAATGCTCCACGCCAGATCAGATATGACTTGAGACTTGAAATTGCTCAGCCTGCAGGCCCAGTAGGTCATTACTCATTGTCAAAACTGTCATCATGCATCTCCTTTCTACATGTCCGTAGTGACTACAGGTCTGTAGTGGCTGAGTTATGATCAGCATCAGAGGGACAAGATGCTTACTCTGTCAGGAAGGGCTTCCAGAGGTTTTTCCTTGGCACCAGGATATTGGGTTCAACAACAGTGGGTGAGCTACCAGGACCATTTAATGCAAAAATGGTAGAATTTTCAGGGCAAGAATGGGGTCATGATGATAAAGAGATGGTTTCTAAGGCTCCCTAAAGAGGAAGAGGAGGCTTTCTAAAGGTAATTGCTAAGGAAGCAGAGGAGTAGGAGGGAGAATGACAGACTTCCTGCCATCCCTGATGTGTGAGGGAAGATAAGAACTAAGATCTGCATCAGGGAAAGACTGCATCTAACACAGGCTGTCCGCTACTTTCTCTGGCTGTACTGCAAGCTGCTGCCATGTGTCAGCTCAGGCTTGAGCACGGAAGAAAACTGAAATAGTTCCCCATGTAGAAAATATTTATTATTAGATGCCAAAAATGACTCCCAATGAGCTAAGCTGATTTCTGACTGCCCAAGTTAAGGGACAGAGTCACTCAAATGCTACAGCAGCTTTGTAAT
The DNA here is from genome assembly GCA_013389865.1 of Piaya cayana. NCBI lineage: Eukaryota > Metazoa > Chordata > Aves > Cuculiformes > Coccyzidae > Piaya > Piaya cayana. The sequence goes on from WAAB01000069.1 coordinate 83,571, forward strand.
ACCAGTGGAAAACTTAGTAAGCTATGCAGTTACATCAGGTCTGAGGATGCTTCATGTCACCTAAAAAGGAGCCTGAATTTATTATTACAACTAGCCTATGAAGTTTTATGTTACGTGAAAATTCTAGCAGAGACCCTGGATTCCTTTTTTTATTTTATGCAGATGTTGTTTTCCCTCATCAATCAGAAAACTTTTTTTCCACAAAGTCTGTGACAGCTTGACTTCTCCAGCATTGCTGGTGCTTTGCCATCTGCCATCAGCTACCTGATAGCAAATCCATTCTGAGAAAGATTACAAAAGTTAGAAAGGTTACAAAGGCATATAGTGATAGGACGAGGGGGAATAGCTATACATTGGAGAGGGGAAGATTTAGAATAGGCATTAGGAAGAAATTCTTCACAATGAGAGTGGTGAAACGGTGGCCCAGGTTGCCCAGGGAAGTTGTGGCTGCCCCATCCCTGGAGGTGTTCAAGGCCAGGTTGGATGGGGTTTGGAGCAGCCTGGTCCAGTGGCAGGTGTCCCTGCCAATGGCAAGGGGGCTGGAACTGGGTGGGCTTTAAGGTCCCTTCCAACTCAAACCATTCTATGTTCTATGAAAGGTTTCTGTAAACAGCAAAGTCTCTTGTACAACACTATGTGTAAGTTTGGTTTAAAGTAACCAAAATAAAATGTCCTAGAATAGTTCATGAAGTCTGGGAAAACCTGGAAAGAAACAAAGGCTAGGACAGAAAAGAGAGGAAGTAAATGTGCCATGCTGAGGAGAACAAAGTTTTTGCTATTCAGAAAAAGGAAGGTTCAGATGACAGTCACTCAGCCACCAGGAACTCTTTTCCTCTGCAGTTCCTATACGTATATAAATAGAAAGCTTAATATGGGTATTTCTGTTAAATCCATGTTTCTGGATCCTTAACTCTCTAAACATTTGCAAATATTGTCAGGAATAAATCCCAGGGAGACAGATTTCTTTATATAGGTGGATGCACAGAAAACTCATCTATGTTCTTTTAATGAACCTTCTGTTCATTTGCTTACCAACAGTGTTTCAAACACATCTGAAAAATACAGTAAGCTTGCTTGTTGTTGGAGCATTTCACCTAGAGGTTCTCTCTGTATTTGTCTCACACTACTGTTATAACTGGCTGCTTTTGCTAGTCCTAAAGCCTTCCTCTGCTGATGGGTCTCTTTGCTCTCCCTTAATTGCCAACTAAACTTTCTGTACTTCATATGTGATTTTGTTGGCTTAGCATATTCACATCTGAATCTTACCTCATGTCTTTTCATTTTTATAGTTTGTCTACTTATTATTACTGTGTGAGGAGCTGTTTTATGAGAAAGCCTGGAAGGCTTCACTAAGTGAAAACTTGCCAAGAAAAGGCACGCACTTTCACATTGAGGTTCTAGTTCAAACACTTACATTATGGGAGAAATACAGTTCTGTCTTTTCAGATTTATTTCAACACTTCTATGAAAACTACATTGTTAAAAAGTTGTGTGAGAACAGGAACTTTTCAGTTCAGTCTGATTCTCTGAAAGCTCCAAGTTTTCTAACACAGTATAGCAACCTACCTTGTTCTATGTAAGTATAATGTCAGGAAAAAATAACCTTCTTTCTCTTTTAATAACAACCTTGAACTCTAGAATTATTTTCTTTTCCTGGCCTGTTTTTTGGGTTTGGTTTTGTTTTTTTTTTTTAATTAGCAGCTGGTGAAATCATTGTGTAGTTCTGTATTTATTTATCACCTGAGGGAGAACCCACTTCTTTCAATTAAGGTATTTTAAGGAATAGCTGACCTTCCTGTTTTTTCCAGTATGATTCTCTTCTGTATCATGTTGTGTGAGACATGCTAGTGCAGCAAAGAGGAGGTGGATGACTGGGCAGGAAGCAGCCCTTTGACTTAGCAAATAGAAAGAATTATTCTTCTCCAAAGATAATTCTGTCCTGTCTGCCAGTTAAGAACAACTCTGTTCTTCAAAGTCAGCACAGGTTTTTTAGATCAGTTGTTAAACATAGTTCAGTTTCTATTTCCAAGCAAATACCTCACTTAATACTGCAGGGAACTAAACTGCTCCTGATTATTAGTTAGTTGCAGGGGTATCTGCAATTTGGCTTGTTTGATGTGCTTTAGTTGCAAAACTCCCTTTCCAGTGCAGAGCAGAGATCTGTCAGCAGCCCTAGCTGAAAGCACTGAAATGCTGTAACATCTTGTCTCAGTTGCCAGGTGTTTCTGGGACTTCATCTAGTGGTACTGCATGGCTTGAAGTATGGCAGTGTGGCAGGAATCACTGCTCCCAGTTACCATCTACAAAGGGCTCCCCTTCTATTCTGTTATGGTTGGACTTGATGATCCGGTGGGTCTCTTCCAACCTAGTGATTCTATGCTTCTATGATTCTATAATACACTGTTTATTATCATATTGGTCAAACAGGCAGAAGGATGAAGAAAGGAATAAAACAGTTTGTTTACTGGTTATTTCTAACCATTGATTCCACGTGATGCACTTAGAAATTTTCTGCTCTTTGCATCCATTTTACTTCTGACACTAAGTGTATTGTCATCAGCTTATTGCCTTTTTCTAAAATTCACCTGATATGCATGTTGCATCTCTTGGGCTTATATCATCACCAAGGATCTTTTTACTGTTCCTAGTTACAACTGATTAACATCTCTATATCTGATGCTGCCGCACTAGCCCTAGACATCCAGTCTTTGACAGCAACAAAAAGTAGGATACAAGATTTCAACTCTCCTACTGATTTTTCCTCAAAACACTTCCATGACTTACTGAAAAGTCTTTGCTCTAATCCTAAATGCTTTGAGTTTTTTTAAAAAGAAAGATACATTGTGTTACATTCCCAGGCTCAGAAAGCTTACAGGAAGATGATCTTATCGATAAATTAGATTTTCCTTGAAAACACCTAAAGGTGCAAAAAGCAATCAAATAAGATGTAACTGGAAACATGACTGTACTCCTCCTGTTGCAGCAGAACCTCTGCTTGTTATGGAGAACTTTAGTGTCATATCCCCACATAAGACCAAATATCAAAACATCCTTCACATACTGAGCTTTCATCTTAAAATGATCTTAACAGATGAGAGGATGGAAGAACGGGATGATCATTGTGGTTCAACTAGCACAAACTTTGTGCTTCAAGCAAGAGCTACCATCCTAACTTGCAGTTTATTGTATAAATAAATATTGCCTGTATTTCCTGCTTTAAAAGCACTTGACCCTCCCCATTGTTGTTTGGTCAAGGAAGCACAGAAGAACTGGAAAGAATAAAGGGATCTGTTAAATAGTTTGCTGATATAGGAATTGCTAGCTTATCCCTGTAAGAACCAGTAAGGGAGCTAATTATTAATCCTTACTTCTACCTGTAGGAGAGTCAGAAGTTACCGAACTTACAGATGGATAAATGCCAGGGATGGGGGTGGGCGTTTGTGAGATAAGCAGTCAGTGAGGACCCAACAAAAAACCTTTTATTCCTGTCCTCCACTCTAACTTGTTATTGGTGGTAGATAAAGCGCATCTTTATCCTTAGTTCTGTTCATTTATGAGTCTCCAAGAACAGTTTTCTACTGCGTTTATTTCCAAGATTTGCTTAATACACCTCTGATAAAAATTTACAGAAATAAACCTATTTTTCATTATACTAGATCAACAGTTAGAAAGCCTCTAATATTAAAACCTAAATACAGTTTTGACTTTAGTGTCAAACCCGCACACACTGCTTGTTAATGAACTGCAATCAACCCCTTTTGTGTCAGGCACAGAGCAGATAGCATAAATGAGAAGTCATGCCAGCGTGTTTCTTGAATTGCTCTCTGAGGAAAAGAAAGAAGAGTAGAGGCACTGTACATTTAATTACGGTTCTCTCTAGTGTTAGACTTTGCAATTTTGCTTTTAGGTCAAATAATTGGCTTGGCAGGAAGTACTGAGATAAACGGGATAAAAATATCTTCTGTTGAAATACAGCTTATACAGAGAAATTACCGAGTAAATTATTATGCTCTTTAGATGTTTGAAAGGGTTAAAAAAAATACATTCAGAAAAATAAATAATAGCTCTAATACAGAATAACACAAAATTAAAAATACAACAAAATACTCTCTTAGCTGTAGGGAAACCTAAGTTCTGGAAAAATTTAGTTCAGAAAGCACAGTTCGCATAATGAGCACATGTTGTTTTATGGTGCTTTTAGAAAGCCGTGGGGTTTGGGGGGCACAGGGAGCAGAAAAAATTCCCAGTGAGAATGAGTCACTCTGTATTTGTTCCTGAAATAACTACAGTAAGAATAGGATACTTACTTTTAGTTTTCCCTGTTCCTGAAAGCTGTTGGTAAATTGAAGGACAAAGCAGAAACCAAACTGATCTTAATAAAGTCAACTTTTCTTGCCTTAAGGTTAGCATACTTAACACAGTCAATGAATAGCCATAGCTTACATTTGACTACTAAACTTTCACTCCATCTCAAGATTTTTTGTTTTACTTTTCATTACTGCACATTCCGTCCATGGGCAGAGCCCATCAAAATAATAGAGTACCTCTCCTTGATTTTAGGGTGTAGTCGGGCTGACATGTCTTAATTCACCACTCAATGCTTATGGCAGCACCAGAGGCAGAAAAGATCAGTTCCTGATGGATAGGTCAGTAAGCAATCAGAACAGCAACTGCCATCCCTTGTGCACTTATTTTGGGGCAAATACCAGATACCAAGTGGCTGCTTTGTTGCCAAGATGTGACTGTAATTTTTAGATCTGCCTGTGCTGGTTACACTACCAAGTAGCTTCAACTTTAAGTAACAAACCCAAGCCCTCTCTAAGCACCCAAAATGCACTTAGTAAATTAGACTATAATCATACAGTATCGCAGCTGATAGGATTTCCTTTGATAGAGTCAGTTTAAAGAATATATCTATGCCTTAATATAGTTCGTTATTTCTCACGGGATCTAAACCAATAAATTTTAGGTAGACCAGAGATGACAAACATTTTAAGAATGATCTGGAGGCAAGTTAAGCAAAGGATTATAACTGATCCCTGGTTTAAGAGAGTCACAGTTGGAAGAGAACTGAAAATTTTGTTGACTTGTTGGTCAGCATTTCTGCTGGGAAGAATATTTTGCATACTTACATTAATAGCACTTTCTGCTACAAATCACCTCACTGGTTTTGTGGTGGTGCTAATCAACATAACCAGAGACATCAGATTTTGGTGCCTAGCAATTTCTGTTGTAGTGGATATGTATTCACCACTTGTATTTGGTGGTGCTCCACCGTGTGCCCTTAGAATCCTTGTGCCTTTTTTGCAGACTGAAAGCATAAGAATGTTTTCACATGTCTTCATGTTATGTGGATATTCCCACATGAATGCAACTGTTTAGGAAATCTTCCATACAGAGCTTCATCTCTAAGCCTCTCCAGATGGAAGACTTCAGACTGCAGGGGTCACATTCTTAATATGCGAGAGCTGAAAGTATCTAAAACATTTTAAAAATTCTAAATTTTTAATGTTTAAAATATCAATAATTTTCCAGCAATCCAAGCTGCTTTCTGGAATCCAGTGCCAAGCTCAGTACATTTTCTTTGACAATGAATATAAAAGACCTACAGTACTGAAAGCAACAGACTCACAACCATCTCAAAGTTTCCTCAATGACTTTGGAAGGCTTAGAGTTATTTTGTATCTGTTAAAGTGAATGTTTCAGCCTGCATACTTAGCGTTAATAGTGTTCCCGGCAGCAACTGACTAGTGGCAAATGGCAGCTCAAACTCAAAAACACTTCAGTGCTTGGCCTGCCCTTTGGTGGCATCATTTCACATTCAGAAATACTCCTAATGGCTGCACTCATGGGTGGGGTACAGATGACCTTTGACAATGCAGCAGGTTCTTTCTGTGGAGCAACGTTCATTCGGCCTGCAAGGTTTCTCATTGTTGAGCTCTTGATACATTTTCAGCCCTATTTATGAAGGGTTACACTGAGAGGGAAACTACTAGGTGGTTTATGACAAGATTGCTGCCGCAGATGTGATACCTGCAGTGATTTGTGTCACCCATTTGAGCTTCAGCCATAAAGCTGCACTTTTTATCAAGAATATTTGTGAATATGTAATGCTCTGAAGACACATGGCCAATAAATAATTCAAAGTTATCTATCTTCCCTGCAGTTTTCTTATACACCTACCACCTTTTAATGTTTAGTTGGCCTGGAAACAATATTCTTTATGGTACTTCTAGTATAAAAATGTTTACTGACTGGCAAACAACTATTGATTTCCAACGTGATACCTTGAAAATAAACCATTTTTCCCCTACCCTCCCCGATCCCTGTCTACTTTGCTCTCCCATCTGCTGTCAGTCTAGATAAGCCTTGTTTTGCATTTTAAGTCCCTAAAAATGCCCATTTCCATCTATTGATTGCAATATCATAAAATTGTTATTTAATTCATTATTCCATTTTCTCTCCTTCTCCCCCATCCCTTTGTTGTCTTTTCAGCTCTATATCTATTTACAGTCCTAAGGAGAATCCTAATACATTTGATGCTGCTGCTTTCTTCCAATCAGTTGGAAATTTCCTGGGGATCTTTGCTGGATCATTTGCCATGGGATCCTCTTATGCAGTTGTCACAGCTTTAATATCCTTTATAGCTTGTTTTCAATGAAAAACTGTATATATGTTGGAAAAAAATGTGTGACATTGTAAATAATTACATTTTTAGGAATGCGTTTTGAAGTAGTTTGAGGTTAAAACACTAATTTATGAACTGCAGCAACTTATTTATGAACTACATACTAGCAGCAATTATAAAAATACAAGGCAAACACTAGACTACAAATCAATTCAGTCAGTTTACCTAACTAAAAATAAAACGCATATCTATTGCCCTGCATTTTTCTTATGCTTTACAGCTCTTCAGGTAAAATACAGTCATAAAAAGAGCCACGATTTTCATCTGGATTTGACTTGTATAGATGAGTACGGTGGAAAGGTTCTTTTTTCTTTCATCCTTTACCAGGTTGGGGGCAATTTTAGCTCACAAAACAGCTAGATTTTTTATTTTTCCTTAATAATCATTTAGCACTTGACAAAATTTACAAAACTATGTGAGTTTCCTATGTTGGAGACAGGTCTGTTTTTCCTCCTGTCCTGGAGTGCCTTCTTATCAGCCGAAGCCGCTGGTCTTACAGGTAAGTGTTTCATTTTATTGAATAGAAGCAGTTTTATTATATGCTTCTAGTGTGGAAAATTCACATGTATATTTGGGGCATGACATCATATGTAAAGTTTCTAAGAGCAAGTTGCTATCTTGGGAATTGTTCCATCTTTAGGACTAAATCTGTAGAGACTGAATTGTTCTTCTAGCCAAATGATGCAGAGCTAGGGGGACTAACAATTTATGATATTTAAGTTCCACAAGTCACAAAGGCTTATTAGATCAGGCTGAAGTCCTCAGTCTTTCTTCCCCACCTTCCTATAGTGTCCCAGCCCTATAAGCCCCTCTGTTAATCCCACCATTTTCTGCCCAGCTGGAGGACCAAAGAGGACAGTGAGTGTGAGGAAGCAAATACCCAGTTCTGTGTGACTGTCAGAGTCTGTGTGCTCCTCTGCACGCGCTTGTCCCTCCTCTTTTTTCCAGCTTTCAATGACTACACCAAGGATAGTGTCACACTCAACATTGCCGGTGGTTGCAGCCACATCTGCATTAAAAAAAAAAAATTCATAGAATCATTTGGTAGGAAAAGACCTTTGAGACATCAAGTCCACCCCTACCTGTCCACTACTAATCCATATCCCTGAGCACCTTGTCTACTTACTTGTCTTTTAAACACCTCCAAGGATCATGACTCAACCACATCCCTGGGCAGCCACTACCATCACCCAAGAACCCGTTCAGTGAAGAAATGTTTCCTAAAATCCAATCTGAACCTCCCCTGGCACAACTTCCACTGTGTTCAGTGCACCTCCATAAAGATTTCTTGCAACAGGAGGGGTACAGAAAGACATGATCTGCTTGGCTCTGTCAGTATTTGGGAGGAAATGGTGCAATTGCAGTCAAGGACACATCAGGGACTGCTTTTTACAACAGTCCACAGAAGTTAAGGCAAAAATTGTAAATGGATATAGTTTGTCTCGACAGCAACCTATTGTATAGCGTGATGTCAAAGAACTTAATTTGTAAGAGCATGGTCATTTACACATTCTTGACACTGTAATCTAGTGCTCTAATTAATGTCAGGGAAAGTCAGAGGAAGAAAACTGCTCAATGGGGTGTTAATGCAGCCCATACAGTTTTGTTTGCAAAATTGTTCAAAGTCAACAATTACATTTCTGCTGACTTCTATGGAGCTCACTTGAGCTTACTTCCTTGGTATTAGTCACACAATGAAACTATTTCTGAATAGGTATTAACATTCTGGCATCTTTGCCTTATTAAATATACATATTTGCGCCCTGCTTTGTGCCAGAATCTTCAGGCCAGTGCACTGAACAAAAGGTTGGTATTCCATCACATGGCAAAAATCAGATACCAGCTGGAATAGAAGTACATTTTTTGTCTTTATGCTTAACAGTTCTTTAAAATGTGACATGGTTACTACATAAAATTGGAAGTAAAGAAGTACGATTGTTAATCACCTGCCTCCTACTGGAGGCAATGATTTGCTAATCCAATGACTTCCAAGGAAACGCTGTTTTAAAATACATCCCCACCTGAGAAAAAAGAAGCTCTATTTCAGCAAATGCACAGTTGGTAAGTCATACATTATACCCAAAAAGTGGATTTGTAAGGGAAACACTAACACCTTTCAGAGCCTTAGGTGCTGCACCAAAGGTGATTCCCATTTTCTGAGCATTGGAATAGACTGTATGTCCAAACAGAAAATGATTGGCTTATGTCTTTTTCACATGCTGCAAAAGTAATGTCAGGCAGTACAGTCTCTCCTGGTAGTCACCCTGATGAGGCCTTCATTTAGCTTTTCTTTTGCCATATATCAAATATCTGAAATAAAATATGGTTCTTGAACCCCACCAATGGTTTTTATGGTAGCCAAGATAAGGAATTTTAAATGGACAGAGGGAGAGTCAGAGGAGAGTGGAACCATAGCAAAGTTCCAGTTGAAGGGTAAAGTTGGGAAACCGGAGAAACTTAGCTGATTTTTACAAGCAAGGGTATTGATATAGGCATATAGAAGAGAATTGCTCTGGCAACACATAAATTCTAAGAAAAACATACCAAGCCCTTTTAGTTCTGTCACTTGACTTTTTTTCATGGGTGTATTCTGAATTGCAGGTAGAAATTGTTTAATTACACTGTTGTGAGGAGGCAAGATTTAATCTTGAAGGTTTTATCAGCTGAGTGTTTTTCATTTCGTTTCTGTGAAAGGCTTCTGTCAGGAGTGAGTTCACTGGAAAAACCTCATGGAGCCTTTCTCATAGCTTCAGAAGTTCAAAGCTATGTTTTGTAAATGCATTTTCTTTATTAGCACTGTGCTAGCATTACATGTTAGAGTGGATATTTTTAGTTCTTTGGTTTAATCAGTCCTGATGTTGCTTTCATCTTCTCTCAATCTCATCTGAAATAGCTCCAATTCACCTCCTTTCATTATATGATTTTTAACTCCCAGTCCAGCAAAAGAATTATTGTATTGGTTAAGAAATTTTCAGCTAGCTTGGGTTCTGTTGGAGGTACAGATTTCTGAGGTGGCTGCAATTTCCCACACACGTGCTAAGGAAATCTGTGTAAAATGCAGTTCTGGCATGCAGTCTCCTACATGGGAATGTGATGCACAAAGCTCTTGTTGCGGAAGGCATGGGGAGCCTGGGGGAAAGCCAGAAATCCTTCAGAACACACTTAGCTCTGAAGTCATACTCTACCATTTCCAGTCCTTCCCAGCTCACTTGCTGTGCCTTTTGTCTCACCTGATGCAGCATCTGGTTTTACAATCAAGTGTCTTTATCCTCAAAAGGAAGCATAAGAATTAAGAGAACCACACAATGACCCTGCTGGACCACTCCATTCAATGAACTGCATTCCTAGCTGGAAGTCTTTGACTTCAACAGGCTTGCTTCACAAATTGACTTGATCCATTTTACATTTATGACTATATTCCTCTTCATTTTCCTTGGATATTGTCTCTCTTCTGCTCATGCCTTCTAAATGAACTTCAAAGGATTAACATAGACATTTCCCTGTAGCTATTAAATAATGTAATTGAAAATTATTTTATACTTATAATGCTTTCCACACTAGTTCTTCAATAACAATGAAGCTTTTGATGTCTAGTATTGAAATATGTCATAATGTATAAGTAATGGGCCATACTCTTTTCTGTGTAGTATAGCAGGTGGTAGAGCTCGCTTGTTTAGCTTACAGATTTTTTTAATAAAATGTGAACAGGTCAGCATTTTATAAAACATTTTATTCCTCTACCTCAAGATGTCCCATGGTGTATAACACACAATATATGAGCCTGACCCTGACTTAAAAATGGATGTGATCAAACCAGAAAATCAAAATTAAAATCGGGGATGACTACACAATTATTGTTATACTGATAACTGAAAATTATAAATTAATGTTATGGCTATTAATCTTATAGCTATATCATCAAGCTGTGACAACATGATAAATTGATTCTTATACAGTAGAATCTAATTTGTGCACTTTCTGATTTGCCTCAAAGTATATCATTCCTGACTGCTGAGTGAAGTTGTAATAACAGAGTATGATAGTAAGGTCAGCATTAATATAGTTGTTCTCATTTTCAACTTCATTACAGAATATTTACTAGGAGGCTAAAAAAAAGTTGTAAATAAATTAAACACTTGTCAAAATAAATTAAGAAAGTACATCTTACAGTTATTAATTGCTTGTTGGCTTGCGCTATAATTAACAAATTTTGCTACTTTTGAACTGATCACTCAATCATCACTCTGTGAAAGATTCCACGATGTACATGGATATTTAATGTTCACCTCAGTTAGACCCTCTCTATCTATAGTTATTTGAGTTAAACAGATTTACTTGTTGGTTTGTAATTAATTAATGCATACTTCAAAGTCATACAGCATTTATCAGTGTGAAAGCATTCAAATTACAGCCAAATACCTCTGTTTTTTATATGCCAAAGACCTGTNGGATATTTAAATAAAAAAGAGATTATTATACTTGCACTCAAATATAGATATGTAAATTTACTTGTTGGTTTGTAATTAATTAATGCATACTTCAAAGTCATACAGCATTTATCAGTGTGAAAGCATTCAAATTACAGCCAAACACCTCTGGTTTTAATATGCCAAAGACCTGTGCTGTGAAGCTAAGAAAGATCTTGACGGAAAAATTCTTGGAGGGATCATCTTTGTTCCTTTACTGATTTTCAAAGCCCATCTCAAAATTATTTGGTTTGTGATTATTACAGAGGAAATGCCTAGTTCCAATATATTACTGCTGCTTCCTCACCCACACCAATTCTTTTCTGAACATTTTGTGTATGTCTGACACCTGCCTTCTTCTGCAGGGGCTCACAGGAAAGCACAGTCTACTTAGTGAGAAAGCTTTTCCTCCAAAACTAAATAAGCAGCTTATTATGACTGATATTCCTTGGACAAATCCAAAGATCTGGTCTCTTGTTGGGGCAGTTTTGTGCAACCTTTATATTTAGGACGTAGCAAGAACAAACGTCATCAACTTTCATTTCCTTTAGTACTTCTGACAAAGTGAATTCATTCTTGTGATTGCTCACCGTTCCTGTCTGTTTCCTGTAATTTATCTTGGATCCATCATCTACCTTTTGCAGGTTTTTTTAAGTTCTGTGGCCAATTCTTCCTCTATCAAAGCATTTCTGCCTGCAGTTCTGAGCACTGGGAGCACAGTGCAGGTCTGTACCCGACTGGCTTTAGGTCAGTGGGCTGACATTATTCTGTAAAAGGAAGTCACTGTGAGCTTTAAATTCTCAACTTTGCGGAATTCTTTCCTTTATCTCTAAGTAACGTGCTGTGTTGTATCATGCAGATAAGTATTTAGACTCCTCCCAGTAATGAGGGAGATGGGATAGCTTGGCTTCCAGGTCAAAAGGAAAGAGACCTGCACTCTCTTAAGCTGTAGTTCTGCCACTCCAGGGAGGAAAGGCTGAAATTTGAGTCTAATTTGGAAAGCAGGCTCTTCCTAGATAAGAAGGTAGCATTCGCACTGCTCTGCAGAGACGGATGACAATTGCGCAAATTTGCCGCAAATTTGCCACCACCGCTAAACTCATTACTTGCCTGTAGGACTTCAGAAATGGTTCTGGATGATCTATGCGATATTCTAAAATGGGGAATGCCAGGTAGAACCTGTGCCTTAGAGAACTTTGGACATACTCTGCTGTCGTATAAGCTATATCGAGTAGGCTCTGCAGTTTCAATTATCCTGTTTGCCCTTTCAAGATCATCACTTGACAAGGTAATGCACACACTTGAGTCAGTGTTTGAGTCTGATTAACTTAGGTCCTGCTGAGGGTACAGAATTTTAAAACAATAAGGGAAGAAGAGAAAGATATTTATTTCTAGAGAAAAGTACACATTCTAAAATGGCATTAGTCTGAGATCAATGATGTGTTGCATAAAATGAGGACAGTGGAGACTTAGCACTCGTGAATAAGAACAGGGTAAGTATTATTCGCATGTCTAGGATGAAATCTGGTGAGTCTTGCTGTATGAATTCCAATCTAAATTGAATACTGCAGTTCATTTAGGGTTACAAAAGTACAACACTGAAGCTCAGGTCTCACATAAAACAACGAGGTGCAACACCAATGATCATTCTTCAGATGAGGGCCTAAAAAATTCTCTCAGCTCTGTCTTTTGTTGTTTTCTGTCACTTCAATGTAAAATCAACCTCAGACAACTCCAGAGATGAAAGCTTCATGAACAAAGCACCAGCTTTGGTTCTGCACTACTGAAGAACTGGTGAAAGAAGCCTTGAATTTTTGTGTCAGTATCAAAAAAATGATTAGTCACACTTCATGCCCTCAGTGAAAACAGACTGAATAGGGATAGTGTTGCTACTGGTCTTGTAGGCTTATTACTGCAAAAATTTGAGGCAGAAGACAGTGCCAGTCACATGTTCAGTCTGCACTGGGTTGTGCCCAGTAGACACTGAAGGATATTCTGATATAAGCATGACTCCAAAGTAGATGTTATGCTAACTGAGTTAAGTAATCTCTCTATTACCAAATCCTCATTGTTCTCTTTTCCCAATGTTTCACTGCCTCCGATGGAAGAGTAGTTCCTGTTGCTTGTTGTACTGTGGGGTTTGCAGTGCATTCTGCATCACTACAGAGGCATCCCTGAAGCTCTGGAATGCTTCAAAGTTGGGATGGAGATCAATCCGTTTATCTATAGATCTTTTCAGATGAAGTTATAAATCTTATCCACTCCCTTGTTTCCCCAGAGGGCAGAGGGTTAGAAGTTTTTCTAAATTCCTTTTTTTTCCACCGCTAAAAGCCCTGACCTGTCATGTTAATTTCACATCATCAGCCCAATACTTCTAAAAATAGAAGTTACACCTTTATCATGTATTATCATTTGATATTACCAGCTTTTGTCCTAGCAACAGTTTGAACTATAAGCATTTGGCAAAACTAATGTAACTATCTGTTCTCTAATCGTGTAAGCAGTTAACAAGCTATCACTGTTGCCCTGTTATACAAGGAACAAGTACATAAAATAAAACTAGGATTTCATTTGTAATAAAACCTCCTCAAAGAGGTGGAGCTGCAGGTGAAACTTTACTAGGGGCTATCAACATTTTACTGTGAGGCTTCTCATTTTTTCTATTAAGTGAAAAAATTTCAGTAACTTTATTTTTAGACACAAGCAGCTGTATGGCACTTGACAATTAATCACCTATTTTAACTCAAGCCACTCCCTGTTTTCTTCAGGTCAGCATTTGTAATTGCCAAATTTGCTATTTAAAAATAAAACAATGTAATGGCACTCAAAAAGTGAGCTGAATCTCAAACACACCAAATTAAAACACTGAGCTCTAAGGTCTGGTAAAAGGAGCATCTCCCTATAGCTGCCTCCCCGCACCTAATAAATTCTTTCTGTTTACAATTCCAGTATTGTCATGGCTGGTCGTATCTGTTTCTCTGTGAAAGAAAGCCTGCAAAAATGTAACTACCTAATTTATGTTACATAGACAGCTCATACACTATTTTGCTACCCAGCTAACTTCAAAATCCAGCTTTAATATTCTTACAGAGGAATCCAGATTGCTTTCTCCTTCAAACTAAAACACTCCATGTTTGCCTTTTCAGGCACTTCTCTCTTCTTTGTAGTTGCATTAACGTGTAATTGGTCATTACTCTTAAGTAATAATTTTTATGGAAATGCATTACAAACAATTTTCTCCAAGCCTTTTAATGAAGGGAGGTGAGGCTGGTACACATTAAGCATTCAATTGTAGCAATTGAAATATTCCAGTGCATTCCTCTGGTCTTCCCTGGAAACAGGGGATCTAGTTTCTACACTTGCATAATTGCATGGTTCAGATCATTTACTCCTATTGTAAAATCAGATTTTGGCCATTATATTCCTCACGTCACTCTCAGTTCTCTGGCTACCCATAATTAACAGTTACTTAGCAGTCAAAAAGCACTTTATAATCATAGTTGGCTTTATTAGTCAATTTTATAAAAGCAAGACTTGACACAATCATAGAATCACTAGGTTGGAAAAGACCTTTGAGGTCATCAAGCCCAACTGTACCTGTCCACTACTAAATCATATTCCTAAGCACTTAATCTACCCACCATTTAAATACCTCCAGGGATGGTGACTCAGCCACCTCCATGGGCAGCCTCTGCCAGTGCCTGAGAACCCTTTCGGTGAAGAAATTTTTTCTAATATCCACTCTGAGATGAAGATTCCCATAGAAGAAAGTGAATCAGAAACTCTTATCTCCATTTCTGTTACTGACAGCAATTTTACTGATTGCCTATATTTTTTAACAGAAATGTTATTGTTTGAGCACCCCATTAGATATTAACATCCTGAGAATTTTTTAACTCCCCGGGTGAGTTCTGCACAATCAAACACAAGTATTGAGAAAAAGACTTAGACACATTCAAGAGAGCGATTAGAACTCACAAAACCATGAATGCCCTGGAATGTATTCAAGCAGTGACAATCTTACTAGTCCCCACATTATTTATTCCAAAGAAAGTTCTTAGTGTAGTTAGGAAAAAAAATATATATCAAAACAGACATTAAAAACTAAATATTAAAAACCAAAGGCACAGCAGTTAAAACTCAGTGGAATTTCTCTTGGCTGTAGTAACCGTGTTCTGTAGAAGGAGCACAGGTAAATTTACAATATAAAGCAAAACTAGAAGCAAAGAAAACATCCGCAGTGGTTTGTAGTGGGGGGAAAAAAGCTTTGCTTTCTCATTTTCTTTCTGATGGCATTTATCCCTTGTGCCAGATTCATCTCAGAACTGTTTACTCCATACTTTTTTCTTCCATCAAAGATATATTAATGCCAGGCCACAGTTCTTCTCAGAAACAAGAGAGGTTCCCTAGTAAATGAAGTTGGATTGTAGTGGACAGTATTTTCAGTTAGCAATCCAAACAGAGTCAGAAGCTTGAGAAAGACATGGCAAGGCAGTTATTCCTTTCGCTGGTCTGTGGCAATGTGCTGTTCACACACTCACTTCCACGAAGGAAATTGTTTCAGCATTGTCTACATTTCCACTTTGCCATGTTTCCTTATCTCTCCCATGCTCTAGAGGGGAACGAGATTTCACTGAACTTCAGGGCCCTCTTACTGCTAAATTTGAGTGTTTAGAGGTTTGGATAAGCTTATTACATAACCTACTTGTGATGGTTTGGGTGAAACACCCCTGTCGAGCACCCAAACCCCACAGTAGTCTGCAGCCCCCCTTTCTTCTCTCCCCCCACCCCCCTGTACGAGCCCCCAGGC
>WAAB01000069.1:99554-185875 GCA_013389865.1 Piaya cayana
CCCCACCCCCCTGTACGAGCCCAAGGGAGAAGGGAGAAGGAAAGAAAGAGAGACTAGAATGTTGAAAATGAGCAGACCAAAGCTGTATGATTATATACACATGTATTAACACTTATATGCAACTAGAATACCATGTACAGAGAATAAGAGACCCCACAAACCTCCCCCTGCCCCCAGGCAAATTAAAAATCCCAGAACAGCAATAAAAGCTAACGAGAGAAAATTTTACTCTCCTTTTAGATAGCAGGACTTAATCAAGCAACCCAGAGTCCACAAGCCCCAACTCCTACACACCAGCAGACTGACAGCAGGGAACTTTCTCATAGGGCCCCCGGAAGAGAAGAGAGAGCCGAGGAGTGTCTGACCTTGCTGATTTATACCCTGATTTACACAGAAAATCGCATGGAATACTGGGAGATGTAGTTCTTTCTCAGCCACAACCTGGCTATTCAGGAGGGTCCAAAATCAAACCCATCACACTACTTCAGCACCAGCACTCTCACCTGACACTTGTTCAGTATGTTACCATCCACCTTTTTCCCCATGACTGTGAAGTCTGGCCTGCTTCTTTTGAAGAAGCAGATTGTTTTCTGTTAGGTTTGCTGTGCTAAAGCCTGCAGGACTGAAAATGCTGCCCTCTTACTGAGCCTCTTCTTGCTGGCCTTTGTCGGTTGAGGAGAGTCACCATCCTGAAAAAGCTGGAGGAAGCCTTGACTAGTTTCAAGTCCAGGACTGAAGGCACAGACTGGGATTACTTAAACAATTCCACTTTGTGCTCTTTGCTTCCAAGTAGAGTTGGTTTACGTAGAATCACTAGGTTGGAAAAGAACCACTGGGTCATTGAGTCCAACCATTCCTATCAAACACTAAACCATGCCCCTCAGCGCCTCATCCACCCATCCTTTAAACACCTCCAGGGAAGGTGAATCAACCACCTCCCTGGGCAGCCTCTGACAGGGACCAATCACCCTTTCTGTGAAAAATTTCTTCCTGATGTCAAGCCTGAACCTCCCCTGGTGGAGCTTGAGGCCATTCCCTCTCGTCCTGTCCCCTGTTGCTTGGGAGAAGACGCCAGCTCCCTCCTCTCCACAACCTCCTTTCAGGCAGTTGTAGAGAGCAATAAGGTCTCCCTTCAGCCTCCTCTTCTCCACGCAAGATGTTTCAGTTCATACTATTTTAACCGAATAAAGGCCAAGAAAACTGGTGCACAGTCACATTGCAGGGATGGGTATTGCTTAAACCTAGACAGGTACCTCTTTATTTGTTTTGTTGCCTCAGTCTGTTTCCTTGGATTCATCAGTGTTATTTCAGTAAATGTCAGCAGCCTATAAGCTAAAAATTACCAAACAATTGCAGAGCAGCCCACGAGGAAGCAGAGCTAAAATGCTAATTAGAGCACATTGTGGCTCTTGGGCAGGGGACAGTGAGTAGAGGGGCTGAAAGGCACAAGAACTAAAGAGCTGTGGGGTGAGTGGTGGAAAACTGCCTGTCTGTGAGCCTCAGAGATGACAGACATGCAGTGAACACACTGCAGGCTGGCTTTGTGCAAAACCAGTTGCTGCTGATGTGCGCATATAGAAATGGAGCAGAACTTGTATGCTCCACAGACTTCAGGAAATGCGTGTGTGGGTTTTCAGGGCAATGATGATTGGAAAGGACGTTAACAAGCCCTGAGCTGTTGCGTAAATGATTATCTATGTAGACATGCCACAAGCTTAAGAAAAGCACCAGGCTGTCTTCCTGCATGGGCATTTACATATGGTTACTGGTGGGCCCCTATTTCTGGTTTTCCAGTCTCCCTGTGTGGGTTCCTTCTGCCTTATCTATATCCAGCCCTGACGGGAAATTGCAGTTACAATCTTATCAGCTACTTTAATTATAATTCTGCATTACAGTGATGTAATGGTTATAGTAAGCTAGGACCAGGGCCAGGAAGGAAATATTAAAAAATAAGAAATATCACTATATTACAAATATATTGAGCTACTTGATCCAGTGGGCAGTGTCCCTGCCCATGGCAGGGGGGTGGAATAGGATAATCTTTAAGGTCCCTTCCAGCCCAAACTATTCTATGATTCTATTATTATCACTATTATTATTCCTGACAAACTTGCTACCTTGCTCCTCAAGACTTTCCACAAGCTGGGAAGTACAATTGCTGCCACACGGCTGCAGCCATTGACCCTGTCATTCTGGGCAATGCAGCTTGTCCCTGCCAGAGCATCATTTTTAAGCAATATGTTGTTGTCCACCTTGCAGATAGTTGCACACTGCTTATGATAAGGCTAGCAATCAGGCATAGCCTGAAATTACTTTCCCATGTTGCAGTCATTCAGGACCTTTGACTATTTAAAAGTAATAAAATTGTTTCTGCCTCTTCTGTGTAGTCTCTGCTATAATTTCCAAATAGTATGAAGTCCTTCACGTTACAGTTACGTTAGCCTTCCCTAACTCTCAGTCAGATTATGGTCAGATGTTATCATGTATTAATTCAAACAAATTTCCTACAGTTTTTGGCCAAATACACATCAGCAGAAGTGCTATGAATGCATAATGGACCAGGCAGAAGATTCAACACCTTCATGCTTTTCAGCAAAGAAACAAATTCTAGTTTGTTTGAAAGATATTCTTATAAAATATATCTCAAAGTTCTGTTATAAAATCCTGTAAACAGTCTAACTGGCGTTTTTATGCAGCTCTTTGACAAACCTAAGTAAGAAAATGGAAGCAGCTAATTCTGTTTTTTTCTTTTGATTTCAGGTATTGTTGCAGTCCTTTTCTGTGGAGTCACACAGGCCCATTACACCTACAACAACCTATCACCAGACTCCAAAATGAGAACTAAACAGGTAGAGCATAGAAATAACTGTGTGTCTTCAACTGGTGTAAGTAACAGACAGAGCTAGTTGGAACAGAGCTGGATGGAATTTCATTAATGCAAGCGAAGAAGCTTGTGTCTTCCCTAGGGGGAAGATGAGATTTTGCCAGGAAAACAGTAACAATTCTCTGGATGAGGAAAAAATGTAAGAACCTGTTCTTCCCAAGAGAGCTGCAATGTCAGTCAAGGAGATAACAGTGTACACTAGCTTACATACAAAGGTGCTATGAAGGTAAGAGAATCAAAGAGCTCTGGTAAATAAAAGAGAAGTGGCCTGGGAGATTAGATCCATGTGGATTTTTGCAAAGGGACTGTAGAGTAGAAATCAGTCTGGCCAAGCAATGGCATTATTTCATTTCCACTTCATTAAAAAATCTGACATAATTAGAAAGATGCTGATTTTTTTCCATTGTGTTATTTAGAGTATAGAGATAAAGAAAAGTTTGGTCATTTTTTTGTTGATCAGGTGAATAGTGCAATAAACTTGAAGCTATTCTCAATCCTAGATATATGGCATTGCGACTTTGAAAACCCATTTCAACAAAAGGAGTAATTTTAGACAACCTTGCCACTACCTAGGATCCTGTGAGAAGTCATTTAAATGCAGTTTTCTTCCCTTTTAATGCTGACTCATATGTCCTAAGAACCCCAGGTTGTATCAAATCTATCTCCTAGAACAAAATGGAAACACAGGGTGCAAGACTATAATTTTCATGATGCAATCTGGTACCTTTTTCAGCAAGTCTTCTGTTTCAAGCATTGAAAATTTTATGTAAAAAATTTCATAACTTCTTGCACGTCTCAATTTAATAAAAAAAATCCAATTTTCTATCAAAAACAGTTTGATAGAAAAAATAGTGGCCACATATCAGTTCAGCTGTCAGACTCTCTCAGAATTTAAATTACAAAAACCTTTCTGGTCAGTACTTCTAGAATGCAGTGTTAGCTATTGAACAGGGTAAGCTTTCTCAATTGCATTTCTTCACACCAGCTGAGGCTGATGCTCTCAAAAAGTATTCCAGCAGAAAAGAGAACATTTCTTTAATAACTGTATCGTAAGGAAATAAAATTTATATCTACTATAGAATTGTTTCTATTTTGCAGAAATACTGACTCGCATATGCCATTTCTGCCCTCGCTCATAGCTGTTACAACTGGAATACAAGGCTTGCTCAGGGATTCATCTGCATGATTTAATGATGCACAAGCCTCAGAGAGAGAATGAGAGAAAGGCAGGCCATGGTATTTTTAATTACACATAAAGCTTTTCAACTACAGAAATAACTTTTAGTTTAAATGCATACTGGTTTTGCTCATCTTTACTCTTTCATTGCCTCCCATTCAACAGTGCAAAACAAAGTAGTGAAAATAAACTGAATCTACCCTTGAATGCATAGAAAAGGGATTACGTGTTTCTCTGTGGAACTATGAGTTTTATGCACCCTTTCTATTCTGTTTTTCTCTCCCCCTATAAGCTCTTAATCCTCAGCCTCCCTTATGATATGGTTCAAAAATTGTTGTTAAATGCCTTTGAATTCTTCTAATTTATTTTCTAATCCAAAGATTACCCTTTCATATGCAGCTGTTTCAGTGAGATCTGCATTGCCTCTTTCTTTCTCTCCCCCCAAGAATTCTATTCAAGCAAATTTACTAAGCCACAAACTTGGCATTCTCATCATATGCCATTCTCATATATGACTTCAGTGCATTTTAAATGAATGTTGTTGCTCAGACAGATAGGTTTGCTCCCAATCTAAGTCGTTTTTATTACTCATTACTGGCCAAGATCAAGGGCGCTTCAGTTCATTTATAGAATGATTCCAAGGCAGCCTCTCCCTTTTGTTACAATATGACAGCTCTTTCAATAAGGACTGGTGAACTGTAATGCACACTGACAAAACGGTGAGTTAAGGCTGAAGCCAAAGCTAACAAATACTTGGAAATTGGATTTAAAACTGTAAATCAGAATGTGAAATCATTAGCTGTTTGTAAACAAATGCTTTTTCTCTACTGTTTTGCATAATTTTCTTCACATTTTTTACTGGCTGTTAAAATTTCATAGCTCAATGGTAAAAATCAGTAGAGAATCATACAAATGACATTTCTGGCCATGACGCAGAGTTCTGCATTACTCATCACACCTCATCATTTGGTCAAAAAGAATACAAAATAAAAAAAGACTGGTATGATTTTCCTCTGATGTTGATACAGAATGAAAACTTATCTAAAGTTATTAAATGAGAATTTAAGAATCTCTATTAAGAATGCCTGTTAAAAGATGCCGTGCAATTATTAGGCCCTACATATCCTTTATTAACCTGTCAATCATCATTTAATATCCCATGAAAAAGAAATATTAGATTTCAACCATCTGAAACATACAGTATCTGAAAGTATAAAGTAACGCAAATCTTGTTACAAACAATGGATTATTTAAACACTGTCTTAGGCAAAGATAATAACCATTTAGTGAAAATGCAGGCTTTAGAGAATTTTCCTTCAGTCAAATCATCCCAGTTCTCACTATTGATAAACATTCTCTTCATATGTTTTTATTGTTTGTTTTTAGCATGACTGATGTTTCATGGCAGTGTAAGTTATTATCATTGACCTGACTATGGTCATAGTGATTTTAACATTAAAATTGACACTGCCATCCATGGCAACAAGGCTAGGTCAAACAGAATGCTCCTGAGTTTCATACATTTAACAGTTTAATTGATTCTATGTGTTTTTAGTGAAGGAGAAGACAACACTGCTAGGATCTGGTTGAAAACTATTTGATTCTGTGCAGTTTTCTCTAGAATTATTTTCAGCTAGTAAGTACAACCTCATGTTATCCTGCAGGCAAACAACAGTTGCTTCTAAATCTTGGGACATTATAGTTCAGATTTTACATCAGGTTCTTCAGATGTACAGTTGGATTGGGTTGATTTGCTTAGCTACAAGTCAGTCAGTGGCTGGGCAAGTTGTTGCTAGAGAAACAGAAATCGCTGGTTTGTTGAAAACAGAAAGACTGAAGTTCTCTACAACTCAGCTTTAGAAAGGGATGCATGAAAATACTGTTTTTTCTGTGGAAGAGAAGGCATTCCTTACTGCTTTTTTCCTCTCTGCCCTCTATAAATTTCAGTTAAAGGCCAAGCTAAGACCAGCACAGTTTCCCAGTGGTGGAGTACTGAGGATTTTCTCACTTTCTCTAATGGCTGTAAGAGTTATGTTCTCCACCATACTTGGGAATTGTATCATCTTCTGGTAATATTCCTTTAACTCCAGGGAACAGCCACAATGAAGAGACCAGGGAACAGAGCAGGACCTTTCTTTGATTAAGTGTGCAAGGGTATGGAATATTCTGCATTCAGATAAAATAAATTGACAGCAACTTATAAATTCTAGAAAGGGAAGTCTGAACCACATTTCCTATCGAATCAGTGTATTACAAGAAGGCACAGGAAAGCACTCCAGCCAGCAAGGGGTGTCCCATACTGCCCCAGGTGTCTCCGTTCATTCCACCAGTCTAACTTTTGTTTACATAGGCACCTTTGAAACAGTTGTGTCTAACAAGCTTGTGAAAGTTGCTTTCTCAAATCACATGCAACAGCCTTTCTAACTGTATTAGTAGTTAAACAGCTACCGGCATTTTTGGCTGATCCTGATAGCAAACCCATTAGGGAACACCTGCCTCGTAGACAAAAACGTCTGGCTTTTGATTGTTCACTGGGCGTGCAGTATGCAAAAGATCCCACATGAAGATTTCAGCAACCATTCAGTTTTAAGTTTTTACAGGCACTTGACAGTGGGGTAAAGGTAAAACAAAGGAACTCAGTGCTGCAGAACTGAGTAACTTTACCAAAGCATGTAGTCTTACAAGGACTGCTTGGGCAAAATAAATTAGCACTGAAGGAATGAAAGTTCAGACAGGCCTTTGGGCTTTGCTCACTGATGGACCTAGTTCTGATTGCTTCAAATTTTAATCTCCAAACTCTAAAGCAGATGTGATTATCTCTTGATTGTTAGAAGTCATCACTTTGCAGAGGAGTGGGTAATATGTCCTGAAAATCCCTTGAAAATATATTAAGTTTTCAAAATTTACTTAACTCCTTTATGATATTGCTATACATTTTCCAACAAGGAAACTGGCTGAGGATCAGTCAGCTGATTGCTGGATCATAAATTGAACAGTATTCCAAAGACAGTTTGGTGTAAAAGTGTTGTGTTCATAAGCATATTAATTTAGTGCTAATTAACAATCTTAGCTTTAAAAGGCTGACAAAAGTCATGAAACATATTTTCTTTAATTCCTCAAAAACTGCAAATCAAATAATTTTAGACTCTTGACTCTGATGTTATCAATACAGACCTTAGATTTGATAGTGTTCCATACATAATTATAGACTTGTTCCTGAGGCAAATCATAACATAATAGGAAAATATAACTTAAAAAGTAAAGTATGACAATGGAGATGTCCAAATCTACTGGAGGGGAGAATAATGAATTAATCGAAGAGGCAGTCCCTGAATGGCAATCAAACAATGTGTAGTAAAAAAACATTGTGGGACTAAAGGCATAGAGGTGGCTGAATTTAGTCTTTGTCTCACTATAACCAAATCAAGCCCCATCACTGTGATTTAGTCATTCTACTGCCTTTCTACTGGCCTAAAAATCTTGTAAACAAGTAATGAGCAGACCTAGACTCAAAACAAGTCTCCTTTCTTTAGATAGATGATACAATTACTGTCATACGGGCCCCTCAACACAAGAAGGATGTTGAAGCTCTGGAGCGAGTCCAGAGAAAAGCAACGAAGTTGGTGAAGGGCCTGGAGAACAGGCCTTATGAGGAACGGCTGAGAGAGTTGGGGTTGTTTAGCCTGCAGAAGAGGAGGCTGAGGGGAGACCTCATTGCTCTCTATAACTCCCTGAGGGGAGGTTGTAGAGAGGAGGGAGCTGGCCTCTTCTCCCAAGTGACAGGGGACAGGACGAGAGGAAATGGCCTCAAGCTCCACCAGAGGAGGTTTCGGCTGGACATTAGGAAAAAAATGTTCACAGAAAGGGTCACTGGCAGAGGCTGCCCAGGGAGGTGGTTGATTCACCTTCCCTGGAGGTGTTTAAGGCACGGGTGGAAGAGGTGCTAAAGGGGCATGGTTTAGTGTTTCATAGGAATGGTTGGACTCGATCCAGTTGGTCTTTTCCAACCTGGTTATTCTATGATTCTATATAGGATTCTTCTGTCAGCTGTCTTTACATAAGGAAAGAAATAATGCACTGCAAATTCTGCTCCATTAGCAGAATTCTTCCTCTTGATTTTGTTGTTAAAAGGACATGCCAGGAACTGCAGCTACTGGTTTTATCTTTCTATGAGAGAAGAGGAGCAGCTGAGTAGAGATGGCTATGTGCTACTACTGTCAAAACTCACCAATCTGCTATTTGCAAAGAGTCCCACTCAGTACTTACCACCTGTATTGTCATTTGGGAGAAGCAGTCCTCTAAGTCATAGGGAGGAACAACACAAAATGAAACGGGTTTAGTGTCCTTATCTTAACCCTTCCTCTGTCGTACAGGACATATGTGCCCTCTGGCTTTGATCCTGCTGTTTGTATGACTCTTTAAGAGTCCAAACAGTCAGAGCTGTGCCTACTTCTAAAGCATACAACCTCTATTAATTTATCTCTGGTTAATGCCTACTATTTTCTGTTATCAGACATCAAGTTGTTTATAGATAATTAGTTTACACTTCTAGCAAGAAAAGGCCACACAAATGTCAGGGTATAATGGCTCTCACAATTCAGCCTCTTGACTTTTAAAAAATTCAAGAGTATTTCTAGACTGAGGAAAACCCTACTTAGAGCAAAATCCTTTGGTAATTAGCAGAGCAGCAACCACCAGAAAACATAATTGTCATCCTCTTGAAATGAGCACCCTAATTGGCAGCTGTTGCTGTGATTTATTCAGGAACTTGACCTACAAAAAAATGACCTTTAAGGCCCTGCAAGAGGTCAGGTATTTCCACATAAATGATTGGCAGAAAGCAAGACTAAGAAAAAATAAAGTTATCTTTTAAACAAGATTACCACCAGTACCAGATCCTAATCAGTTTTTGCATGTGTGCTCTGCAGGAGGAATCTGTTCTTCCAGCACACCCCAGTCTCAGCGCCTGCAGGAAAATTTCATACGAGAATGTTTTATCATTATCATCTGAGGTACATAGCATCATTGATGGCTAATCCTCTAACTGAGGCTAAGCTGAAAATTCTTTTTAACTAACACATGGCACCCAGGTCTGGCACTCTTCAAAAGTAAACAGGAGATTCTCACTCAGCCTCCATTTACGTGGAAGCTGAGCATAAAAGTTAGATCTAATGGGTACTGCCTCCTTCTGTTGCATGGTTCCCTTTCTGCAGCTGAACCAAAAAACCCTAAATTTCCAACCTCCTTGAACCCCTCCAAGGTCAGGCTCAAAAGCAATAAAGACCAAGGCTTCAGGCAATGCTGCTCAGGAAAGTGTCCAGGTCACCAGCTTGAAATGGTTGGTAGAAAGTTCTGAAGGAGCAGCTACTTCTGATAATGAGAAAATAAAACAATAATTGGAAAGATTTCTTTCTATTGGGACCATGTCAGTATAGTTATGCCCTATTTTTAGCCAGTTTTGCTTAAAGTAAACACTTTGGAAATTAGTTAAGTAAGGGAGAAATCCTCAATCTTGTTTTCTTATATTTCACCCAGATTTTTTTTTTTTTTTTTGTGACAAGGCCTATAGCAAAATTATCATTTTGCAGCTGGTCAAAACAATCGGGGGAACACAGAAATGCCGCTGTTCTATTTCTTTCTGAGGGAAGAAAATGATACAGACACTGAAAGAGTGTAAGCAGAGCATTAAAAAAGAAGCTTGTATTGCATTTTGCATATTGCTGTAAGAGTAGATGCCTGAACTTGTAGGCAGCAGACATTTCTGCTATAGTTGAGACACCTAATTTATATTAAAAACAGAAAGTGTAACCGTTTTAGACACTTCTAAAAGTTCAAAGGCTACATGTCTTCAGACATTAGCTATCATTACAGCTGTGGCCTGTGTACCCCCAAGAGAAGCAACCCCTCATTCTCATCCTGCACTTTCCCCTACAACCTCCAGTTTTCCCTCCCGAGGCACTAATGAGCACCAGCGTGTCACAGGCATGCGTGGCCTGATATTCGTGAGCTGGACTGTCCTCACTTGCCAACTCAGTGCATCCCTACAGAGCCACTGGGGCTGCCACAAACACACTGCCCTCGTTTATAAGTTGCTTTCTTATCTCTAATTAAATATGCACCACATGCATAGTGCTCATAATAATTATTACCTTTGAAACGGATTGCGATTAACAGGAAGTGCAGAATGAATTCCAGTTCTCCACAAGGCTATTTTCTGTGTTTAGCAGAAAAAGCTGAAGGCTGGAAATGTGCCAGAGGCATTGTTTGGCCAGATGCACCATGAGATCTTATAGAACCCTGTAGAGCAGTATAATGCTATAAAGAAAGCTGAAGCTGCTTACTGTATGGGTTTAACAAGAAGAATCATAACAATATAAGAAAATCTTGATTTCTGCAAAAGGAATTATACTACCATATCTTCCAATCTTGGTTTCTTAATAAAATGTCTCATTATCTGACTGATGTTCCTGATTACTTAACCATGCTAAAAGAATGTTAATCTGCAGTCTCTTTGCATTTGGCTGCCCTTAAATTTATGTGGAAATGCTGTAATTGTTTCCTCTCTTTTAGCTGTGAGCTACATGATGGACAGTAAACAGCTAGGAGACATTGCTACAAGTGAACTGATAACAGTAGACTTTATAACTATGGTTATCAGTAACTAGCTGCAGAATTTATTATTTATATGATAAACTAGCTCCTATCTTTCCCATAATACTGAAAACATTGGTGTCCACATACAGAATATCATTAGAATATTCAGTTCTATACTCCATTCTTTAATATCCATTTTTCCTCTGATTTTGCATACCTGCTTTAGTGATTCCTTAGCTGAGAATGTGCAGATTTACATTAGCCTCAATTCCCATCTAGCATGTATTCCTTTCTCATCAGCATTTTGCAAGGAACACCATATTCTAATACGTTACACACACACATCCAATGAATAAAAATAACATTTCAGACCTACGAAAAAGATCTTGAAAAACAAAGGAAAACAACTTTCACTTTGCTTAAGCACAGGAACTGAAAAATACACATGCTCAATGGTAATTCATACCGTGAAGAAACCCAGAAGTGTAGTGAAAGCAATTTTTTGACAGAGAAGCTTGTCTCATTGAAAAAAAGTAATTTTTGATGCTGGTAGGTTAAGGATCATAATGCCATATGCAAACTAGTTTCCAAATAGCTTCATTAAAGTTTTTACAATCTGTTTAAAAATTAAACATTTTCTTTAAATATTAATAACATTCTTTGATTCTTAAGGTTATAGTTTACTCTTTACAACACAGCAGCAGATGCTAGCAGATACCAATTGGAATTAAAACCTATAGGCCAAAATCTCACTGGCATATGGACAAATGCATAATGGAATTCCAAACTGAGACACATTGCTGTAGTTTCTTTGAACGGTGCCCTGAATCACAAGTGAGACTCTCATACATCTTCGCCTGCACAGAGGAGTCAGGCTGTACGGGGCTATGTAAGCTACTGCAGAACCAAAAAGCTAGTTTATGTAACTATGCAGATTGTGTGATTTTACTTTGCACACATCTGTTACCGTGTCTCTCTCAATCTTCTCACAAGAGGTTTGATGAGTGACCTCTGAAGAGTTTCTCCTTTCTGCGGGTAGATAGAGCTTATCCCTAGTTTGTGAGTTTGCGTCCAGGCAAAGACCTAGGCTCATATCCCACCTCGGTAAAGCACGTGCAGTTTTGTGCAGAGAATTTCCTCTAAGTATGCAGACTGTTAAATTAAGTCCCTTCCTAATTACTGCCACCCTCCTCAATCACTGCAACTGTGGGATGCCTAAAGAGGAAAAGCAAACCCAAATCAGTCTAATCCTGCACTATGGACATATTCTTGTCTCATCAACATGTAGCGCTGAAGCAGTACAGAGTGCAGTTTCGCATCACATATGCGGAGTGTATGTGCTTACCTTTGATTTAAATTATGTCTTATTCAAGTTTGCATTTTGTACAAGCTGACTATTATAATGTTACCTTAAACACACAGTAAGGAACAACTCTCACCTGAGAATTTGTGACAGAGACAAAATACAAAGGTAGGATTCTACAATTTGAGCTTACTTCTTTTTTCCGACAAGCAAAATAATTTAATAAAGTATTTGATTTTGAACCAAAGCCCTTTGACTTTAATGAGATTTGGCTTATGCTATAAATGAAGAATTTTCCAAATATAATGATAATATGAGCAAAAACACTCAGACTCTTTCTTAAAATATAGTTGTGTCTTAATGGTAATAATGTTCTCTAACATTTTCTTTTTCTGAAACACTGACTTGCCCTTATTGGTTTAGGTGATTTTAATACAGGATGTACCAATACATTCCCCGATTACAGAATGAACTTCTAGAAAACATCTGTTTTGTAGTTCTAGGCTTAGTACATTATACTGCTAAAATGGAACGCAGTAAAATTATTCAGCACATCAGTTTACATATTTTTTAATGCTGAGGGTATTATTAATAGGTTCCTTTGTCATAACCCTGTGCTGCCCTACCCTTGCATGACTGCGTCAGTGCGTTCATAATTGCTCTTACGAGGGAACATTGTGTTTGGTAAAGAAATTAAGATCGCTATTTCTTGCAGTCAGATAGCTTAGTTTGTGATCTTTCTAGACCTTGTCACAAGTGAGCACTGATGTCACAGAAAGACGTCTGTGTGGACTGGGAGCCAGTAGCTTCACTGACGTTTTGTGGTCTCTGCTTCCCCTGCAAACAGCGACGCTTCTGCCCTGCTGAGAGAATCCAGGGGCAGTGGGAGGCCTCTGGGAGTCTGGGCTGTTGTGTGATTTCCAACATTAACAAACTACTACTGATAAAGATCCATTCTTGCAGTCCAAAATATGTTTTATATCTCTCTCCTTTTTAACTTGCATGATTCTCACATGAGTGCTGATCGCTTACAGTTCTCTGCAAAACTCCGCATCAGCTAAAAAACTGCACAAAAGACTTGGTCAAAATTCTTAGAAATATGTAGCTAATGCTAAAATTCTTGCACAATAAGCTGCAAGAAGGAAATAAATAGATGCAAATAAGGCACTATAATAGTCTAAAGCACTTGCCAACACCCCATCTTTTTCATGACTGTGCAGCTGTGTTTCCATTTCACAATTAATGGATTTTCTACCTTCAAGAGAGACTTTTGTACAAAATGGTGGCACAGTGTGTGAAATACTAAACAGCTGACTGTGGTTCATCTCTTTCTCATGGTTCTGTGTGTCGAAATAATTAAAGGGCTAAAAAGCCCTTTGTCAAAATCTTTGAGGTTGTCTAAATCACAACTAGGTTTCAAATAAGTACCCTGTCTTTCTGCATATCTTGGAACCTATCTACTTTCATTCACCTAAAATATTGGAAATAGTATGCAAGTCTGAGCATCTATTTCAAGCTTTTGACTTTTAATTCTGCTTCAGTCGCACTAATTTGGGGGGGGATTGACCATCCACCTTTGCCTCCAGTGAATTTTAGAAGAGTTCCAAGTGTTTGAGAATTCCAAACAGACACTTGGCATCCTCAGAAGCACACATGTATGTAGTGACTCATACATTTCCTAAAAACCCATTTCTGTGTATGGGGAGCTAGATGCTACTTTCCTAGTCCACCCACCTTCTGCTTTCCTATGGATTCTTTTCAGGACCTATTTTTAAGGTGCATTAAAGAATGACTGGTTGTATCTTTTCACTAAAGATGCTTAATTTTATGTACAATAAAGAGCGTCTTGAGCTCTCAGGCTGAAGGTTGAAGGTGTATCTTAGTTTAGTATTTTTAAATTTCTGCTTGTTCTAATAAGCTTACATACATATACATACATAATTAATTTTTTTGGCTGATATAAATTCTGGGATTAGTAAAACATAACCAGGGTGACTACTAGTAATTCAGCAGACCTGAAAACAGGGGAAATCTTTGCAATGCTTTCTCCAACTACTTCTATTCTGTTGGTTTCAGGTGGAGTCACATTATAGCCAGATGCAAACCTGCCCTATTAAAATGAATTATGCAACTATCATTTAAATTCAAATATCAACAGGCTCGAGTTGGGTTTGTGTACACTTACTTTGGGAAGAAGATTTTACCTTTCATTCTTTGCAACACAACAACATCCAGCTGCTGTAGCTTTTTTTAACTTTTACATTATTACTCTGTGTTTAATACCACACCTTCATCTCCATTGGCTTTTATAAATACTAGTGGTGTATGCAGACAGAGAGCACGCATGCCCACACATACTCTGTGGGCTATGTAAGCGCACATATATAGAGCACTGATAATTTCCTCTCTTTAATTTTAGATTCATGTTCTCCAATTATCTTTCATCTTCAGTCCTCTGATAGAAGTGCAGAGTATTAGACAGCCCTTCACCACAGGCAAATATTTACTTGGAGGTACCAAGGTTGTAGCCACTTTGAAGATAACTTGCACTTAATAACAGTCTCTTGTGCGTTATCCACAAGATGATCCCTTGTATTGTTTTCAAAATCTACATCACCAGCCAGTATCTGACATTTCCTGTATTTAAAAAACTAGATTGTTCTCTCTTAAAGTTCAAGGAAATCCCCCTCACATTCTATGTCTCATTTATCCCATCTCCATACAGTACACACTCTAGATTATATTTTTAATTGTAGAGGACAGTTAGATAAGAAAAGCCATGTGTCCATTACTCTCATTTCAGCTTCCTGGTAGCTTAGTACTAGACAGCACAGACCTCCTCATAGTACATTACTGCCTCATTTTCTATTACCATAATTAACCCTCTAACAGCAAATGGAACAGCTATCAACATTGCCAAAGATTTCCAAATTCATGCCTAATCACAGTGATTCCAGTATCTCCATTAACTGCTGACCAGACAGTTGGTCTTTATATACCTTCAAACAATTTTTCAGCTGCAATCTGTTCTGCCCCAGCTTGAGCAGAACCTTTCCGTAATACTTACAGAATAATACAAAACTGCTAAAGCAAATGTGGGGAGATTTAACTGCAGTAATCCCTGAGCACATTATCTTGATACAGCAGAGCGCTGATGATTCCACCTTCCTTTGTGCCTGTGACATCTCAGTTTGGGAATTTCAGATAAGCACTTTGAAAGCAGTCATTTCTAGTTTGCGAACAAATAGATGACAAGCTGCAGGAGCAGCAGCAGCATCCTCTCTGTTTTGGTAATACCTTCCATTAAGGTGTCATTTTTAGGTTACTTTTCAGTATAATATAATGCCTGATGTATAACTGCAAAAGTTAGTTGTGCTGAAAGAGGCAGTGATCTAAAAAGGCTCCCTCTCTTACAAACTCCCTTTCCTAGGCAACTTAGCAAAGCTAATGACAGAATAATTAATTTTTCAACAGCATCTGTTGAAGGCAGGGTACAAAATCTCATGAGGCACTGAATCTGGCTGTTCTATGGCAAGCACATACCCAGATTTCTACCACTCCCCATGCCTTACACATACAAGAAATGAGTCATATTGAGTCTGAGATTTTTAAGAGTCACTCGTCAATTATTTAATAAAATCAAATAACAAAGTTCTTTCTTGGAGGTTAATTTGAATTCTATACTTCATGATGTTGACAGATTCATTGTAAATACAAACCAAACCAAGCTTCCAGTTACCCCTGAGGTCAAACTTTTTCAGAAGTTCTGAATTATTTACTTTTTAAGTTGTTCCCCCTCTGATTCTCGTTGTTACAAATAGTTTAGAAAAATATTAGAATTTAGCTGCCTAATTTTCAACAGCTTTGGTTAAATTTCTTTTGCCCAGCAATGCCTATGGCATATTTAACAACAGAAAGGATTTGCCCTCATATCTGGCGCCAACATCTCTTCTTTACTGTTGCTCATCAGAAGTGTATCCTGTGCCAGTAGTTTATGCAGCTTCTCCCATCCTGAACTTAGCTGTTGTGTAGGTGACGCTAGAAAGAATAATTCATACTGTGTAAATGCAAAATATTGCTGGCCTTTCATGTCTCACAGTGCTGCTATTCTTTCTTTTCCCTTTTACTTTCCCAGTTCTTCTTTGGGCTCTACAAATCTTTTAAACCTCCCAGGTCTATTGGGAAGCAGAGTTATTGTGTGTCTTCCATAAACCTGTTGGGGTGAAATTCATTGAATTCAGTAGCAAAGCCCACTGATGAAGAAGGCCAGAATTAGGCTCCAGGACATAAAAGATCTTGTAAGAATCTCTCCCTGCTCGTCTGTTTATGAGTTTACAGTGAAATTTGCTTGAGTGTCAAAATTGGCACCATAAACAATTGTATATTCTATAATTAATTTGAGTTACTTTTTCTAATTCTTTCATCTAAGCATGTTATTCCAGTAATAACCATTATATTCCTTTGCTAAGAAGATTTACTGTAGCTGTATCAAGATTCTCAGGCAAGCGGTTCAAATTCAAGCCTTCTTTTTCTGATTTTGAAACCTCTAATCAAAAGAGAAAGATTAAATGAAACAATTAGGTTATAATGAGGGTTTCTACAATCTCATAAGAATTATGGTAGTCTGAATTCTTACTACATTTTAATTCAAAATACTTAGGGAAGAGCAATTTTCATCAGCTATTGATTTATCAATATTCTTGACTTCATGGAACATTTTTGATAGCTGTGTTCTAATTAAATAGCATTATTCAAATATAATAAATTTTATAACCATCACTTAACATTGACTGCTTGGGATTTTAATAGCTCTCCATCACCTTCAAACCTCTCTTTAAAAGTACAATCAATTTTACATCGTAGCTTCCTAGCTGCCGTTGGACTATCAAAATGCTCTCTATTTTGATGTCATGCAAGAATATATCATTGTAAGACACAGACTTCAAGACAGGGGGCATTCCTCCATATTGCCAGAAGAATCAATGCCACTGGAGAACGCTTGCAGGTACCTGCAAGGTGGAGGATACTCCTTCAGCAGGTGTTAAATCAAGTAAAAGAAGGCAATATTGTCATAAGTGAGCAAAACTCACCGAATATTTCTGGACGTAAGTTGTAGGTGTAATTCAGCTTTTATCCAATATCCTTGTGCTGCTGTTATTCCCTGGAGATGAAAGAATGCTGCCTGTAATTCTGCCCTTACTCAGTGTTCTCATACTAACTGTATTCCCTTAAGATGAAAAATACTATTTAAAATGTTAGGATGTGAGAAATCTTACGTTTTCCATCTCCCCAGCCACGAGGGAACTGTGGCACAGAATATGTTCATTTTCTTCTTTTGGTGCACCTTTAAAGAATTCTATTTTTGGTGCAGCTGAAATCAGAACTTACTGTCTCATCTTGCAGGTGCACTAATTACTTATCTAGATAATCTCTCTAGCACTCAGTGAAAATTTAAGTAATTCTACAAAATGGATCAAGTTGCAAAGCCCACTTTTGAGTAGCTTGTTTTATCTAACTGGCTTCAATTTAACTGTGGTGGGTGAAGGGAAGGAAGAAGAAGGCACTTTCCTTATGTCACTCAAAAGATAAAACTAATAAAGAGTTTATATCTTACAATTTTATTCACCGGAGCTAAAATAAAACATTAGTATAGGATGCACTTCTTCACAGCAAGGCTGAAGGTATAGATATCCTGGATCGATTCCCTACTCTGCCAGTGAGAGCTGAACTACAAGTGGTGCTTTCCAGATATCCCAACTTAAAACTGATTTTTTTGCACATCCCTCTTAGTCCTTACAGTGGTTGAGAGTAATAGAAAACCCAAGCATATTTAGCAAATGACATGGTTTTAAATACATAAAATATCATGTCAATTTTAATAGACATTTTAATATCCACTTTTTTTACGGATAAAATAAACAAAGCAAAGTAAATGCCAGTTTCAGTGACTAACTCACCTAAACATATAAGCCCAGTGACCAGGATGGTTCTGACCTAGTAGTTTTCTTATTAATGGGATGGAAGATTTCTTAAAATTCTTACTTTAAGCAGATTTAAAGACTTCATGGGGAGGTAGAAATGGCACATTATAAGTAAGTTGTTTTAGTTTTAAACAGAAAAAAAATTGTCTTATGACTTTGCATATATTAAAATAGTTTCTAGTAAAATATTCTGATAGCCTTGGGGAACTAATGCCAGCACATGAGCACCTCAATGCTGATTTCATTTAGAACAGAAAGAGGTTAGTTTTCCTATGGTTATAGACAAAATACTTCCAGGGACTCAGTATCTAGGACTGGATCCTAATCCTAGTTTTATTGCTATTTTTCTTTTTCCTTGTAAGGAATCCCACTTGGAATCACTAATATTCACAGTACATGACATTTTTGAGGGGTATTTAAACAGACCACAGAGCATAGCCGGGACTTGGCTTATGGCCACTCGGGATATTTTTCAGAGGCTAACGTGCATGGTGCAACTCCTTGGGTGTCTCAGGAAATTACAAATTCCAGATAGGAGCCTATTCCTCCTAATCTTCTGCTCCTCATCAAAAGGCCTTGACACCTCCTCTTTAAAATAGTGACAGAACTAGCAAGTGAAAGGCAGGACAACTTGGGAAAATGCTGCTATGGAAGCTGTTTCTTAACATGATTTTTAGAAGATCTCGTGTTTCTTTCCAAGGGGATATGTGTTGCTCAGCAGTGACAGTTCAGTGCCTAGTGGAGTGTCTTCATGGGCTCTGTGTTACTAATGAACAGAACACAGAAACTGAACACTACATAAAGCACCATGCTGAAGACAGGAACAAAAGTGATGTCCGGATGACAGCAGCTAAGTTTTACGCTGTATCTACATGTGCCATGTTCCAGGAAAAGGCATTCAGCCACCACCTCTTTTGTGACAATAACTAGTTCTGAGGCAGTTGATATTTTTTAATATTATTGTGTTTACTCAGGGTGAGAAGTTAGAATAGAGTGCACTCCATGAATAAACGTTTCATATGAATGATATACTTTTAAAAAGAGAGAGCAAACTATATGGGGAATACAGAAGGCTCTGAATGAAGCTGAAGAGCTCCTTTTACCGTTCTAAGGAGCTGAATCTTTCATAACAGACCATAGCATTACTGTGCCTGGAATAGGAGAGAACCTACTCTAAATTAGCTATTGAACTAGCACCTGGATTTTTGCTATACAAAAGAAGGAAACTAGCACAGATTTAATCTTCCAGCAAGCAGGCAGTACTCTGATAGTGGAAGATCAAAATACAAAGAAAATAGCAATAAGAGAGGAGGAAAAAAATAGCACAGCTCAGCACCAAAATTCACAGTGGAAAAAAAAAGAAAAATGGGATTGTATTTGCTCTTTCAAACACACCAACAGATGTCCAGCAATACAGTTCAAGAACTGCAATAGACAATAGTGTTGCACGTGTCTGATGTAGGTGATGTGGCTAATAGGTGTTAAATACACTGTAAATATAGGCCAAGAGTATTAATAGACCAATGCTGGTGGCACAAGAAACACTGGCCCAATGAGCAAAGGAAGGATTGAGTGTTCATGTTGATTGGAAACAGAGTCAAGAATTCAGGATTTTTCTTCTGAAGAATCACTTACTGAAATGATTCTGAAGGTCTGAAGCTGCAATGAAGTAGCAAAAAAATCAGGATGCATATAGCCAGAAAAGGTGGCACAGTTACAGGGAGATGTGCACTAAACTGAACTGAGAAGAAATTCATAAAGACTGCATCAGGACTGGATTGCTGGGAGACAGGAGGTGAGAAGTTTAAAAGCCGTAACATCAGGAAAGCACTTCAGAGTAAGAGTAAGAGCTTTACTGTTGAAGATTATTGAAAAGGAGTATCCAGCAAAAGCACTGGCATAGCAAAATCTGCTTTCTTTAAAAAGTTTGGAAAATACAATAAAGAAATCTCAGTTTCAGAAACTGTGTTTCTAAAATACACCAATAGCAGAACTACATTACATCTCTGTAAGGTTTGAGTGGGATTTTTTAAATGAAAAGTGAAATACCATTCAGCTTTAAAACATCTGGAACACCTTTCTCTTACACCAACAACTAAAGAATGCAGTTGTGGCTCCTCAGAGAAGTACCCTTCCCTTAAAATATTTTTTGTATGTAGACATTATTATATATATTAAAAAATCCTGTCATGACACTTCTGATACATTTTTCTGGGTAGTGATGTATAAATGGTTGTAGAAAGACTGACAAACTTCAGCCCTAATTCTTCATCAGGACTTGTTAGCACACTCTGTGGAGACAAGCTTCTCAGAAGTGAGAAGACCTCATTTTCTCTCCTCTGTAGTTATTTGGCAGCAATGATTGATTTTTTTCCAGATGTGGATAAATATGAAATTTATTTTATTAGTTTTTATATAATCAACTTCAAATGTGATCACGAACATCTCCTCAAGGCAAATGAATATTTCGGCTTTGCTGTTTTTTTCACAGGAGAAGTCCTACCATAATCACATATTTTAGACTTTATAATGCATTTAAATTAGATCTTAAATAGCTTCATTTAAAGTAAGTAATTGATATTGATGACCATACAGTGTAAGAAATGTTTTTGTCTACAGGATAATACTCATGGCAATAAAGAAGATCATGCTACACTTTAAAGACACAGGTTCTTAGAAGTCCATTTAGGATTTTTTTCCCTCTCTTGGTATCAGCGCACCCATGCCCAGCACAGTATTATGCACAGCTGCTTATGTAACCAGGATCTAAGCCATCCCCCAGCTTCACCTGTGTAAACAGGTGTGAAGTTAAATTCCCTCAAGCTCCCTTACAGTTGGCGTTGAAGCTTGTATAACTTATTTGCTGCTTATGTATTTTATCAGTTGTTTGTGTCAAGCTGTCATATACAAATTAGAGAAGACCATACAAGCAATTATGACTTTTAAAGGTAAAAGACACCATACATACTGTATAGCAAATTTAGCTTTAAAATCCACCCTTGAAATAGGTGTGATTTCTATTCCATTTGTCTAAAAAGTTCTGTATTCCAAGGGCACCTGGTGATAAACAGTAGCTACAGACATGAGTCATAATTATGTTCTTTCTCTCTCATTTAAGCTGTTCGAGTTCATGAATTTTTTGGCTGAGAATGTCATCTTCTGTTACATGGGACTCGCGCTGTTCACGTTTCAAAATCATATCTTCAATCCTCTTTTTATTTTTGGTGCATTTGTATCCTTTCCTTTAAAGGTGCACGTTTATATATATATAAAGAATGTGTGCTCCATGTGAAAAAAAAAATGTGAACAAGGAAACCAGTCAGATCCTTAAAAACTGAAAATCAATGTTTTGTCGAGTCCAAGGGCATTATCTGTATTACGCATATCTCAATCACTGGCTCAATGCACAGAAGCACATGGGCTAGTGACCTTTGCTGTTTTGCAGATCTGCTGCAAGGCAAACAGCTTTTAAAAGGCTGAGGAGCTTTTGCCACTGGTTTAGGGAGGGTGGGGAACTGGGATGTGTATTGAGACACAGCAGAGCCAGTGCAGATCCACAGACTGTAGAGCTGCCTCCAGACGGGTACCTGCCACAAGCAGAACTTCCCCAAAGCTACTGAAATTAAATCAAGTCCTTAAAAGGCAAACAGTAATGCATTGCTCAGATCTTTACCTCTTTGTATTTGATAGCTCTAGCATACGTGGAATTATTTACATAATACTGTACCTAAGAGACTAATAAGAAAAAAGTCTGTCTTTAATTCTGCCATGGTTTCTCCACAAGCCTGTTGTTTATTTGCAGAGTGGTATTGGTTCTTTTCGCACTGACAATTTATGCAATTACTTTTTTGGCTCAGAGCAGCAGCCCTTCTCTTATCTCTTTTTGATGAACTTTTCACGCTATCTTTAAAAGCCGGGTCCAGACTGTTTACTTGCAGTGATTTTTATACATAATTTCCAAATGAATAGTAAGAACTGCAGCACAGCTCCCTTGGCTGGGTTAGATGGCAGAGAGGACCGCGAGGGACTAGTGCACCCCCAAACCACCATGAGGCAACTGCAATGCTGTCCCCTGCTCTCCTGGCATGGGAAGGCAGTTGATTGCAAGAGCACCTCCAGAGCACTGCAGGGACCTGGCTCGATAATTTCCTCTCACTAAGAGCCAACAGGCTGCAACAGGGTTGAGCTGGCTGGCTTAGCACAGGGCGTGTGAAGCAACCACTGCTAATGCATCTGCTCCCAAGTCCACAGGAGCTTTAAGCAGCTCTTGGCTTAGCAGCTCTGATAGATATAGACATTGCTACTCGAGTACTTCATCTCTTCTACAGCCCACATGTCTCATACTTAGTGCCATCATTGAGTTCTAGGAGTCACAAGACAAGGAGAGGACGGAATCCACTAAAAGCACATATAAGGAACTCTCATCGTCTTTTTTTATCAATCCGAAAGAGCCTCATGCTTCTAATTCAGGCAACTTTTGTGATCATACCACAGAGGAGTAATAAAGAACTCCTTTCAAGAAATCTCCAAAGAGAAAGGAGGGGGGAGGGGAACAAAGAGTGCTGGATATAGACAACATGAATTGTCAGGGAATAAGAAAGTAATCGTGGCCAAAATCACATTTATTCTTTGAAAATTGATGCTCAAGGAGATAATGCCATCTCTACAATTAATGACAGGCATTTTACTGAAGGACTGAAGATGAAGTCATATGCCATACAACCGTAATGAGTAAAAGCAGAGTGATTGAAGTGGGAAATCTAATGATGAATATAAAACCAGGGCATGTGGGGAAGGGAATCTCTGCCGCTGCACAGTTTTGTAATGAAACTGGAACCAAAAGGATCTGATGTGTAAAATCTGGGGGAAGATAATCTCATATTCATTGTAATTATGCTACTAAAACAACTCTGGAGAAAAACTGAGTTTAAGTTAACTGTGTCAGTAGTTCCTCCACCATTTTCCTCAACATCTTACCTTATAGGTGGCAGTTTTTGTAGCAAGAGCTTGCAACATATATCCACTTTCTTTCCTTTTGAATTTGGGTCGGAAACAAAAGATTCCCAGAAACTTTCAGCACATGATGATGTTTTCAGGTAAGTGCTATTTTGGTGGTTTTCATGCCTACATTTAACAACTGACAAAACTGGTCATCTATCAGTAGAAAAAGCCACATGACAAAGAAGTCATTACCTTAAAATTCAAGGTAGTCTCTTCAAAGCTGCTAAAGCAAATAGATGTATTCTCACCAGCTTCACTGTGCTCTGCACCTTTTTCAGAAACCCATCACTCAGGAAGCCAGGCTTTCAACCAATTGTCCCCCATCTGTCTGCTCTTCCATTATAATTTGGGAATACCATGTTTTTATGTTATATATAGGGTTTAGTGGCAGCTTTGATATCCCCAGCAGTGTGCGTATGTACCAGCAAGTAAATATCCCCCTTTGAAGGTGTTGGTACTGACAGTCAAAGCAGACATGGACTTTGGCAATTCCTTTACCTCCAAGAACAGTTTTAATTCAAAACTGGAGTCTCAGAGACTTTAATCCCACTTTTTTATGTATTCCAGAGTGATACTAG
Source organism: Piaya cayana (assembly GCA_013389865.1). Taxonomy (NCBI): domain Eukaryota; kingdom Metazoa; phylum Chordata; class Aves; order Cuculiformes; family Coccyzidae; genus Piaya; species Piaya cayana. The sequence goes on from WAAB01000069.1 coordinate 123,073, forward strand.
AGTATTGTATTTTCAAAATACAGATTTTATTGATGTTTAATTCTTGTTAACACTGTAGAATTTAAAATAAAATTTTAAAAAATCCAGAAGAGGGAGTAATTTCCTACTCTGATTCATTCATCATACCCTGAACTGTTAAAAACTCAGCTGGATTCTGAGTTTTTCAACTTGCTTAAGCTAGAAACCTCCACTTGGCTTTCTAATGCTACTTACAAAGAAGTCACTTACATACTAAGAATATCTGCTCAAAAAAAGACAGAAGCACAGATCCCCCAATGCCATTTGTGAAATATTTTTCTAAAATTAGAAAGTCAGTACTTTTTTTCTTCATTTTCTTGCTTCTTATACAAACCCCTGTTCTAAATTTGTATAGATAAAAGTTCTTGATTGACAGCCGTGATGTACACTCATCTATTTAGCCAGATAACAAATAAAATACAATGCAGCACATTTCAAGCTTCCTCATCAGGGTGCCTCATTTATGCCTATCTAATTCCATCTCTCTAGAGAGCAACACAGTAGTTCATTTCTATATCCATTCAATTCTCCTGTTAAAAGCCGCCACTGAAAATGTCAGTTACAACCATCTAGACAGTAGTGAGAGATGATGACACATATCCAGTTAGGAACTGTCTTTCGGACTGCCTGCTCACCTCAATTGTTAGCTGTGCAAGACATATAGGTAGATCGCTCTAGTGAAGCTCACAGGTGGTCAACTACACAACAGCATGAAAAGATAGCTTCATATCATTACTTATCTTGTCCCTGAGCTCTGATTTTTCCTTTCTTTTTCATCAGCTAAAATACAGAATTAAAAACTTCTAAAATAGATCCCATTCTTCAACTTTTCAGTCCTCTTTTTCTCCAGTCAAATTTCATTCTCCACAGAACTGGGAGCCGAAAGCAGCCTGCAGCCAACAACTGAATGTGAGAACTCACATTAGCTAACTCTAACAGCTGAGAACTGAAAATAGTAGTATTGAAAGCTTCTAAAATGTGAATGTTAAAATGCTCAAAAAAGTAAATTTTTACTGTTTTCAAGCTATTTGCACTGCCAGCAGCTCGACGCTTCACAGAACACTTGGGATATGTGGATTTTCTCCATAGTGGTACTTTTTAATATGCACTAAGATTTGTGCTCAGTTACTAATAATATTCTTTTTTACATAAATTGATCATACTGTATATAGTAGCAAACAGAAGGCAGTGACTGTCAAAAGATACACACATTTCTGACATGAGCAAACAAGGCTTTGAATCTGAGTTTGGAGGAAAATTTTAATCACCTACACAAGATAAGCAGCAACATTCCGGTATAGCATCAGGTTCTATTTGATCACAGGGAAAACTGGGCTTCATTCACACGCTTATGTGTAGAAAACAAATTTGCTGCTAGTTTTGTTTTCCATCATTACTTAATGCACCAAACAGTTTCTGCTTCCTTTACTGAGTTTTACTGCCATAATCACAGTGAATATCAAAGTCTGAAAAAAGGGAAATAGTGTCAGGGAAGTACATTGTCAATTAGTATTTGAGTGTACACACCACAAAGGGTTCTACTGAAGTCATTAAGTTCTACTTGTTAAGGAGTATTAATACATTTGAGAAAAGGTGGAAGACTTAGGCTTGGAAGTGAGTTATGTAGCATTTTGCTTTATTACATTCTTCATCTGCTTCTGCCACTCCTTTAACACCACATTATGGTGGGTGAATTCACTTTTACAACTACATTTAATCATAATTCCTGATAATATTCCATTGTAAATCAAAACTAAATTAATCCTTGTATAATTAAGCCTGAGCTTCTCAAATTAAGTTCAACATCAGCTAAAATGTGCAGCCATCAGTCTCAGCTCATGTGAAGAAGAAATATTTTAATGTCTTAAACTGTGAGGGAGCTACCACTATACACTAGTGGCCTACACTGAATGAAAAATGCTTTATTTCACTTCAGACCTCGCTGTGATGCCTTTAACTGTTCTTACAAGAAATTACAAGAGAAAGAACCTAAATGGATACAGATGGACTTATTATTGGCAATAATGTGTTTGATATTTGGGCATCACTGCCACACAATCAGGAGGGGACTATTTCACAGGTTCAGTACTGCACCTTCCACACTTCTTTCAACACCTCTATTTGCTTTTCTCTTCTCTACAGCATACAAAGCAGCAAGAAAGAGGCTTGCGGGACACAAGTCTACAGGGGTGGTTGCTGTTAACATAAGACATTGCGGCAGCAGTGAATTCTGATAGGGTAGCAGAAGAAAAATGGAGAATGCCTGTATACATGCAGCTGTTGTGCAGGCATTTACATCTGCACATTAAAACATAGTGGAGGCAAGTGTCAGTGAACTTTTCCAAGAAGACATGAAAATAAATCAGCTAAAGAGGAAACAAAGCAAGGAAGAAACAGAGAGCTACAGTTGAAACTAAACCAGCACATCTACCTATAGAACCACTCCTTTCCTGGCAGATTCTTTCCATGCTACCCACAAACACTATTGCCCTCAAAAGCTTTTCAGAGGGATAGGTACAGAGTGATATGAGTTTGTGGAGCATAAGCAAAGGATAGATAACAGCCCAATAGGACACCCTTTTTCTGTTCTGTGTGTCTCTGAAGCTCAACCCTGGGGATGGATTTTCTTTGGAGGCCCTGACCCATGAAAGAATATCTCTTAAAGATGAATCCCTAATGGTTGACACAGCCAGCAGGAATATCTGGCAGCAAATCTGTGATAGACCCCAAGGGATCAATGTATCACAGCACAGAAGTGGAGTTGCTGTCAGTGCAGCATCTCTGAAAGACAAGGGGAAAGAATCCCTACTAATGGTTAATCACAGGATTTTACTTCTAACTGCACTGCTCTCTCCAGGTGTAGCTGAGATACTAATGTCCATTGGAGCCAGTCATCCCAGTGTGCTTCATTTGTTTTTCCCTGGGGTCTTACAGAAAAACTAATTTTTATCTTCAGACTATATCAGTATCTTACCATCTCCTGAGGCTCTTAAAATGCCCTTCCTTCCTTCATTTGTGTTGTTGGCTAGAATATATTTTGATATATATAATAGTGTTACTTGCTTCTCACTGAGTCTTTATATTTTAGCATATAGTCATCTGCTTCCCACTGCTTTAGATGGAAGCAAATGCTCTGATTGTTTACTTCAACTGAAAACATACCTAAAGTAAAATTGAATTAGCTCTTATATACCATGTTGAGTCTTTTATAAATGAAAAGTGCAGTGAAGGCACTCTCTGTTTCTCTAAGCTGAAGAAATACCCAGCCCAGTACTCAAGAAGAAGAGGGTCTTAAAGAGATATTAATCCTTTTTTTAATATTCTCTCTTACAAAGAGAGATGTTCTAGATTTAATATTGCATACACCATTGGGATGTGGTTGCAGAAGGTAGCATTGTTTTCTGCCATTATAGCTACCAATAATTTAGGCATTTAATCTAGGCTAGTCATCTAAATTACCACTACAATCAGTGATAAAAAGACTATTTCAACAGTGGTTCATTCCCTCCTCGAATACGTTTAAAACGAACTGATATTTTTTATCCCCTAAGAAAACAGTAAAGCAGGTGCATTCTTTGAGATGCCTTATACATAAATTCCGAGCCAAAAGCAAGCCCACTTGTTGACTGCACTGTTACTTTCATGAAAACAGAGATTGTAAACTTGCTGCCACTGCTCATTTTCAGCTACTGGAGGTATAGTCTGGGACTTCCTTGCCCAAATGGTTTTGTGATGTTCTCTGGAAAAACCGTCCATCTTCCGTACCAAATAATTCACATTCTAGCTATGTAATCTTAAGGAGCCTCAGAATTCTACTCCAAAAATAGATGCATTTAGCAGTTGATTAAATGATCCTGCATATACCATCAGCGCCTTACAAGATGTTTAATTACTAGATTTAATTTCTTGATACTTGCAAAGTACTTTTTGGGTTTGGTATTGTACACATGTAATACCTTTACTCTCGCTTTTACGTCTACTTTGTGGGTTTTTTTCCAGAAAATAATAAAGTAAATCTAAATACATAAATTAAAAGAATTGGAAAACATAGAGTATTATTTGTATTGTGCATCCTGAGGGATCGAGGTGCTAGTGGGCTTTTTTTAATGTGTCACACTGTGAGGAACTATTTAGTTTGCTTATTTCTACCAATAGGCTTTTTTTAAACTGTTTGCACCGTATTTGTAAGGTTTTGTTTTTTCAGTCTCTGTAGGTGTATAATTTTACAACTATTATAATAGCTCAAGTACTCTAAGAGCTAAAAGTCTCTAAATGTTCTGCATCCCCTTTTTAGATTCTTATAATCATCTTTTAAATACTATTCATTGTTTTTAAGTCAAATTTGTTCTGACTGCTGTTCACACCTTGAAAGATTTTAAAGACATTTTAAAGACCTTTCTGTTTTTTCAAGCAAGAAATGGGTAGCCTATTTGGGTACAGATTTTAATGCCAACCCTTTTTTATCACTAGCACCTGATTTCATGAGTAGTTCCACCAAAGTCAGTAACACAACACAGGAAACAGATTTGCATAACAATAGACATGCATAATGTCCAGGTTACTATTTAGTTTGCAATTATTCAACACAAAGAATTCAATGAATGTAAAAAGAATGTGTCATTAATATGTGAATATGAGAGTACTTTAATTGTCCACTTTTGCAAAGCTGCTTATATTGCATTAATCACCATCCTTTCAATTAGAACAATGTAGCATTTTATAAGTAAGACCATGGCAAATTTCCTATGGACTTGGAAGGGGTTTCAGGCTAAATAGAGTAAAATTCTATTTCTCTATCACATTAAGTTCATAATTTTTGTCCTTTTTTTAGGTTTACGTGGTGCAATAGCATTTGCATTGGCTATTCAAGATACAGAAACCCAACCCAAACAGATGATGTTCACAACAGCGCTGCTTATTGTGTTTTTCACAGTCTGGGTATTTGGTGGGGGCACAACACCAATGCTCACATGGCTTCAGATCAGGTTAGTACTCTACAATATTAACTGCTGAAACAGAATGCAATCACCATTAATGAATCACTAAATTCCTGCAACTTTCTGAGAAATATATGGTTTTTAATAGAGTTTTACAAGCAGAAAACGAGGTGTCTGGCTGCCTGGTAGAGGCCCCAGACCACAAGCAACAGGTTCTTCCTGACTTTGTTATGGGTTTGGACCTTGGAAATAAGGATAAGCATGACTTAAGAGTTTGTTTCACTACTGTTGCTCTTAAACACCGTGATTAAAGGCTAGCAGTGACCTCCTCACTGTTGAAGAAAGAGCTATAAATGCAGATTTTGTCCTCATCAAAAAAACGTGCATTTATTGCACAAATATTATAAAGTGTTTCTGATTATAATGTGAATATACTAGAAAATCTGTCTGCATTGGTGCATCATTCAGCCATCAATTTATTACCGATTGTTTTATAAATGCTCCTTCACTCTATTATTTTTTAAATTACTTCATAATCAGTTGTATTCACATTAAATGAGAAAAAAAAAGAGAGAAATAGGAAGCTGGAATAAAGACCATCTAATTTAGATATAGCATCCCACCAAGTATGCTTGTTTTAAAATTCATGTTCAGCAATAAGAGAGCAATTTTATTGATGATTTCTGCTTGCTTCGAAATCCATTTAGAACTCACTGCCATGGTTTGCAAGGTCACCAAAAATAACCCTCAGTATCAAGATAGGCTTGTAATTCATAGTTTCTTATCATTTATTCTGTATATAGCATACACTTTCCTTGTTTACAAAATGATGTCTGATTGACAAGCCTTCCTGTCAGACTGTTGCTGTAAAATACCAGCTGAAGATAACTAAATTGGAGCTTTAACAAAGAGCATAGATAAAAGCTGCAGACAAAATAAGGACTAGTGTACAAGTGTACTATGCAAACATAAAATGCAGGCATCCATACACCTTGTGCAGCCTTTCTCTTTCTGCAACACTTTGATTCTTTTTCATGCTGTCTTTCTCATTTCTTGTCATGCCAGTCAGGTTCATTAAAGTCTGCATGTGCTCCACCTTTCTGAGATTTGCCATTTTTCCACTATCAGTCAACAACAGAAATGGGAGTGAGGAAGAATATCCTCGTTAGATCTTGTGGAACAAATCACTTTGGATTATTATAATATGAGATTAAGGCATAATGTTGAGAATATGGTAAGGGAAAAGGAAGTGGGCAGTAGGCATGTGTCTACTTTAAGAATTTAGGTCACTAAATGACTGTCCTGGTCTGGCTCTTCAAGTTATGTGATTTCTAGGACCACATGAATGAACTGAGTCTTACTCACATACGTTTTAATTTGTACCCCCTCCAGCTACACGGACTAGCCTACAGTTTCTATCAGTAATTCAGGAGATGCAACTCTTAACTCCTCAAACTTGATGAGGTTAGTCTTATCTTAGAGATAAGTGCTTGAGTTTATCTGTTACAGGCCAGTTTATCCACATTTTGGTACTAAAGCATAAGTAAACCTATCATCCATTAAACTGGAGACATGTAAAAATAACATAAATTACAAATACCTAACAAATATTTACCACTTGCTCTACCACAATGCATTACAGGTCAAGGTCATAGACAGTATCCGAGATCTGTACAGCTGCCTCATTATAGATTATTGTCTATATATTATATTATGTTTTAATGGCTTATTGCACTCTCTGTAATTTACATTGTGAAGTTCTCATAATGATGTCCAAGACTCCTTGTATATCAACAAGGTATAAGGGAATAGAACTATGACAATTTTTAAATAATAGTAGCAATAGTCTTCTGAAGAATCAGTCTTTGTTTCCATAATAACTCGAATTTCCATAACCTTCCACCTCTCCTCATAGAATCATAGAACNAGCTCTCTCAGCAGTTCCCCAGCCCCTTCACCAGCTTCATTGTTCTTCTCTGGACTCACTCCAGAGCCTCAACATCCTTCTTGTGGTGAGGGGCCCAGAACTGAACATAGTATTTTAGGTGCTGTCTCACCAATGCTGAGTACAGAGGGAGAAAAACCTCACAGCAATAACATCAGATCTGCCTTTCTTTTCTGTCAGTTAAAATTCAACTTAATGTAAATATAATCTGTCACTCTAATTTTAGATAGAAGATTAATATGTGACCTCAGAGATAACTAGCTGATTTATTCTAGGGACATGTGTGGCTTACACAACACTTGCAAATTGTTACCAAAACATAAAATAAGACACATTATCAAAACTAACCATGTGCTGCTACTCAAGAAGGCCATTTCTCCTATTAATGCAGTAACTTCACTCAACTATCTTGCAAGGCTGCAGAGGCCAGCTGTGCTGAGAGCTCTTATTATAAGACGCTTACATGGATCCCAGGAGTTCACCCAAGTTTCCTAAAGTTCACAGTTCTACATCCCATCATTTAGCAAATTAATTATGTTGAAACGTGTTCCTACTTAAACCATGGCTTGAATCTAAGAAAGGTTCTTAAATCCTTGGCAATCTGACCAGCTGACAGCAGAACTTTTGCCTACATGTCTCTGTATATCTAAAGAATGTTTTCAAGGAACTTCTTAACAATCATTCTCATGACTTTACTGGTATATTTATCCATACAGAGTAGCCTTCAGAGAGTCTTAAGATCCCTGGCAATGTCCAAGTATTTTTTAACCATGGCCTTAAGGAAAAGACATACATTTTTCAGAGGTATTTCATTTAGTTTACCTGTTTTCTTTTTTAGATACATTAAACTCTCAATTTCACAAACTATTAGTGTTCCCTTTCTGAAAATGATGTCCTATTTAAATATTCACAGTTTTCTGGCACAGTAACATTTCTGAGCATAGAGGCATGTGCCCAATCAGTCACAGTGTTAGCTGCCATTGTGAGAGCAGAATATTCCTAAATAATGCATTATCGTTTGGCTTCTCCGAGAGGTATAGGTAGAAGAATATTGCCTTTACTCCCTGCATCCAAGGGCTACAATGTACTGCTCTTAGTCAATAAGTGCATCAGTGTTTCAGAATAATATCACGATGCATCATCAGCAAAACCAAGATAGTGGTTTAAGCATGAGTTCACAGTCACACTGAAGTATTCAATATATGTGTCTTCAGAGATGTTGAGTGTTACCTGCTAATGCTTTTAGATGTATGTCTCCATTCCCCATACTCAGATTAAAAATAGAGAGCTACATATTACAGTAAATCTGCAATGAGGGGTTTGGGGATGAAGGATTCTCCTGACAGGCAGAGCAAAAATACAAAGCTGTTAATAAAACATGTCCTAAAAAGGCATTGTGCTAGGTATCAGGTCCTATTAGTTTATCATCACCTCCTGTGTAAATGTTTCCCAAGGGATTTCCAGACTCTCTGTGCATCTCATTGCAGCAGTTGTTCAGTGAATGAGGAGATTTTTATTCCATACGCTAAGTAAAACTAGGTAGTATTGAATAGTAGCTTCTAAACTATCTGGCCATTGCCTTTGGCATGAATTTTACAAACTGGCTGTGTCTACATGCCTGCCTGCCCTTGAAAACATGCCATCTCTAGTTCACCTAAAACTTCAGTTTCCAACCTCCTGTCTTTCTCCAAACACCAATTCCAGAAGGCTGGCACACCACATCTAGGGGGATTATTTAGGCTGACCAAACTCACATTCACAGCAGGAACATCTCTTCATTGTACTATTCTATGAGAAAGCATCAACCCAGGAAATGAATTTAATCAAAAAAGGTTATTCTTCTAATATTCAACTATTGCCTTCTCTAACTTCTTATTGACTCAGACTTTCAGATTCCCTCCCAGAGGTTTCCAGGTCTCTACTTACACTTTTGGTGTTCAGATTCCAGCTTTCTAACTACCAACAGCTATTTCTCTTTGTCCATCTAGTCAAAAATAAACCTAAAAATGTCAAGGGTATACACTTCATAAACTTTCTTTGTAAATTTCCTTGTAATATGGCTACAGCATAGTTTTCTAAATGAAAAAGAGAAAACACAATAGGGCTGTATCCAAAATATTTTGAGAATCTTAGTTAGCTCTTAACGCTTTTGAAATAATGCCAACTATTTGACTGTGTCACATCAGAAACATAACATTATGCCATTATTCAGTGTTATGGTATAAAAGTTGAAAATAAAAAAACACTGCTAAACCCTAAACTCCCACTGGAAATCCAGTAAATACAACAGGAAATGGGCCTTCAAGCAGACAGCAGCACCCAAAAATGCTAACAGAGCTCAATGTCATTGAGAACTCTAGAACAATTAACGCTTTACAACTAAAATGTTTAAGGGATAAGCTATTCTTTCAAGATGTTATAATGTTGGTCCCTTCAGTATCCAAAACTTTAATCCCTTGCTGTAATATTAAAGGCTAAGGTAGTCTCTATGTTTACCAGGATATCACATTAGGGATGCAGGTGGGCAGCTGTGGCTTGACCGCTTATGATCATGGCTCTCTACAAAAAAAAATTAGTTGGTAGAGTAAGAGATTCTCTGTTTATCTCAGCCCTTAATCAACTGATTGTAGACTGCTGAAAGACAGAACATTCTGATGAAGGAATTGGACTAACAACATGATTTTGGCCACTGCTATAGTGCTACTGTTTCAATAACCAAAAATATTTTTTTAGTATTCCTAGACTCTAGAGTAGTGCTCTCTGTGTTTAAAAATATGCTGCAGAAAGACAATTTACAATGTCACAGTGGTAGCAATGGTCAGTGCCAAGTGGGAAGCTTTGATCAGATTTGGTATGTATTTTAAGCTTCTCAAGTTGTTCTTTCTGTTTCCCAGAAGAGGCCTTTCAAATTAAAAAAAAAAAANTGGGCTTTGGAAAGAGTTTCTCCATATCTAGAAAGGCAACTTTTGTGGAAAGAAATCTCAAGGATTGAAATGGTGGTAAAAATATGACTGAACCTCAGGGCTCCGCAACAGGAGGTGCTGAGCAGGAACCTTCCATTTCAACAAAGGAGATGCACTTTAGATCAAAGGAATAACAAATGTTTTTAGACAAGGTGGATGGTGCTGCCTACATTACTATATCTTTCAAGTTAAAAAGAAAGATTGGTATTTTCTTCCTTCTTTTATATTACATACAAGTCTTGCTTATTAAAAATCTGCCTATTTCTGAGTTCTGTCAGAGCTAAGTTTGATTTGCCATGATATGGCTGTAGCATCTGGATAGCTTTATTCACTCTGCTTTGTCAAATCAGTAATAAGAGACCACATTTATAGAGATCTGTATGAATGGGATCTATGGGAGAGGTGGTGATAGAACTGGACTCTCACAATACCATCCTTAATTTCAGTGTTTACTAAACAGAAATCTTTGGACAAAACCAAACTGGCTTAGAAAGGGTCTAAATAGGACATAGGCAATGTTAAAACTCAGTTTTCATATCAGCCTCTATCTGCAGCATCTACTGTGGGCACAAGGCTAGAATTGTGTATTATTCAACACTGCAGTCAGTGATCAAGCCACTACTGCTCACCTTAAGTTAACAGGGCTTCCTCTCATGCAGTGCTTCTTCCATTGCTATCCAGGCTGGGGTTCTGCATCTTATTATTATTTACTAATGATAATGAGGAAGAAGCCTTGCAGATACAGAGGATAAATACACCCTGCAAGTCAGCTGCATGGGTAAAGGACCCACAGCTCCCATCTCTGGTACATGGAGCTTTAACAGGGCGGTCAAACACAGCAGACTTACACAGATGTCACACAGGTCTCTGCCTCCAACTGACCTGAAAGCATTTGCATATGCTTGACAACCTCCTGCCCCAGAGCTTTATGTGCAAACTGTACTGGGCCCTTTTTATTGCTTCTCAGCATGTGACTGAGCCCCCTCAGCTCCCGGGACACTATCTCTTACTGTAAATACAAGAAGCGAGAACCGTGAGAGTCTTCTAACTGCATTAAAACTTTGAGTGATAAAATGACTATTTCCTGTAAATTCCCAAACTGTAAAATTTATAATAGTAAATAATAAACACATGTTCTATTCCATATTGTGAAGTCCTATAGTCCAAAGTGCACTGAAATTCAATGGAGCTGAAGCTCCTAAGTCACTTTTCAAAGGTTTGATTTAGACAGTTTCATCTAAGGCTAAGTGGAGTAATGTCTTCTTAATCTTACTGGGGTGAGATATGACTATGGTACTGGAAATAATTGTTCTGACAGCTGAGTGAGGCAAAGAGGTTGCCATCAGCTTAAGTGGGCAGGAGTGATCCTGTTGCCTGTTTAAGAGGAGCTTCATCAGAGTATTGCACTTCATTGCTGAATTCTGCTCTGCTCATAGAGAAGAGCATGAGATAGTACATCTCCTTACAGTCGTTTGTTATGAACTAGATTCCTGTAGGAGAATGATCTCTACTGATCCTCATTTATTCCCAGATTAAGTGGAAGGTTTACTCTGAGTAAATCTTAGCTGTCCTTTCTCAGCCTCACATAGGCACTCAAGGATTATCCCTCCTGAAACATGGCTAGTCCTTGAAACACTGAATAAAACAGCAAAGAACATATATTCATATCTTCAGATGAGCCATAATTCAATAGTTATAAATTATTATGAACCTTCTTAATTGCTTTGCTTGTATTCCTTTGAACACCTTTTCCTTTCACCATTTGTCAAAAGAAAGGAAGGTCACTTTAGAAAAGAAGATTTAATTAAATGTTTTCTCCCGGCCTTGGCACATTCTCTCTTCTATAACCATATTCCTTTGGGCCATATTTCCTCCAGAGTCCTGGAAAGCAATTTAGTGAAAGTGAAGGAATTGTTGATTTACTGTTGGAAAAGGAATGTCAGCCTAAGTATCTTCAACTGTAATTTGCAAGTGACCACAACACAGAAATGAACAGTTCAATTAAAGGCCATCTATTTTCAAGTGCTGAGATATTTCTGTGCTCTTTGTGCTGTTTATTATTTTCGTTTGGTTTTAGAATACTTACACCAGTTAGACCCATTATTCTCTCTCAGTAACAGAAATAGCTCCAATAAACAAAGGTATTTCTTTCCTTCCAGGGTCATATTCCTCTTAGCCATAGTACAGAAATTATTTTAAATCATGCTGCAATAAATATTCCTGTTGGAAGCCCAGTTTCAGGCAAGCCATTTCAGCCCAGACTCACTTTCAACAGAATTCACACTGCCACGCCTGGGAAGTCTTTTACATCCTATTTTTTTTATCCTTTTATATCCTCAAAAACCCAGAAACACCTGTAATGTAATGGAACAGGTCTTACTATTAATGCTGCAGTTATTGTAAAAGTACTGCTTACCTTAGTTGGCCAACTGTCTGCACCTGTGAATATCTAAAGGACATTTTGCCTAGCATCTTCTATACTGATGATTGTTTGAAAGTTCCTGTGCTAACAAACACTAACTGCGTGTGCATGAGAAACCACATTTTTTACTCCTCATCATGAAGATATTAGATATTACTGATTATGTGCAGACTCGGGTCACAAAACCTACATGCTCTTTTAAAGATAACTTTCACAGCTACAAAGAACTCCTTGAAAATGGAGCAAATTAAACTATCAAGGAATCATTTTTGCAAGTTCACGGGCAGTTGAAAACAATAGCTCAGAGAAAACATTGCCTTACATTTATCAAAGGAGGGTCATCTTCAAGACACACAGTGTTGCTGCCAAGTCCCATCCTTGCTCCCACACAGTATTCCAGGTATGACTGAAAAATAGAGTTTAGGGTTGACTTAGACAGGGCACTGCATGGCTGTCAGTCACTCAGTCCACCAGCAGATGGGTAACAAGTGATCCAGGAACACAGAGGAAGACACAGTTTTAGCCTCAGCTGTAAGACATTTAGCCTTTATAAATTACTAGTAGCAATTTCAAGTTTGGTCTAGCACATTTGAGGTCGGTGCGAGTAAGGATTTGTGTAATCTGCACAGTAATCTATTGGTTACTTGTGACATGGGTCACAGAAAGCGTAAAATCAGTTTCTAGTTTATCACTTCATTCCCTTTGATCTGCTGTAGTAACACAGACTAAAAGATTGGTTTACATCCTAATTAAAGATCTTTTTTTATACAAAAACATTGCTAGAGGAGATACTTTCCCCTTGCTGGCAGTCTTTGCCACCAGTTCTGGAACCATGGGTACGTATACACATTGTGTGTGTGTAGCATCTACAACAAATGGGAAATGATCCGGTGTTCCTGACTATAAAGACATACTAGGGAAATGCATTCTGCTTCAAACCTTGCAACGTTCAGCTTCTCACATAAAATTGTCTGTGAGCAAACAAAACTCTTCTTGGGGCACACCCACGCTGACAAGGTTGACATAATATCTGCTTTGTAGCAGCTAGAGCACAGTCAGCCTGGTAAATGCTATAAATCAAGAAGCAGCATAAAAATGGACATTAAATGTACTGGATGTTATTATAAAAAGAGAAATTGGTTAATTTCCTTTCATTTCTATCTGAAAATGAGAAGTAGTCCAGGTAATGAATATCAGTGATCTGCTGAAATGCCCGTCATTTATTTACAAGGTACTTTTCTCCTAAGATAAGATGTGCATTTGATCTCTCCGAGTTATTCACCGTAGCATTTTGCCTGAATAATACTAAACAACATTTATAAACATTTGTGCTGTAGTAGTCCTTGATAACAAAATAATATACCAAAATACAGAGGATTTGAGCTTTGTGACTCCAGTTGAGGAAGGCAGTCCTGGGCAGCTGTTGATTTTTTCATTGTAATTGTGACCTGCAGGTGACACCCACCCAACTGCTGCTACCAACCCTGTTGGTCTTCATTGGCCAAAGAGGTCTCATTAGGGGCACAGTTTCCTAGCAAGGCAGGCAGTTAAAAACCACCTCCCATACCTTGCATTTCTAGCTCCATATGACTATTGAAAACAGAACACAAAAGGAGAAATAGAAGACATGCTTTTATTGCAAGGATATTTGGTACAGGAGAGAGGGAAAAGCTATACAGCAATAAGATTCATGGCTTACAGTTTCCTAGGTATATGTGATAGGATGAATTTTCTACATGACAAACCCTGAGAATAGTTCACAGATATTTTAAAAAATATATAAACAAACATATAACCTTCCAGCAGGATTTGTATCAATTAAAAAATTTATTTTATTGTCTCTTAAAATATTAAAATAGTGCTGCTTTGATATCTGAGTATGCAAAAAAAACCCCAACTTTCTTCCATTTCATGCAATCAGGTTTTTCTTCCACTACAGTGCACCTCCCTGTCATACAAAAGGCAGCTGCTCTACAGCAGCCAGCGTGATGAAGCTGTTAAAGCTACAAATAAGGAATCAAACAATCTTATCTGGAAATACTGCTAGAGAACTTCTTAATTAGTTATCTCCAACTTTAGAACAAAACTGATGAGGTATTACTTTCTACCAAATTAATTTAGACCCCTATCTCTAATTAGTACACCAACATTAAACTGGCAGAAGCATAAATCCAGTCAACTTCAAGCATGTGACAGAACTGTGTTCTTTGAGGGTAGATAGAAGGTAGACAAAAATAATTTGAACCTTTAAAACTTAGAGATAAATATGTGCTACAAAATCCCAGCTCTAAAAAATTAATGAAAACATTTACAAAGATGAACCTTAATTCCTGGTTTGTAGGTATTGTTCAAGATTCCTTTTAACCCTCTCTCTTATTTATCAGATATTGTTACTTTTTGTAAAATAATTGCTCTGGAAACTTGCTCAGCTTTCACAGTTTAAGAATTTTGCAATACTGCCAGCTGACCCAAAAAATAGAAGGGTATTGACATTAAAATTTTCTTCACATTTTTTAGTTTGCTTGATTTCCAAAGTTTTTATGGTCATTCTTCACCCATTTTGCTTGACAGAGAATACTAGAATTTCTTCAGCGAGAAAATACAAAATGAATGTTTCATTTTGAAGGAATGACATTTTCCACTTCATCTTGACTTAAATTATCATTTCAGATTGAAATGAAAACCCCAAATTTCTCAGTCTTTCTCAGTTTTTTTTAAACTTTGCTGTGGTTTGGCTTTCTGTGAACCTGTTAACAGTATTTCTCACAGTGCAAGAACATTTAATTCTATTTTTAAACTATCACAAAGTGTGGGGGAAAATTATATATCTTTTGTCCTCCAAAAAGAAAAAGGATAATAGCTGGAAGAGAATTAGGCCTTAATGGTCTTATACAGATTATGGGCTGCAATAGAAATCATCTGCTAAATCTGAACAAATAAAAACAGAGCCTGGTATATTAGGTGTATCCAGGTTTGCAGGGGAACTTGGTGACAGAGGAGAACCGTATGACTTGAACTTTCCTGACACCTTTGACTCACATGAAACATTCTTTTCGAAATTCTGATTTTTATGTTCACATGTGGAGTGGAACAAAAGATCTGGCACCTTTGATAACAAACCTATGCAATTGTTCCAGAATTAGTTGAATGTGATAGTTTAATTAAACAGATATTCAATAACCTAGGCTTGGTATAGCAATGTGGGCTTTCAGGATTTACTAAACAGCTAATTACACTACAATGCAGGCTTTTTGTAGTGAATTATCAGTGCAAAAATAGCCCAACAGTGATTTGCTCGTCAGTACATCTATGAGATATAAATGAGAAAAATTGCCTCTTATCTCAGCAAAAGGTAAGATATTTTTAAGTCCATCGAAGTCAATTATAAGTTTCTGCATTGTTTTAAATTCTTTAAAGAGATGCACCATTTTGTAATGTAATGACAAATAATAGAGAAAAGAATCTTGAAATTACATATAAAATTTTGGGGGGGTTTCAGAAATCCAAGCTATCTCCTATGAAAATAAACATATATAGCAGCTGCTTATATAGAAGTTTATATAGAAGGGCTGTTCAGGTAAAATACCCTAAAGAACAATCCTAAAAAAAACCATGATTTCCTGAACTAATATTACAAGTAGACAAGGTGCTGTACACTGTGGCCTTGAAACTTGCCAGATGCCTTCGCTCTACGCTTTTCCATGCTCATTAAGCCTGGTCTGGAATCACAGTATGGGTTTGGGTAGTCTGCCTGAATCTCCCACATCTTGATCAGTCCCTGAGTTTTTCTGATAATCCCCCAAAGGGTTTCCTACAAATGGTGTGGCAACCTCTGTTTTCATTTTAAACACAGCAAAAGAGGGCCAGGTCTCCCCCTCTTGCCTGCTGCATCCCATCAGTTAAAGGCATGGCCTTAATGGTTTCCTTCCT
Organism: Piaya cayana; assembly: GCA_013389865.1. NCBI lineage: Eukaryota > Metazoa > Chordata > Aves > Cuculiformes > Coccyzidae > Piaya > Piaya cayana. The sequence goes on from WAAB01000069.1 coordinate 139,288, forward strand.
CTGCCTCATTGGATTCACACATATTTTGTCCCCCTTTCTGGAGGAGTCCGGGCCCAAACATTACCCATTCTGCACATGTACGCATGTGTATCCATGAGATGAGGAAAGCAGAGGGCAAAAAATAATTTTTATTTACTGAAACAAAAAAACAAGCTAAAATTCTTCTGTAGGCTGGTGGTTAATGTGTTTACCAGGGGTTTCCAACTCCTGTTTAAATAAGTGTTTCTGTTTTATGTATAATGAGTCATCAAGTATAACACAGTTGTTTTCCCTATAGTAAAGACCAGAATACAGGTCTTCCAGTACCCTATTCAGAAGTACACAGAAGAGCAATTGCTCACAGGCTTTCTGACTTAACAACCCTTACACTTACATATATTTGAATTTACTTAAGATCAAGTTTCAAAAAAAGATTCATGATTGTTTCCCTCCCCATCCCCACCTCCCTTGAATTCACTGGCTACATTATCTCCCATCAATCTAACTCTCCTTTATTGATCTGAAGGTCTCGGGCTTTGCGTGATAGCTCCCGTTTTAAATGGGCACTATTTGTCAGCAGCAGCACATATTCCTTTGGAAACTAATTATAGGACATGGTTTTACATTTTACTGATGCTGAAAGCAGTAAGAAAAATTCTCAGCCCATAAAAGAAGTTGCCAAAACTGGTTCAATGGCCATGTCTTTGTTCTGGCAACTGAGCAGCATTACTTCCTTTTTCCACATCTTCACAAATACTATTTTATTGCTTTCATATTGATAAGTAATAAACTCACACATTCACTGATCTTAATTCCAAAAGACAGCCTTTCTTATTTCTGTTCAGTGTAACACTGGAAATAAAAATAACTGTGCTGCAGTCTGTGTCAGTGCGTTTCTTTCTCTTGCCCTATCACCATGGACTCAAATTTATAGCGTCTGTGTGCTGTTTTGTTATTACTTATATTAACAGACTGAATGATAAACAAGTGATAGGTTCTTTAATTTAGAGTAAGCAAGCATCAAATTTTCAGTGCAATTTATTACATATGACTCAATTTGCACTACACTTATATAAGAGAAAGATGATGCATGTCCTAGAAAGGAGCAATATACTTAAAATGCAAAATTAATTAATCTGTTTTCAGTTTCAGTCTTCTGCCTTCCCAGTTTTGTCTTTTAGATAGCAAGCTCCTTGGGGTATTTTCTATGACACTGAGCTGTACTAAGCTAAACATACTGCCTGCAATCATCCTAACAAAGAACTACACAAAATCTTTTTTAAAAGCCTTATTTATTGATGACTCTGTCAATAAGCATTCTGTCTTGACAAGAGGAAAAGTTACATCTTATAGGGCTCTTAAAAAATTAAAACATCTTTTGTGGTTTACAAATCAACTCTTATATTTGTACTCTCTCTGGATCCCAATGTTATACCATAAAGACAAGGAAAATCCTTTAGATTTAAGAAGTGCTGTCTCACAGTATTTACTGATTCATTAGGTTGCAGGGTGTGTAGAATTTTAAGCATTAGTCTTGCCTTTCAGCTATCAAGTTCTCTTGCTCTCTTCAGCAAGGTAGGAACCTGAAGCCAATGTCAAAGTATCACACATTTATGAATAGACAGACAGAACTATCACAAATGCCTGAAGTCAGTAGCCAGACAGAATTACTTAGAGCCCCAGGGAAGCTGCATGGCGGTAGATAAATGGGGACAGATCCTCAGCCGGTGCAGGCTGTCATAATAACATTTCATTTATTTTCTTGGCCTGTAGGCAGAAGTATAATGTGCTTTGAGGATCCCTGATTGAGGCAATGTCTCACTCTGTACTTTCTCACTTTGTTTCTGCATTATCTCATGCAATCTCTTGCTTTCATTGTTGTCACTGTTTGAATTTAGATGTTGGCTCAAAGTTTATTCTTATTTTTAAACAGTAGTTTATTCCTATAAGAAAGCAAAAGCACAATAGGAACAGAGTCCATTTCTTAACTAGAATGCAGCAAACACCTTCAGCACACTGCAAAGCAACACAAGAAGCACAAGTGAAAATATGAACCTTTATAGCGCACTCTCTATCTCATCCTCCCAGTACTCCTTTTCTACTGCACTCATTTTAAATGGCAGCCAAGCCCAACTGGGTGCTTCAGGCTTTACAATCAAGCTGTCCATGGTTATACGGAGAAATAAAAATAATTTTTTAAAAAACCTAGAACCTTTGAAGAGTGTCTTTAAATGCTCTTGTAAAAAGGATAAAGGCTTTAATTAATTAAAATGAAAGTGTTTTATCAACTCTAAGTACAGTGTCACAGTTAATAAGTACTATTCAACAAGGGGGTGACTAACTCTCCTCCTGGGTGCTCATAAAAGGCTTGCAAGGACTGGGGCAGGCAACATAAATATCTTAATAAAGCATATGTTTAGGAAAGTACCCCCAGCAAAACAGACAAGAATGCCAATTCAGTTCATCACCAAAAGAAAAAGAAAATTAGGAAATTGTCAACTTGAGAGGGATGGAATTAGCATAATCAAGAAGCCTGTAGCCACAGCTGAGTCGCTGACACAAAAGAAAAAAGCTAGTGCTGACATTTGAAGCCTTTGCTATCCCAGAACACTATTTGCAAATGCAAAATAAGTGCCTGATCTTTCCTGAATTCTCCTGAATTCAGTGTGACATAATGCACATATATGGATACAAGTTGAATTTCACCTCTGTTAGGGCACCAGTCCTGGCTTTCTAGATCATTTACATTCTACTTAAACTCTTATTCCCTCCAGATGAATGAGTTTATTACTACGTCATGCATATTTACAAATGTGAGAATGCTATATTTAGGATTAAGAAAAAAGACAAGCCTAACACATGTAATTTGTGTACTCCCTGAATCTAGGAAGGGACTTTACATACTATGAAACAAGGACAGTTCCGATAGTTCTGGATTAATACAGCAACTAAGATAAAATCATCTGTTTTATTGCTGCTGTTGTACAAGCAAAACTCTCCTGCAGCCCAAAAAGGAGGAAAAAAAGCCCTGAATTACTTTTTATCCAAGCTACACCCTGCCTCATGACCACTGTAGGACAAGCAGGACTTATGCTATCACGGATAATGTGGGCCAAATTTGCCAACTATTCTAGAAAATGCTCTTTCCCTCTGGAAACTGTAGGAAAGAGATGGGGAGTCTGTCTGTGAGTATGCTCGTGTGCACTTTTATATTAATAAGAGTTTTAGCATTGTCTAGCATTGCAGTGTGACTACAGATCTGCATCTACTTTGGAGACAGCAAGTTTTCATGTGAATGGCCTAAATATTATTTGAAACAGCCACATATATTGCCGGAAATCAGTAAAGGTGGCCAAGTTTCTGAAGGAAGGATTATATTGCAAAAGCAAGTTTTAAATCAGTAGAAATCTACACTAAAACAAACAATGTAATTATCAAACTAAGATTATAGAGGAATAAAACAATTCATGAATTAAAAACAACATGGGACATGGCAAACACCAGGAGATGAAGGGAAGTAAATCTTTCCAGCGGTTCCATATAATCACTGTCTGTCAAAAAGACTATTCTGTTTTAATTTATATTCACTACAATCAGGAGTATATAACCTATGTAGGGGGTTTTAAATGGCAGAGTAACAAAATAGAGTGAAATGGCTGTCTTTTTGAGTAATTTTGTTATTCTTTGTTGGTGGAAAGCAAATGCATGTAAAAGAAATGAAAGGTGAAATTTTCCATTAAGCAGTGTTTTAGAATATTGTCTTCACAAATGACGCTACTGTTTATACTGCTCTATTTAAAATGGCTTTTAAAAGTGTTTCATCAGGAATGTGCAGAGGTGTTTCTCTGCCTTTAAAACTGAAAGGCATTGTTGACACTGCACACATCAAAAAACTCTCCATTTTAGTACATAATATTTTACTCAGTCTGATATTCTTCCCTAGGTTTGGTATTTATAAAGCTTGATTCAGAATTTCAAAAGAAAAAGAAGAATACTAGAGTTGACAAAATTTAAAGTGTAGGCATGCGATCACAAAATAGATAAATAAAAGTATTATTGTTAGTTGCATAGTAGGTTTTTCCTCATAGAAATATGACTAATTGCCAGCTAACTAAGCACACTGTCTGACAATGGTTACTCCTAGATGAGGAAAGATGGCAACAATCCTGTCTGTGCTCACTCAGATTACCAACTGCAATGTCTCTCCTTAGGCATGTGGTGATCTCAGCTCTCAGGGACATTCTGCTGCTTGGTTAAGATCATTTCTAAATTCAGAAATGCCGTTTTCATTTACTCTTTGCTAAAACCACCACACAACAGATCTTTGAAAGTATATTCTCTATATACTGTATATCTGCTTTATACAGATAAGTCAAGCAATCCATCCAAGTCCTTACTGTCAATTCCTGCTGTTCTGAGCGTTTCAGACAGAAATTAGATGAACGTATGTTAAATATGAACTTCAGCAATGCAGTTGGTTTAGAAACTGCTGTGCAAAGAGCAGCCTAAATGGAGAAATCAGTGACAGATTTTATGCAAGGTACCTCATCACCAGTTCTCAGCAGCAAAGCATTTGCTCTGTGTGCTTTTGTTGTAGCACATGTGTAGTTTGACCAGCATTACTTTCCACGCACTAAGCTCAGAACTGATCCCAGTACAAGCTTTATGGGATAAATTTCAAATGTCAATGTGGAAGATGAAGTGCAATATGTTTTCCTCCATTCTGTGAGCCCAGGGAACTTAGAGTTGGTCATTTAATGATTTAGACTAATGCTTCAGGATCATTTAATATTTTACTTTGGGTTAATCACATTAGCAATAATGTAATGCATCTACAATGGCCTGGGCTTCTTTCCAAAGCTCTGCTGTTTATATTCAAGGAAAATAAAGGAACAGACACCTAAAGTGATTCAGAGAACAAACATTTTACTGCTCTAAAACTCACTGACATAATTCACTGGAGGGAACTGTTATTTCTGAGCCAAGAATTAACTAGCCTTATCTGTAGGAAATTGTCAAAACACATCTGAGCACAGTTTCTTTTTCTCATACATATCTTTTGTAAAATCAGGTCTCATTTTTCAGGCTGGCAAAGCTCATTAGTAGTCTAAGTAAGATGCCAACAAAATGGCCTAATTCCTGACTACTTTTTTTTTTTCTTAAAAGCTGTGTTCATCTCCATAAAGTTCATAAAAGTAGCTGTTAGGACATTTGCTATGAACAAAAATGATAATTCTTGTAATCCAGTGGTGTTTAGTTTTTTGCATTAACTGAAAATGCACTTTTAATAATGTTACAAGGCTATTTTATTAATACAGTTTCAGAATTGTGTACAGAGCATTTGATCTAGAGACTTCCTCATAGCATTGGCAGAGGTATGGTAATAATGCTGTATTTCTTAAAGCATGTGGAGACAAATCGATACTGTGGTTTGTGTACTGCCTCTAATTGAAAGGATGATAGAGAGATGCATTTGTGTGTCCATACCTCTCCACTTCACAGTATCTTAAATTAGAGCAAAAAATCACCTGCCACGTCTAACGTCTCCTTCTCTCTGCATGATCACTTCTCCTTAACACATGTAGGCTGATATCAGTCCCAATAGGTGCTATTCAAAATACAAGATCATTTGGCTTAAAATAAGGGAAATCAAAACAAGACTGAGTTTAAATGGAAGGCACCACCGTCACCTCATTACAGACTGCCACTCTGCTGTGATCCAGTAATATTTCAAAAGCTGATCTTTCTTGGTATCTGCTGGGTTGGTACTCAGAAGAAATAACCTCATTACTACTGAAATAGGTAGTAAATCCCATCCTTTTTTTCCAAGTCAATGCTGCACCGATGCTATAAGATGATATCAAGGGATCTTCTTATTCTAGGAGCCCTAATTCTCATCTGAGACATAAAACTCAGGCAAAAACTGAACAGCAAAATGCAGCCTCAGTAAGAAAGCAATAACTGCACTGTATATCCCAGCTACTATCATACACATCCTTCACACCTAAACTGCTCTTGTGGTTTCACAAAATTATTCAAGTTATTGTTTCTCACATTATCATTTTTCAGTGTCTAATCACATGCTATTCCTGAGGGACGTGACACCTTGTAGCCACGTTTTTCTCTAGACCCGTTTGCATCTCAATTGAGTCTGAAAAGATTATTTTCTGATTTAGAACAAACCAAATTTTTAATAATTTTATAATATTTTAATATTAAACATTCTACTGTCTGCATGAGAGAGTTATTTTAGATGTCTGCTGGTAGAAATTAAGTTACTCCAACTTTTAAATTTGCTGAGGATTTGGGGATTGGGTTTTTTCTGTAGCCAAGATTAAATAAAAATTTAGGAGAATTATGGTCCTTTCAAGCTTCCCTGTCCTTTTCCCATAAATATCTGATTGTCCACAAGCATTCACATACCTGTTCAATCAGAGCACAACTGAGAAGGGCAGTGACTTTACTGACCATGACCATGTAGCCTCTGTTCTACCTGCTCTTCAAAATAAGAGAGAACTACTAGAAAACTTGAAAAGCAGGCAGCAAAATGTTCACCTTGGTCTATAGATCTCAGATTTTATATAAATGACCTGCATGAAATGATCTATTTCTTTCACTGAGAAAATAGCAAATGACTGCAATACCAGAAAGTGCTGTCCACTCGTCAATGTGTTGGATGAGTAATGCCAGCACAATGATAACTGGAAAATTAAAATTACCACCACATCCCTATATAGCTCAGGAATGCTGAAAGACAGCAAAAAAAAAAAAAAGCAACGGCTCTTTGGAAACACTCAGTGCTCATCTGTGCTCATCTAACTTTGTTCCTTTTGAAGCCAACATACACCAGTGGCATGGGCTTGAATGGGAGCTGTTAGGCAGATGCTGAGCACTTTGTGAACACCTCTCCTCACACTGTAACTGACAGACTACACAGAAAACATGAGGGGCTTCTTAGAAAAGAAGTAGTATGTGAAAAAAACTGTTCTTCAAGGGCAGGAGGAGACCATTGGCTGACACATGAGCACACTACATGCAATCCAGGTCTTACCAAGGAATGGGGAACAGAACAAAGCTTTTCCAGGCTGCCAAAAGGATCTGAACACCACCACATTCCTGGAAAAATAACTGTATCCAAGGTACACATTTTCCAGATAAGGAAAGGAGGAAGAGTACTGAAGTTTTCCCACATACCTTAAAACAGGAAGTTTTAATCTATTTATTCAGTTATTAATCTAAATTTGAACTATTAAAACATTCCGTTTTATGAATGGCTTTCCTTCTCCCTAAAGCAGGAGTAGAAAAATAAAATACTCAAGTGAATTTTTACTCAGCAAAGCAGAACTATGAACAACAAAGCAGAAGGTGATACCTGGATCGCATACCACAGTGCAATGAGAGATACAGGAACGGCAAGTGACTATTAGAATAAATAAACAAGAAAAACAAAACTAAAAGGAAAACCAAAAACAAAAGAGAAAAAAAGTGAGGTAGAGTTTTACAGAAAAACACGTTAGTACAGGAAATAAGAAAAATAGTGCTGATCAGCTGATATCTTGAGAGGATGATAAACTTTACTGCCAAGGGTACAGGGGGTTCTCTAGCTGTCTACTGGTCACACATTGAAGATATTTAACTGGACAACTCTTGTAAGGTCCAAGAAAACCATTCAAGAAAAGGAAAAGAAATCCAATTTTTCACACTGACATTATCAAAGGCAGGAAGCAACAAGTCTCTAAAGACTGAACACAGGTGCATACGTACACATGTGTGGAAAATGGTCTTGCCCTACATTTTTCAGAATCAAGCTTTATAATAGGAATCACTCGCAGCCCACTGCCTGAATATGGAAAAGTCCTGAACTGCCTTGCAACAGTGTGCTGGGATGCAGGTCTTAGTATGCCATTCGGGCAAAATAAGTGGGCAGAGTGGGTTTGGCAAAGCCAGTAGCTGCTGTTTTTCCAATTTGAAATAGAATTCAATGTAATTCATGCAATTACTGTGTCTGTGGACATAAACACACAACATGCATTTCCCATACAGCCAGATTTGGTCTGCTATAGTGTAACACACTATATAAAAAACACACCTTATTCTAGACTGAGAATCTACCACACAATCTTTCCTTAAATCTGAAAATAAGTCCCAGTTCCTACATTGTCACCACACAGAAGTTCATACTAGTTTGGATGCTGCCATCTTTCATGCTGATTTTATTCCAGTTCTGTTCACGTGCACAGATACTACTACAAAGGATGATTCCTAAAAAAATCAACAGAAGTTGTATAGTGCTCATTTTAGATTACTTGAGTTCATGTTTTTGAGAAAGAGGGCTGATTCTTCACTGCAGGTATATTCATGTAGCACAATGACATTCATAACCTACTGTGTGTGCCAGAAGCATTTTAGGGATATAAATCACTACTTCTCAGAACTCCTGAGCTGGAGGACCATGCTGTCATGATTGCAAGACACCTGACATTACGTTCTGCCATACAGATATACCTTCTTACTTCAAGGTGACTAAACTATTTTAGCCCCTGTCCTGATATCAACATAAAATAGGTTTATCAGAACAGAGAATCAGAAAGCAGATACCTAAAAATCCAGCTCATCATTCTAACTACACTCCACACAAGTGCGTGATGTAAATGTAAATGCAAGCCATCATCTATTTTTAAATTTTAGCATTTTACTTCACACAGCTGCACAGCTGTAGAGAAGCGATTGGTAAAATTTTATGCAGTGACATTATCCACAATTTCACAATCTTTTCGATACTTAAGATCACATGTAGAGACTATAACTTGTGGATCTGTTACAGAGCACTACAGTTACTTCTTCAGTTTTATCTTCTGTTTGCGTTAATGCATTACCTTCATGCACTGCAACCTTTCTTTACTTGGAAGGCATTTATACTCTTATCATATTAATGTAATTTTCAGCTCTGCAACCCAGTCATTCTTAGTATGCCCACCGAAAACAATCCATGGAGCTTGACTGCAGGACTAAGTCTTTACAGTAGCATTTTTTAAAAAATTGTCTTAGCAGTTTTATGAAATTACAAGTTCAAAAGTCAAAATACAGCACACATCTCTGACATGATTCTAAAGGTTTAAAATCATACTGTTTGCTCACTTTCAAGATGTTGTGTATATAAGATAGAAAGTACTAGCCACATGACAAACAGCTGTCATAATCATTTAGGAAGCATTGTTTACTTGATAATTTATTGTAAACCTTCTCAGCGTGAAATTAAACTGATTTGTTCTTTCTGCTGTAAGACATAAGTGATTATTCTTGCCTTAAATCTGAACTAAAGTGTTTTCATTTATTATAAAAAGAGACAGCTTGATCTGAACTTTGAAAATTTATACTCATGCCATAATTCTCCATGGAGTTTATGTCAATGAAAATATTACACTATAAATAGCAGCTGGTTTTGACAGCATCAGTCCACGGCAATAGCAATATGGAGCAGCAATACAGAAATGTAGAAGCAAAAGCAGATTTTAGTTGTCAGTTTGTTAGGAACACACATCACACTTACTGCCACATGGACAAGAATAATGGTCTGAGCAATCATTATTTATCCTGAAGGTTTTTTAATTTCAATTGTAATGATTTATTAGAGATGGTGAAACAATCTTTTTTGGATTTTGCTCATGTTTCTAGTCTTTACAGTTAATAATTATGTACTGAATGCAATATACTGATGATGGATAGCTATGAGCTTCAGATTTATTCATGCAAAAATATTCAGGACTCCTGTTGCAAATGCTGTTTAATGGCCATCTTTGAAAATTGGGTTATAAATCACTTAGTCAAAAACCCCCTCCTGGTATGTGCAGTTTTCAAGATATAAGCTGAGGTCTGAAGACTTTTAGTTATAGCGAGACAGCCGGTGGAAGGCTGAGGCAGTTGTACGGAGAAGGGGAGTTCTTCCAGTAAAACCTTTGACAAGCAAAGCCAGTACTGTTAATTATTTTACAGCAGCACTCCTAGGACTCTAAACAAAATCATAGTTAGGCTAAGTTACATTTTGTACAAAAATATAGCGAAGGATGTGCGCTTACAAGGTAAATACACAAAACGGGCAATGGGTGAAGGAAGTATCTTATCCCCATTACATAGAATGAGGCCAGAAATACAAAGAGAAACCAGACTTTTCACTCTTGAAATTACTCTTCTTTCCCCACTGATCTAGAAGAGGGAGTAGCTAATTCTGACCCTTATGTGACAGCTCTGTAATGTCATGTTCCATCAGGTACACATTCACCATCACACACTTAGATCATGGAAGATTGTTACTCACATTAGGAGAAATGTCTTTTGTAAACTTTCCCAAGACTGATGTTTGGTTCTTAAATCATTAGCTACATTAAATATACATATAATCAACTGGGGGTTGGGTCTTTGTTGGTGCTTGAAATTGAAAGGTGTTTGGTATATCCGGACAGCATCAGCAGGACAGTAGATAGTGCCATCATCCATATTCTTCTCAGGACAGTATTTATGGCGCTGAGGGGTGTTCTGTGCAATCACCTTAGTTTCAGGCTTTCCAGTTCTTTGCAGGACACACAAATTGATCAGTCATTAAATAAAAAGGGGATAGAATCAACTACATGCTGACAGGACGTGTCTTCAAATCAAAGCAGTCCTGGTTCCTTCATCTGGAGCTCAGCTAACCAGTGTTGAGTATATGGGAGGTGCAAACCAGACCAGGTGGACTGCAAGCAAGATTCAACTTGCATAAATCAGGCTCCATTCTGCAAATACAGAAAGCCTCTATAGACCCAGAAATAGAATTTCAGTAATCAGAATTCAGATTTCAGAGAAATGCCTATATTTGGAGATTTCCTGGCGCCTAAAGTGGAGGGCCAAGAATCACACTTTTAAGTATAGACACCAGAAGTCCTGCTCTGCCTGCCTAGACCCTCATGAAGACATGAGTCTATACATTGTTCTGTGGCTTCACTATAGAAAGCAGAGATTTTATCCCCCAGTTTGTCTTTGTGGTGAAGTGAGGGAATTAAAATTTCGCAATGGCTGAGTAGTGATTTGCTACTCTATATTCCTATTTTGTAGTTTGTACAGCTGATTCCCCTGACAATTTAGGATTTATCTTTCCATCCACCTTCATTTCAAACCACATAAGAAAAGATGTTATCAACTGCTTTGTATTCAGTGACAAATTCCTCCTCTTTCTACTAAATGCATTCTGACTGTTGCTAAAAAAATTATGCACTTGATAGCACACAGGGATTTAAATACCATCAACTGTAAAGGGTACTTCTGCAAACTAACGCTCAGTTCCTAGCAAAGCTTAGGCCTGATTGCTAGAGTCAGGCTGAAGTCATAAGCTCCTCTTCTAGATTTTCAATAGAGCGGCTTTGAACCCAGGTTTTGATCCAGTCATTACTTAAAAACAACAACAGAAAAAAACCCAAAACACACACCACATCACCTCCAAACAAAGAAACAAATTAAAAAGGAACAAAACTGAACAGCTTTCAGGGCTTATAATTCCTTTATAACTAAAGCATTTGAATCTGAGACATTAGTAAAGCCTAAACGTTGCTAGAGACTAAACAGAGAGAGTAAACTCCACTACTATGTAGCTCTGATTAAGGAGTCACTGCATTTGATTTTATGAAAAAGAAGTCATCCTACATGATTAATGTATAGAATAAAAATATGTAAAAATAGAAATGCAGAAATAAAAGCATACACTATTTAAAATAGCCATGAAGGAATGAACAAGTAATGAAGAGCAACCAGGAAGGTGGGACAGGAGGATGGAAGAGACCACAAGAATTAAAAGCTGGTAACAGGAGAAGACAGACAAATTTGACAGCAAGAAAGAAGAAAAAAATATTAAAAAACATTTTTCTGACTAGAACTTCTTACAGAAATGGAAAACTGAGAAGCTTAAAAGGCAAAAGATGTTTACACAAATATTAACAGTAAAGTATTTCTTAGAGACCTTCATGATAATTTATATACAATTTAAGCTTACAAATTCTAGTGGCTACAGCATAGATACAGAAAGCCTTTTGAGGAAGTCAGGATATAAACTCGAAGTGCATATCTGTGCTTGATTTCAGTTGTATTGACTGTCTCATGTAATTTGTTATGCTTTGTTTTTTCAACATTTGCAAGTTAAAAATAGCATTCTAGTTCATATCTAGTACATCAGAGTTAATTATAGCAGACCATGATTTTCAGTGCTGGGTGCCTGATGTTAGGCTCCCAAGCCCGCATTTGGATATGAAATAATAAGCCTCTATTCCAGAACTAACTTAACTGAATCTGCTTAACACATATTTAATAAAATTGTTAATGTTCAAATTATTACAAAAATATCCTGTTATTTTAATCCATTTTAAAACTCTCCCATAGAATGCAAAGAATTATCTGGTCATTTTCCCAAAGGACTTTAAATCAGTAGGTAAGTTATGCTCTCCAGACTCAATTTCCAGTAGAAAGATAGTATTCCATGAGAAAAACAACAATGGCATCTGACCTTGTCTTTTAAATGAGAGTGGGGGCCGGACCAAAATAAAGCATCAGCTGTGGCTCCATGGCATTCATGTGGCATAGAAGTCTTCTTTTCTTTTTTGTACATGAAAAATCTAAGACAGAACTGTTATTTCACTAGATATTTGCTGCAGGTTTTTTCTGGTTTTAAATGTAATACTCCTGTTAGGATTTTATGTGAGAATCTTCATCCAAACCACGTTATCATACTCTGCTCTCTGCAGAATAAACAAGGCAAAATGGCTACTGTCCCTAACTATAAAAATTAGAAATTATACATGCAGACAAGCTCAAGCATAACAAAATTCTGAAAAACTCTGTTAATACAGATTTTTTTCCTATGCCAGAGGATTCCTCTTGTCAATGATTAGTTCATAGTTATATCACTATTAATGATACATCACAGCCAGAAATCCCCGTTCCTACTGGCCCCATTGCCTACCCTTTTTTACATTTCCTTTTAGTCCTTCCAGTCCTAAGTGAAATCCTTTCTGTTGTCTTTCTATAATAAATGCATCACAACTCCAACACACACACAATCAGTCAGAACTGGCAGTTTCTCAACTCCAGTAAGTTCAGAACTGCATGAAGGCTAAATTACTTCTGTCCCAGGAGACTGATTCTTTGAGGTCAAGTCAAGCCCATTAAGGAGATGAGAGCATGGGGAAGTTTGTGCTGTAGCCTTTCAGCTACACCTATCATGCGTAAATGCTTTGGATTTTTTTATTTCCCGAACTGTGGGAGCTCTTAACTACTGTCTTGCTGGTGTGTTCTTGTACTGGTCAAATAGTGCTGTTAATAACTACATCTAGCAAGTAAGTGTAGCCTAATAAGCAGGGCATATAATTGTGTTTAGGAGACTGGGATCCTTTTCTCGATTCTGACCGGTTTCATGAGTTTGGGATCATCACAACTCTTTTTGTGCCACTGTTTCAGCCTTTGCATCCCATTGTAGTTGCAACACACACAGGGCAGGGCTGTCACACACCACTTAATTCTGAAACGTCAAGAACAGAGAAGGCCCTGGACACCACTGTTTCATACATTACAATAACAAAGTCGATGTCAGGTACCTGATTAAAGCTTGATGTAATGTTTCTGTTTCTTTTCCCCATGTAAATATTTCTATTTTAACAAAGTGGAAAGTACCTACCTTGCTTTATTCCAAACTAATGAATAGGTTAGTGCCATCAGAACTGCATTCTAGCAATTTATCATAGAAACATAGAATAACCCAGTTGGAAGAGACCCACCGGATCATCAAGTCCAACCATTCCTATCAAACACTAAACCATGCCCCCTTAGCATCTTGTCCACCCATCCCTTAAACACCTCCAGGGAAGGTGAAACAACCAACTCCCTGGGCAGCCTGTTCCAGTGCCCAAATTTAAAGACCAACAGGACAAGAAAAAAACCAAACAGCTATTCATTCTGCCTCCTTGTTGAGTCAGCACCAGGACTGTTATTTTTAATAAAATGATAGAAATATTTATTCCTGAAGGACTCAGATTTTTTGAGGCTCAAGAGCTATGACAGAAACAAACATTTTTTTTTCTTTCCATTCAGTATTTACATATAAAAAGCATTCTTCATGCCGAGGATGATGAGGGACTGACACACGTTACCCAGAGCAGTCATGGCTGCTCCATCCCTGGCGGTGTTCAGGGCCAGGTTGGATGAGGCTCTGAGCAGCCTGGTCCAGTGGGAGGTGTCCCTGCCCATGGCATGGGGTGGGACTGGGTGGGATTTGAGGTCTCTTCCAATTCAAACCATTCTATGGTAATTTGCATATAGTTCCTGTTGTTGTCTCTGACTGACTAAGACTGCATGCATAATATTTACAGGAAAGAATGTTGAGGTATGTCGTTTGTTAAGATTACATATTATTTTAAAGTCTATTTTGATGTGTTATTACCAAAAGGAAAAATACACTCAAGGAACACTGTCAGAAAAACAGTAAAGCAGCACTGAATGAATATCTAGGGAAGAGTACATTTTGTTTGCATCAGTAAATTCTGTATTAGCTTGGTGGACCTGATACCATGGGGGAGTTCACGAGGCGTTCGGGGGTTGTTGGTCACACTAGCTATGGGCTTCAGGTTCCAGTGATAAACAGAAGGTTCGTTATTCATCATCCCTCTCTACTTTCCTTCCTTTCTTGGTGTGAACCTTAGCACAAGCCTCTGTCATTCAATTCATAACATTTTTTTCAGCCGCATTTCTCCTTAGTGCTGAGCATTAGTCATATTCAAAATACTTTAATTCTTCCACCGCATCACTTTTAACTATTTTTTTCTGTCCGTATAAACAAAATGCCACTCAGGTTTTCATCATGTTGCACATCCCCTACCGCAATCTCCTCTCCCCTCTGGTTCGCTCCCCTGTACATTATGCAACAAGAACTCTCTAGAAGCTGCATTACACAGCAGAGACAAGAAACACTGGAGTCCTGCAGTTCTACCCTTTACAGATCCTTCTAACTCAACAATTGTCTTCTACCAGTAATTAAGAATTTCACAGCACAGGTTAATGACTTGATTGTCTTTCCCAAGTACAGACCCAGGCCAACGTAAAGATCAAATTCCAAGTGTTAGGAGTGGCAGTGAAAAAGAATCTCATTTCCTAAAAACCTAAGAACTTCATTTAAAAAGTGATCTTAATGTTTTGCCAGCTTTTCTCACCTAGTAGGATATGAATGACATAAGAGAAACATCCCTCAAAGCCATCTAATATACATCAGACCATCACTATATGCCTTTATTGTTGTTTTTTTTAACAGAGTTTTCATAGATCCAGATGAAGATCTGAAAGCAGAAGCTGCAAGCCAGGTATGTCAGGATTTTAGACATCCATGCTCTATTTAAAATCATTCAGCTGTTGTTAGACCATGTTTGTCAAAACCAGTGTTATAGCTGAAAATGTTTAAAACAGACAAGTTAAAAATAAAAAGGAGCTGCAAAGTACCTTCATTGTGCAAGATATAAAGAGAGGAGAGATATATAGATTTTTTCAATGTGTATGCACTCATGAAAATTTTGCAACTAAAAATATTAGGATTTTTTATTTTAAAAAAGCATAAACAAATGTGAAGACAGCCTAAGAGGTCTAATAAACAAAATAATTGAGGTATTTCTTGATAAATCCAAGTTTTTATCACCTTCCACACACTGTATTTATGAAAATGAGAGCAACATTTGATTCCCAGGATTACAAAGGAGAAAGGGTAGTGTTCAGTTCTAGTAGATCAGGTTCATGAAAATATTTTTTGGTTATTTTTTACACAGAAATTACACTGTGCACTTGAAAACTTTAAACTAAAGGAGGATACTGAATAAGCTGTAATTGTTCGTCTGTCACCCTCCCTTTTTTTGCCTTACCTGTATAGCATTTCAAATGCAGCACTGCCTGCAACGACAGCAAGCATCTATAGAGTCCATGCACAGACACACGCTGTGCTTCAGCAGGGTGTGTGGAACAGCAGGAGAACTTGGGAAAAGCAGCGCTACAGCTGACAAGTTGCCAAAGCAAGAAGCACCTAAGACTGTTCACGTTTTTAAGGCAGTGCCATCCCATGCACTCTTTTCAGACTGAACAACTGGAATGGAAATTGAAATCAACCAGCAGTAATATACACGTAGAAAATAAATCAGTGCAAGACATGAATAAAATACTCCGCTCACTTGAAAATACATTAAAGGTATCATTAGGCAGAATTTCAATATATCTTACCTACTGAGTAAGTGACTTCTACACATTTGCACACACATGAAGGCATTTAAAGTCTCAGTTTCCACTGAAACAGAAAGGAATTCAGGCACCTAACTGTCCTGATGTTTATTTGAAAAAAAAAAAAAAAAAGAGTAAGGATATTATTCATGTCTGGCCATATCCTTAGTTTTACATCTTGGTCACTATTAAAAGGGCTAACATAAAACTCCATTACATCTTACCCAAAATTTGATTTATTCTGTGTCTGAGGGAAGTAATCACTAATATCACTCTCCTAAGCATCTTGGTAGAATTCCTGCAACACATCACCCTAAATTCTGACTAAAGCCAGGACACAAATACTTAATCTAACCATGATTAGATTTTAAAGACATATAATTTCATAGATTTTTTTTCTACTTTGCAGCACTCATGAACTATCAAAGATCTGATAGTGGTGAATGCAGTATAAAATTGACTGACTGCATGTTAATGAAAGCCTGATTTCCTCAGAAGTCAATAGGCATATATAATTTTCTCTTTCTATTAAAAATGAAAATAATCATGTTTATGAATAACAGTAACACGTCCAGTGTCCCAGCTGTGCCCTGTAAATTAACACCTATCTCTGTTGACTAAACTCAGCAATACAACACAGAAGGTGTAAATAAATGTAACACCTTTCATGCCCTATCATGTCCAAGTCAGCATTCCTTATAGTAGTAATTTTTAGCTTGGAAGATAGTTATTATTCTCTTTCCCCCTGTGGTATTCTGTTTATATTTGTTGGATTCTTTTGTATTTGGCATCTAACCTCTTACTAATTAAGACCTTTGTGGCATTCTTGGCACCACTCTGTTCTAAATCAGTATCTATCATAGTTATTCGATTTATGTGAGGTTCTTTCTTTTAATTTTATATTATATCTTATCTCGTTCTTTCATTCCTCTTCTTCCCCTTTGTTGACTTTTTTCTTCACCTTTATTTCTAATATGATATTTTTATTTAATGTACCTACTTTTTATTTTCTTCCTATGTTAGTGTGTCTTCACAGTGTGTCATCCATTTAAGAGAATGCTGTTGGCCTTCCCGGATTCATAGGGAATGAAAAGCAACAGTCGTACACAAGGATGTTCAGGCAGAGAGTCTGACACAAACAAACCTTATACATGATAAAATTTCACTCTTTAATATCCGAGCAAGACAAGCAAAACCTTTATTATGTTTTGAGTTCTTAGCAAACTGGCATAGCGTTTGAATGAATGGAGACTCAACAAGACTAAAGGAGTGTGCTCTGAACTAAAACTTGTGATAACTATAGAGGTACCAATAGACAGATAATACTGCTGCACCTTAACAAGTCATTGTATGGGCCATACATTCAATATCAGAGATTAAGCATATCCAAACCTTGAACCTTGCAGGTACACAACTTCGACCACCAAACTGCTTAAAATTCTGCCTTCTCCAGCTTGACAAAACACAGGGAGGGGACACAAGACCAAGAACAGGGGAATAATCAAACGTGGTTTGAATACTACGATACGTATCTGCTTTTCAGAACTGTAACCAGTTCATAGCTTGTTTTAAGTCCTGCACAGAATGTGTTTTTTAACATAACAAAGAGCCTGGACAAATAATGCATCAAGTGCCAGTATCTCCCACTGTTAGTTAAAGCTTCCGCCCAGATGAACTTTAAACTACATGCCAACTCTCACGGCATTAATTGGAGCTTAAGGGAGATTGAACCAGAAACAAGGACTGAATCTTCAAAAATAGGATGTTTAAAAACCAGCAAAATTGGAGGAAAATGAGCCTCTAGTCTCCTCCCTTCTCAGCCAGAGTGCTCAGGCAGAATGGGGAAGCCACAAGGTTTGCTGTGGAGATTTGAATCTCTCCCCTCAGTGACCACTCTAACTATCAAGACAAAGAGCATCCTGCTGTGGAAACCTGTCAATCCATATCTGTAAACAGACCTGGATTTTTTAGGGACAGAAAAAGCTTTAAATACTTCCCACTTCATGATCACTGTATATCAGACTATAATAGCTGTCTAGCTCCATAAGCCTTTTCCTTTCCTACCTCTTCATCTTTCCCTTCTTTCCACTTCCAGAAATTTAATTTTCTCTCTTCTGAAAGAACTGGATTTATTCAGTCAACAATTCCATGTACACAGTTGCTTCTGGACTTCTGATTATGCTTATTGCTCTATTCTGGTCTAGCTCAATCTCTACTTTTGTCTGTTTGCAAGCAGCAAATTTGAGTTTGACCTGTAAGACCTGGAATGCAGAGCTCCTTCCCTAGTGAAGGTGTAGAGCCTTATAATACATAACTACTATCTGGACTTGGCAATGCTGTGATGTCTTCCATCAAAAGTGTCTCTCTGCTTCTTTGGGTCAGTTGTGTATTGCCTTTCCTTAAATGTGTTTATCATCAAATCATTATTATAAGCATAAACAGAAGAAATAATAGCCTAATATTCATATCCATTTATTTATTGATGGACTCTCACAATTCAGTTCTGAAATATACACTGTACAGATAATAATGTATATTATTGTGTAGAAAATAATTTATAAAATAAAAAAGAGCAGTCCCTTTGCTGCATATCACATACACTGAGAGTATAAACACCAAAAGCTAACTCTAATAAGCAGTATGCAGGGTACATAATCACACAGAGTTACAAAGTTGATCTATTACAAAAAAAGGCAAAAGTCAATTTACTTGTATGGTAATGCATCACAGGAAATTATGTTTCTAATGTGTTGTTAGATTAAAACATAAAAATTATTAAATTGGTTTAAAATGGCATAAAGAAAAATATTTCCATTAAAAATACTCTAACTTGCAGCAAAACAGAAACAAGACAATAATGAAGTATGCTTAGAGAATTGGCAACCCCATTATTAATTCCATTCTGCCAGTAATTCTTCTACGAGTACTGATGTGATGTCCGGAGTATGACCAACCTGTCTTTGTACAAAACAGTCTAATGTATTATTCCAAATGTTGACCCTGGGTAAAAGGATAGTCCATCTCTCTACCTGTACAGCAGACCCCAGAAATAGCCTGCAGCATGGAAAGCAATAGTTTGACTCTTTTTCATGCTTCTAAACTACCCTTACTTCTCCAATATTGCTGGTTTCCTCCCCTTGGGAAAAAAGCACAGAAAGAACAGAAAGTAGTGCCATAATTACTAGAATATCATTATCTCCTTAGGAATGACATTTTGTAAGCCATACACAAATAGCATCTGATCTTGTAGGAGTAAACTGTAATCCCACAATGGCAATTAAATCAAAATATCACTTTATTGATCTCATAATATAGTGTTTCACAGCTGCTTAATAAAATTGGATTCATTAATAAAAGTAAATGCTGCACTCTTCCAATTAGTATGTAGCAATGAGAAATGTGCTATGTGAGCCAATTTGCTCCTGGACACACAGAGCTGACATTAGTGCAGGAAAGAGGGATTTTAATTTTTTTTTTTAAAAAAAGGGAAAAAAGCAAGCAGTTAATTGTAATTTCCTTTGACATGTATATTTCATGTTGGAACTTCATGCTTTATTTATATTGTAAAAATGCATTTCACTTTATTCATTTGTTTATTTTGCAGAGTGCGTCTAACTTGGATAAAAATACCACCAAGGCTGAGAGTGCTTGGCTGTTCAGAATATGGTACGGCTTTGACCACAAGTATCCTCTTCTGTTACAAGCTATAGATGGTAGCTGCATTACAGCTGGCACCTTAACATTTCTACAAATTCAAAATTTATTATACTTCTAGAATTAAAAATTAAACACATTCATTTAAATTACACTTTTGTAAGGGGAAGAAATCTTGAAAGCTCAAAGAAACAGAAGGTCTAGAGATGCAGGACAGTGTGGTTGCAGTACATTCCTGACTAAGGGTATGGGGAGTGAAAACAACGTAAGAAGCTCTGCCATATATTAGTATAAAATCAATAGGCTTAAATAATTTATCCATTTTAAATTCCAGGATAAAACTAATCCAACTATTAATCATATATGGTGTAAACTCTGTGTTCAGGAAACCAGAAGGCTGGAGACTGAAGCAAGCCCAATTGCTGCTACCTGCCCACATATTCACAAGACGGCAGCTACCCAAGAGAAAGTAAAAATAATATAACACTGGTTCACCCCCAACTCTTACAGTGAGAGAGAAAGAGAAAGTCACTAATTCCTGCGCAAAGATGGTAAAAGCTACCATTCTCATTTATTGTCATTTTCAACTGACTCTGCAAAGGTTTTGCATAGCAGTCAGAGAGATCCCATAATTACATCCATGCCCTAAGCCTTTAACAGAAAGATATGATGAATGCAAGAGAAGCCCATCTGCTAACTTCAACTTTTAATGGCTCAGGAGCTGGGTGGGTGAAGCTCTACCAGCAGTCTCCATTATTCAATAACACAACTACTTGCTCATTACCCTGCGCTGCTGAGTGGAGATTAATGTACAGGCTACACCTATGTTGTTCTCATACCAGCTGTGGCAAACTAGGATGAAATATTTCAGCTAATAAAATGTAACTCTGGAAATACAGCTTCCTTAGAGAGTTCAAGTGAAGTTAACTTTCAAAGAGTCTTTTGACGGAAGACATCTTTTTGGTTAAAACTGAATGTATTTCCCTAATTCATCCACGAGAGCAAAAAGGCCATAAAGCACTTGGTGTTAAAGTTTTTCCCTAGGACAATTCTTCAAGGATGCTGAGGAATAGCAGGTGAATGCAATATAAAGGTAAGAAATATATTTAAAATTTAATACTAAGTATCAGCATAATTGGCTTTAACTACCACTCAGTCCCACTTCTTTTTCAGAAGGAATAGCCTGTGGTTGTGGCATTTCTTGGAAACTGTAAGCCAGAAGTTAAAAATGAACAGTAAAATTTAAAAAAAAGTGTACTCTGAAGGGAAGAAAGATTAAAAAAAAAATGAAGCAAAACAATGTGGAAGATGAGAACAAGACAAAGGCATGAGTCAAAAAAAGAACTGAAAGAGACAACAGGGGTAGAGCTAGAAAAACAAGGGACAGAGGCGGAAGGGAAAGAGAAATCAATATGAAAAAGTCAGACATGCAAAACAAAAGGAGAATAGAATTGACCAGAAGCACCACTTCTCAGGCTTTGTATGTATGGTAGAGATCTTGAGTATGGGTGCGTGATGTTTTATTCTAGAAAGTCTGGTTTCCATGTCTTTTGCATTTCAAGGGGAATATTTTAAGTGATTCTTTTAAAATATTCTTTAAAAGAACAAATTTATTCTTAGGTGTCAAGTGTCAAGTCATAATCTCTCTTTAGAATGCAGATTTTCAGAGATTATAGTCCTCCCATTATCCTAAAAATACATTTTTATTACAAATAATGCTTCTACATTTTAATAATCCTGAAAATGTATGCCCATGTACCTGCAGAGAATAAAGGTTCAACCCACCAATGCCATGACTCACTGCGCTGAGCATTTCTTTGGCATGACTATTTCTGAAAGACATTCTTTTCAGGGAAAGAGAAATTATCCACCCAAACTTTCTTTTGCCTTTCCCTGCTTAATGTTACAAAGCTGTGCTGCTAAATTTAGAAGAAGAAATTGCCATGTAGCAGAGTATTTGTGCCCAATACAAGATTGCATAGAGGATTATGATAAAGTTTTCAACGAAATGATACAGCAAAAATAATAATCTATCTAGTTATACTCTTCAAAAGCATTCAAGACTGTGACATTTCTATAGTTTGACATTTGCTGTTAAGCTTTAACACAAATCTACCCACTCTTCTGGCAAGAACATCTTTTTGCCTGTTTATTTCACAAGGGAAAAGCAAAAGGGAAGAAATATCACTGAGGAAATCAAAAAGTTGTGCTGCTCCTTGCTGTCCTTATGAATGGTTTCCACTTAGTTCAGTGGTTTTAGGCAATGGCAATATGTTACTTTAGGGTAGAATTATATTAAAAAACCCTCTTAAATTCCATTTGAGAATCAAATTTTATTTTTATTCTGAAATAAACAGTAGGACCCTGATCCACAGCTAGCTGGGTTCAATAAGGGTTGTTTTCTTTAAGCAAGTATCTTTGATTCAGGTATTGATGCCTAAGAAAAACATACCATTCTCTAAATTCTGGGCTAAGAAATGTTAATATTGAAATAATAAAAATGAAAACCCGGTAATTTAAGTACTTGGAGGTATCATCTTGGATTTTCATCTCAATAATTCAAACAAGGAAAATACAAAAAAGTACTTGGTATCTGACAGTGGGTAAATTCCAGTGAATTTATTTCAACTTCTTTGTTTTTACAGCTTACATTTGGAGCTGTAGTATCCTACTTAAGGTTAGCAGAAAAGTGAGGGAATAAAGAAAGATATTTCAATAATTTATCAGGGAGGGAGAAAATAACAAGATCTATAATCTAGCTCTACATACATGCCTTTATATTGTTCTCTGTGTTTTTCCAAGGGAGATGTAGCCAATTTTGGCTAACAAATGAATAAGCAGATGGAAATTTCATTCTTGTAAGGGCAAGAACCTTGCATAAGGGCAGAGCTCAAACAAATAGTGAGCAAAGCTGTCCCATTCCAGCACATCCCACAACAAAATTATAACTTTGCTCCCAGCCAGTAGCAATTTGGTGGGTTTCGAGTCTTCAGTCCCAAAGTTCTTTATTTGCTTAGTCCAGCAAACATCAATGAGGTTTGCCTGCCTCATCCCAAGATGTTGCATTCCTGATGAGAGTTAGAATTCCTCCTCTACATAGGCCTGTATTACCAGTTAGAATCTACTGCTACAAATGAAGGTATAAATTAATATTGTAAGTGTCTCACAAACAGTCTTCCCCTGTTTTTCCAGCTACTTTAGGTTAAACTCCTGCAACAGTTTCTAGTTTAACATGATCTTATATAAGTCCTTTTATCCACTAAGGCTTCTTTTTCTCTCTATGTATTCATATAATCCTCACTTCCTCACGTAGGGGCATATTTGCTCTTGTTGGCTGCTCTGTAGCATCAGTCAGGAAGTTGACTATACGGCTCTTCCAGCTTCTCATGCTGTATTAGTGAGAGGAGAGTGAAGTATTTGGGATTGCTGCACTAAAACGCAAAAATGCAAAAATAACTGAAGATGAAAAAAAAAGAGAGCATCGTGTATTTGCTAAGAAGTTTCCATCCATATATGCTCACCATCGCTTAATGAGAAGACTACATTGCACTGCAGGATATATACTTTAATAGCACACACCAAAACTTGCACTGAGAAGAAAACAGTTGCTACGTAACAGGAAAGCACATGCAAGATTACAATACAAGAAAACAAGAAGGGGAGGAAGAAGGACAAACACTTCAAGCATGTGGTAAGTTCCTTTAAATACTTTTGTGTTAAAATGCAATAGACAGCCCTTGGACCTACCCGCAGCCAAGTCTGATCATTTTTTTTCTGGCAATGGGGCAAGGATGAGATTGTGACCAGAGCACAAATGTTGTGTACCTCTGGCACATGCAAGGGGACAGAGGGAACAAGAGAGATGCGATGATCATTGTTAGATGAGAGCATGGGCACTGTAAGTATTGCAATGACACACCTACTGCATTCATGACATTGCTCCAAGCTACCATATAGCTGTGCAGCTGTCTAAGTCGCATAAAGGTTTGCTCTTTGAGCAGCTCACTGTCATGAATAGAGCAGGAGGAGGACAGCTTTCTCCTCTTTATCAATTTTTTTCCACCAGAGGAACTATATTCAGTTACACAGAATAGAAGTAGGATTCTGAGACAGAGCAAGCCAATTCTCCATAAAGCAACTTCTAAAAGTGTTTCTACTTGAACTGCTGTTACCTATCATTCAGATACATTCCTTTTAGTTTAAGAAAAAAAGCTGTTTCTGTCCTTTGCACTTACCTGAATTCAATCAGCCAAAAGGAATTGCATTATTTGTAGACTTCAGAAGCTTGTCCTTCTTAACTTATAGGGATACCTATCATTTTATTTCTCCCATGTTTTGTACCTGGATAAAACAGATGTAATGGTTGCCTGTGAAGTAAGGCAAGTACTAATCTGTGCCTGTGAGAAAATGGAAAAGCCACTAAAAGCAAGAGTGCATTCTGGGGTGAACTAACAATCAAAGGCAAATCCAGCATTTTGTGGTCTTCAGCTGAATTTCCCTTATAGAATGACTTGCCACTCCTATCAGAGACATATCTTTGGAGGGAAAAAGACAAAAGGCTGTAAGTGCACATGTGTACACTGTTTTCTTTTACCTTCTGGAGAATGGAAGGTTTCTTAATTACTAATATTCTGATTTGGTATTCTTTATCAGTTCAATGACAACACTGAAATAGCACATAGTGTCCTACTTTCAGAGCAGAACCTGATTTTGCTACGGAGACTTCAGTCTTATGTCAGAGAGACTTCAGCCTAATTATGACTCAAAGGAGCATCAGATAATGCATCAGGCCATGCAAACAGTAATATAGAACTGGCTAGCAGGAAATGTAGACATCCTAGCACAGATACGGCAATAAAGCACAAGAATCAGTTTTGCAGGTGTTAGATCCTAATAAAAGCTAAGAAGAAAGCACAACTCTTACTAAGTTAACTATAGTGGGTATTCTAACACGAACATGACAAGAGCAGCTGACCGTATCATAAGGTTTTCTCATACACTGCAAAACTGAGCAGTACCGGGTCCCAAAAAGGTATTTTACCATTACCAACAATTGCTTGACCTTGGTTAAAAACTCATTCCAACAAAGCATTTTCAAACACGTGATCTAGAAAAACTCATTGTTCTTTCCACAGCACAGATAATCAGTATATCTGACTTGGTGCTGTTTCCTGAGCAAGGACACAAGATTGTTGGAACTCTGCAAATTAACCTAATAAATAAACATGGCTAATGATTAACCAGAATAATAAGTGACCTCAGTTTGTCCTCCATTCGCAGAAAGAAATGTAGATAAATAATTCTTAAACAATTCCATGCTGAATATGCAAGTAAAATCGTTCTCATTTCTAAAGCTTCTCTCGTGTCAATTCTTTGAAAAATCTCATTCACGTCCAAGACTTTTTACAACAAAAAAATTACTAAACATGAGTTAAATAACTGTTATGAATGCAAAATTAAGTGCAGGGCGTTAAATGGAAAATCTCCAGTTCACATACAATATTTGCCATCTGATGCTTTTCACCCTTCCATTGCATAGAGACATAAGTAAAGATTATTTGCAAAAGTTTCTTGATATTTTTATTGCAAAATATAAGTCTTTGAACCCACCTTTCCCTCACCATGCTCCTGAAGAAAGAAGTGAGCTGAAGCAATTCTGGTTTCACAAAACACAACCAAAACAAAATAAAGTTTGAGACTTTCACTATTTAGAATTTTCCTCCTAACAGTAAGATTCAGTATATTGCAGGTCTGTTTACATGTTTAAAACAAAACAAAAAAACGCAAGCAAACAAAAAAATCAAATGAAAGATGAAATTAGGAAGAAAAGGCACTATCAAGAGAAAACAAAAGGAAAATGAGATTTTTTTTTCATAGTCTAATCTCTCATATAAAATGATATAAAACCTAAGGTTTTTGGAACAGGACTTTTTTTTCCCCCCCCAAAGGTGTTACACAACTGGTAGCAAAGCCATTATATCAAATTTCTTGATTTCCTTAAAGCCTTTGTAGCAGTGAGCAGTGCTGTTGCCTTTAAAGGAAGAAATAGACACACGTATGGGAAACTTTATGGGATTTAAAAAATATATATATTAGTGTTCAAAACAATGGTTAAACAGTGCAGGTGTGAGACAAATGGAGGAGGACAGCATATTGTTATTACTGGAAATTGAGAAGAGAGAAAGTGCATTAACGTTAACCACATTTTGTAAGCTGTTCTCAAATACTTGTTGTCTTCCATCGGAGACATGCTGGGCCTGGTTCTGTTTTCTGTCCTTTGTGTCAAGTGGTCATTGATTTTTTTTCAAGAGTTTTGCATGGTTTCTAAGGCAGAATCTGGTCTACAGCTTATTCTAGACAACTTGGCCTAAAGTCACCAACTGTTCTATTTAGTATCCTAGCTCATTTGACACAGCACAGCTTCTGTTTGTGCTGCTCAAAGGTTTCCTCTCGATTTCTGATAGTGCAAACCACAACTCAATATCAAGATTATTTCATAGATTCCAGTGGTCCCAATTTAAATGCATAGCTATTTTTGCAGCAATTTAATTTTATGCAAAAAGATATTAAAATACATTAAAATCTGAAAATACACCCTCATCTCACAAGGAATTCTAAAAAGAAAATGAAATTGTTCAGAGAAGAAATATAACATTTTAATCCTTTCAGTCGAAAGCAATGCCAAAGCTCATTCTAAAAGTTAAAATTCTTTTGGTTCATAGTTTGGGGTTTTTTGTGAATTTGGGTGGGGGTTTTTTTTTGGGGGGGGAGGGGGGGGAGGTTTGTCCTCCTGGCAGCCCACCGAGTAGGTCAGAAGTTAACAAAAAAAGTAGAGAAGAGGGATTGGAGCCCTAAGAAATCTGAGTTTTGCAGGTCTCAGCACAGGCTGTTAATGTGCCTTTCCAAATTGTTTGTCAGAGCCAGTGAGTAAAGGAGAAAGGGACAGGAAACAGGTAAAGCTTCTGTTTAAAACACTGCTGAAAGTAACACTTTATTTCAGCAAAGCCACAGTTTCTACACAGAGATAAAACATCTGAAAAATTGTGACTGGGTATGACTGATTTCCTCCAGTAGGTTTTAGCAGCTGGCATTAAAGACATCCCTTTCTCTACAAAGCACTGCTACGTGCTTCATCCCTCCCTGTGGCTGAGTGGTCGACTACCCTGACCTGAGGAACCTTTGCACTACACCTGAGAGCTAAAATATCCAAGGCATTTCTCCCAGATTTAACAAGGGCCATTTCTGAAGCTATTCAGCAGGCCAGTGGATGCTTCAGAGTCCCACCAAGAGCACAAAGCACTTCATACAACCAAGGCCTCATTCAGGCAAATCCAGCTTACAGAAATGTTTTCATTTTTTCTTTTAATGTTATTTTCAGCTATAGCACCTTAAAACTAGACAGTGTCAAGCTTTACACTTTAGCATGAGAGAAATTCAGCGTATACACTGCTAAGACAGAACTGCAGAGGATTCTTCTTAGAGGTATATTACACAGAGGTGCTATGTTAATAGCTACTGACCAAGAGCCAAATGTTCCAGCATGGACATGAGACAGAACTAGAAAAACTGCTCTATTATGAAAACTGCTCTCCAGTTTCGCAGCTCACTTCTACCTGCATAGCTGTGCAGCACAGTACCTGCCAAATCAAAATACAGAATCTGAAGGACTTGATCTAAAGCCTAGTGAAAGTAATTGGGCTTGCAGTGCATTGACCTCAACAAATTATAGCTCGAGCCATCTTAGTACCTGATTTTACTGATAAGAATTACTATTCCACGTGGCAATTTTTTATTTTGCTTTATGTCTTCCTCCTCTTCCCACTTCATCATTACAGCATTCTGTAGTTTGTATGTACAAAGTGGCAGAAGCCTAAGCTTGTATTAGTCCACTCAAGTGTGAAATTATAGTTTGTTGGCTGACAACACTTAACAGCACCCAGGAGACTTAAGTATGATATAAGTACCAGAAGCTTATAACACAGATTTAATCAAGCATAACTTAAAACCTTCTTTCAAGTCTCTTATTATTTCATTTACAGCCCTGTATGTGCAAAAAAGTTGCTTAGCATTACATCTAAAGTGTTTTTAAATGTTCTTCTGCCTGTACATCTTTCACCGCTGCAGTTCCATTCACTTAGCACATATCGATGTGCTTGGACGTGCATGTAGCACATCCTGCATATGTAATATAGTCTATAAATGGCAATTCTCATACAGCAGCAATTGTCACAGCAAGATATTGCTAATTATAACATCACCTAAGACAGAAAATGGTAATACTTCCTAGTAAGGGTCTGTTATTAATGCTAAATTACAGTGGTAGTCCTGTAAAAGCTGTGAGACTAAAGAATTTCAGGATCATTAAGGTTATTACCAGGAATGCCAAAGGGCATATTAATGACTTCCCATTAGAAAGTATTCTTGAACTCTTTTATGGAAACCTAATATCTGGATGCAAAACCCTTAAAGTCACTGCCATGGCCCAGTGCCTTCAGAGGGTGTGGATGAGGCCCTCACTACAGGTCTTATTTGGAAACCTAGTCTGCACATTGCTATTCTTCCCATTTTTAATGGTTGCTCTGGAAAACCCCCTGTTAGTATCCTTAGCTTGTGTTGGCTGTGATAGTTTTGAGTTAAATTACTAACACAGTACGACAAATAAGATAGAGACAAACATGTAAGTGAAAAAAATTTCTTGCCTCTAATTTTAAGAATTCTGGCAATCAGTGACTCAAAATAATTCCTGGCAGCAGAGAAACTCAAGAGCTGTTTTCTTTTTTCTGATATTGAGATAGGTGCCTGATTCACCACATGTGCATCATCACACATTCAAATATATCGTGAATCAGCCAATCTCGGCATCACTTCTTAATTCAGCAATTCTCAAGGGGATGCTAAGTGAACGTGAAGAGGATAAATGAGAAGAATTAAATACTGATTTAGGGATGACTACAAATTTGCATGAGGTATCACAGCAGATCATCACATCTTAGGAGCTTGCTCTAACTACTGTTAGAGGAAATAAAAGTCCCAAAGAAGGGAGACAAAGGCTGCCTTCCATCTTACACTATACAAGCTTGAAGTAAAGTGGAAGTCAGAGTACAGGGCCCATAGGAATACAGTCTCTTAATGTAGATGCCTTAAAAATTCAGAAGAGCAGTTCTGAAAAGCAAGGCTGTAGCCTTTTATTTTTCATAAATATAGACCTAGAACACAGGAACCTCTTGATCTCTGTAGATTTAAGTCATTCTAGCAGAGTTTCTTTTCTGTAAAGCTGACAATTCCTTCCACCTGAACATGTTCATGGGCTTCTCAGTGAAGGTTATTTGATAGAACTTATCACCTTGACCTTCTTTGCACAACGTGATCTACTTAGTGATAGTAATTACAGCATTCAGGTTTTTATATTCTCCTCCTACAGGCCCAGAGACTGAAGAAATTTTGGTGACAGTGTTTTTAGAACTTTATCACTATGCATCTAGTTATCATAGAGACCAGTTTGACATACATATAAAGAAAACAAACCACAGTTCCAACCATCACACCAGTTCTACTGCTCTGATACCAGCATCTTAACCATACAACCTCTTACTCTCCACTTTTAGCAACAGAGAGGCATTCGAAGATGTTATGACTTGGGGGTTTGCTCTGTGAAAGACTAGGACAGTACCATTATTTTATTATCTTTGTTATTTCTGCTTTCAGAAAAAGGAGCAGTAGAGGAATAGATGGCAGCACAGAACATATTTTGGTTGCTTCCCTTGTGGCTTGGTCACAATTTGTCATCTAATTGTACAGAGGAATACTGGCAGACTGTAAAATAATTTTGATGAAGTGTATACAGTTTACCTAAAAGATCATGAAAATAACACCAAAATTTTTGGCTTAGATGTCCTGGAGCTGCTGTTCCAAAAAGCAAGAAATACTGTCACAGAAGGTTAGCAAATGCACATTTAATTACATGAAAAACAAAAACAAGTAATTTGTTTTGAGGATTTTGGTAAATTTTTTTTTTTTACCTTGAACATGATTAAAAAGAAAAAGGTTTAATCTGTTAAATATTGATATAAAAATTATTACTAAGGATATGTTATTTTGGCAGACAATTTTTACAGCTTTTTTTTTCTTTGGTTTTCTGTGGAATTATGTACTGAGAACTCAGTTGTGCTACAATTGATAAAATATCACCTAAATTCTATAAAGTTCCTAGCTGGTGCTAATGGACTTTGAGTGTTTTGCTGTTCATTAGAAATTTATAGGGGCTGTTTTATGCTGAAAGCAACCTGGTGATTTTCTGAACTGATACTTTACCACATTATGGCACTTAAATATTTAATTTTGGATACAGAAGTAGAGAAAACCAGTTGAAAAATGAAGTATTTATCTACACTTTTTGAAGTATGGTATTTCTAGTCAAACTTCTGCTCAGTGCTACCTATTGTAAAGAACATTAAGTTCCACCTCTGCAATGTCTGTAAGTAGCTCAAGAAAAGATTCCTTCCTTGTTTCATCTTGTATTTGCTACATTCCTAAGGATGCATTGTCTAAGTGGGAGATGATTTGAATTGTTGCACTAGTATAATATCACTAACTTAAGCATAGTCCATTTGTCCTAATTTACATCACTACAGGAGAGGCCATACAGTCTTCAAGTCTTTCATTATAGTCTCTTTAGCTTCAGTGCCCAAAGACTCTCAGTTTCACTAGATGAGCAGAGCATCCCCGTTCACAACCACTGTTTCCCTAAAGTAGAGGGCAAGAAATTCCTTCCATTCCACATGGATTTAATTTCATTTCCTTGAGAAGACAGCATGGGGAAAGCAGATTTTCCTCAGCTATTACACTATCTGCATGGCCCTAGTTGTGAACCTGCCTATGGAATCATAGAATAGTTTGGGTTGGAAGGGACCTTAAAGATCATCTAGTTCCAACTCCCTTGACATGGGCAGGGACACCTCCCACTGGATCAGGCTGCCCAACCCCCATCCCACCTGGCCTGGGCAGACACAACTTCTCTGGGCAACCTGTTCCAGTGCCTCACCACTCTCATTGTGGAGAAATTCTTCCCTCTGTCTAGTCTAGATCTTCCTCTCTCCAGTTTATAGCCACTGTCCCTAGTCCTATCACAACAAGCCTTTGCAAACAGTCCCTCCCCAGGCAGGAAGGGGGAAGAACAGACTTAAGGCACAGAAACCCGATTTACACTTTAACTATTAACAAATCTTCTAAAACCAGTTTGAGGAATTTTTAACAGTAATGATAAATCTTAATATTTTCAATGTCATTATATAAGAAGTGATAGACGCTTCTTTAATGGGGAAGCACAGAAATGGGTCTTGCTCATGAAAAGCCCAGTATGATTTATTCAAAGGTTGAGTCCTCATTAAAGATAGAGAATTGTGCATGTCACAAATGGTTAAGGCTTTGAAATTCTTTGTGGATTATTCACAAAATTTGCATTGCTACACAGCACAAACTATTTTTGGATTCTGCATAAATAGAATATCTAATATAGAATTACATTATAATGAAATATGCAGTAATGCAAGTTCCCATAAAGTGCTTTTCATGTACTGCAGGCATCCAAAAGTTTCAAATGCATAAAATATTGTTACACTTGGTGCACAAATGACTGTGTATCAAGTTCATTCACATTAAATTAAAACTCAGATGTAAAAAATACACATATATGTCTGCTAAGATGTAATTAAACCACTATTGATGCTTTGTATTATGGGCAATACCAGTGGGAACTGAAGTGAATACAGATGTGATTGGTCTTTAGGGCTTGGTTTAGCTAAACTAAAGACTTAGACTGTGTTATGCAGAAAATGCTATTTCTTAATGATCCATGAAAATGCACATAAAGCTACTCTGGATCCAATTGTTCCATAGGTTGCTTCACAAATTAAGGAAGGTTTTATGTTTCATTATCTGTGATACTCAATGTAATAATACCTTAAAATATAAGGAAAGAATAAAAATAGTATGAAAACGTATCTTTATAAACAAGCATATGTACTCCATATTGAATATAATAGTCTTTTTCGACTGTTATTTGCCCCCCTTTCATTCTCACTCACACAATGGGCCAGCCTCAGCAGCAGGATTCAATAGAGAAAGCATGGCCTTAACACAGGCCAGTCTGTTATCTTGCCGTCTAGGATATTCTTTTAGGAAACAGAAGCAGTAGAAACTTTCTTGGGCTACGAGGAACAAAAAAATCCTGATCTTTCACTTCCCAGATCAATGCTTTAACACCTAGGCTGTTACGTAAAAAAATGGCCAGTAACTCACCTGGTAGCTGAGATTTTTTGGTTGAGTTCACTGCTGTCTCAATGAGTTAGGGATGGTACAAGCACACCTACTTTATCATGTCATTCTAGGAAATAAAGCAGAAATGAAATATCTTCACAACCCTCTCCAAATTACAGTGATGCTAAGGTGCCTACCTCTTCGATGCCTCTCTTCCCAGTCCAGGCTGCTTCTAAGCATGCACAGGGATGTGATTAGGAACCTAAGGAGGTTTGTGGCTAATAATGCAAATGACTTGTGGTTTATTCTCATCAGTGTAAAATGCCAACTCTGCTCATTTTATTGGACTATACATCTTCACCGGTATTTCCAAGAACATAAAGGGTAACTGAAAACTACATTTTTTTTCTTTTAACATCATATATAGTAGTAAATATATCTACATCTCTGTAGGTTTTTGCTTTAGGCTCCATTGCTACAGATTCAACAAGACAGCCACATATTTATAGTGTTTTTTTAACTTTTGCACATAGAACTAGATCTCTTTTTTTTAAGCATAAATACGCATATGTTTACATTATGGGTGCAACTACAAATGAGCATTATATCTAGGACTGCTTTTCCAGTCTACCACTGTCTACATATCCACCCTTTGTAAAGCACAGAACAATAATCTGTGACCTTTTCCAACAACGATACGCAATGTTATCCTGACATTAGACACGTCTTATCAAAATCAATACTTCCTGGACCAAACCTTACCACACTCAGTCCATACACACTGCAGTTCTTCCAAGAATGCAAAACACTCCATCATACAGTGGGGTTTACAGTAATTTCCCTACTGAATTCATCAGATCAAACTTAACACAAGGCATGAAAAAAATCTGTGGTGTGATTTCCTGCACATTGTGGCAGGTTCAATCCATGCAAATGAGAAAAAAAATGGCTACACATTGACTGGTAAGCAGGTATGTGCTTGCTTTGCCTCCACGTGCAAGATAATTGCAATCCAAAAGCTATGCTGCACAAAAGCAGTGCCAAGCCAGAGCTACTATTGTCCTGAGCTCACATGGCAGGAAAAAAAACAAGTAGGTATGCTAGGAGGGTGTAGCAAACAGCCACGGATGAGATCAGTTTGGAAGCTTAGGGCAAAGGCATCACAAATCCTTTCTCAGGAATTCCTCATGAGATCTGACACCCACTCCCATAACCCTTCCCTGGAAGGTGAACAGTTCCATAGGGTGAGGAAGGGAGCTTCTGCAGCAGAAGCCTCAGCAACAGCTTGCCCCTAGAGCATCCCCCCTCAGAGTTGGGGAAACACACTATAAGCTTGTCCCTACAGATATTTTCTACTCAAATTTCAAGATAAATAAAAAGAAAATTCAGATTCTGTAGAGCAGTTCATCAGCTGCAAAGCAAGCAGCTATGACTCAGTTTATCACAAACAATAACAGAACAGGAATCAACATTAACAAGCTAATGCTTCATCTGATTGTGAGGGGTTTTTTTAATCTTGTTTCTAATTAATTTTGACAGATTGAATTAAAATGCTTATTTGCTTTGCATTTGATGTGCCTGGGGCCCTTCCTTACTTCCTTTCATAAGATTATATGCTGTTAGCACCAGCCTTTGTGAGCACTTTTTGCTTTTGGATACTCAAGAAGAGGACTGAATCCTTATTTCCATTTGTTAACTATTTTTTATCTATGAAGAGTCTTCTGCTTTTCAGCAAGATATTCCTACTTTTTATGTTGCTTGGCTTTTAATTTTTCAGACACAGAAGTTTCACTTTATCTTGGATATTAATGCAGAATCTCCCATTTTGACTGCAGAGCCCCTTCACTATATTCCTTCTTAAAAGCCTTCCAGTGTTAGTTCCAGCTGAAGTATCAGAGGAAGAGGCCTCTCATCCTTCTTTGTACATTCTGTCAAAACACTTGCAAGAAACATTTTTGAGACATTTCAGCTGGAATTAACAAGAGAAGACTGATTTCCTAAGGTATGTTTTCCTTCTGACAGAGTCAAGGAGACAGGCTGCTTCAGGAGAGAAATAACTTTTATTACATTCTTTTCTCCTCCTGACACATGAATGATTCTCATTATCATTAATTTAGATTGTAGTTGCTTACAGAGGTGGGTGTAAGCTCCTCCGCAATGAACATTTTTTAGAGCTCCTGGGTGCAAAGCTAACACTATCAAACAATGCTCAAGGCTAATTCCAAAGAGCTGCGATCTATCACACACAGTCAGGAGATTACTGGATTCTTACGTTTCTGTAGCCTATGTCTTAATATCTGCAGCTTTGATAACTGCTGCCAGGATGCACACATTTCAGGGAAATGGAAGCAAAAGAGGATAAACAAAAATCGTTCCACAACAAATTTCACAGAAAATGGTAGAGAGCTTGGAAGGTCAGGGGTTTAATGACTGTACAGATTTTCAAAAAGGTGACTTTTCCTCATTCTATGTTTACGCTGCCTGCTTTGTTTTATTTTAAAACTAAGGTTACATGAATTGTGAAAATAGCACACAGGAAAAGTATATAGATGAATTACATGCAAATATAGGACACACATTCACTGCCACCTTGTATTAGTGTTAAGGAAACATCAGACAACCCAATGAAAAAATAAGTCCAAAATAAGCTCCTTGGAATGAATGGAATTGATATGACTCCTGACATAACTTAGCTCTTGCTTCAGTTGCTAAATCCAGCTCAGATGGGATCACTTATTCTGCACTAGCACCACTGTAATAGAGGACAGAATTTTTCTTCTTGTTGTTCCACCGGTTTGTAAGTGGTAAGAATAGCCAGTCTTGAAGGGTGCTCAAGCCAGCATATGTTTAAGTGCTTATCAGTAACTACCACTAACTAGAAATAATAGCTTGTGCTTTGATACATGAAAGGGTAGATACCTGAGTTAGTATGCAAGATCTTGCTCCACCTTCACAGGCAGGTGCTGAAAAAACTACTCTTCTTTGCTTTTGCCCCAGGGCACAATAAAAATCATAGCAAGTTAGCTTAAATGAGTCATTTCAGTGCCAGAAGAGCTAAGAATGGAGTTTGCAGTCCAGTCTTTCTGAAGGCTGAAATGCCTTTTGACTGTCTGCTGTGAGAGCCAGAGCATACCCAAGCTACACACAAGGAATCTGAAATCTTAGGGGTACCCAGCATATACTGCTATCCTTCCCTACAGAGCCACGCAGAGCAGAGACACAACTTTCACACGTATCTTTTCACAGGGGAAAGACCATCTCCAAGATCTATAACCCAAGGAAGGAACTCCATGATATAAGATGCTCTTACAAGCACATTCTTGTTTAGCCTAATATACATACGCTATTTAAGATGTAGGGACAAGTAGGATACAGAGCTGGCAATACAAGGGGATCAAGCTGGTGTTAAGGAGACAGAAATTTCATTGTGCATATAAAACTTACGTAGTCAATGAGAATACAAGTAAAAACTTCACTCTTTGTTCTTCCCTTAAGATCTCTACATAATTAAATAATATATCACAACAAAATCTAAGTCAAATTATTACTAGTATACCTGGGGGGGGCAGTCAACATTTAAAGCTGTGTTTGTTCATTTATATTTGCTCTAGTCACAGATATGAGGGCATTTTAAAATACCGTATGACCCTACTCTCTCTTTCTGAAATGCCAGACCATGCAAATTTACAGCAATTGGGAAGCTATGGATGCTTATGGCTTCAAACTTAACCTGCAAATTACAAGCCAAGACGAACCAATGCAACATACAAAGATAAGGTGATACGTTCACCATACGAAATGAGAACAGCCGCCTTTCAGCAGGAATGTAATTCCAGAGCCCTCCTATTGCAGTTCCTAAAGGAAGCAGTCATTGGTCAGTTGGAAGTAAACAGCTGATCGTGATTTGTTGATCTGTATAAAAGCAATGAATGGTGGATCAAACTTTGAAAATTCATTAACCATCATTTCACTTTTTTATCCTACTCATGCTGGCATTTACAGAATTGAGGCCAACATCTTCCAGTTTTCTCTTAAGTGCCGAGGGGACCGGTTTGCTCTCCTGCTAAGGAATGTATTTAACATTTCTCTTTGGCATGCTTATCTCCTCAAGCTGATTGATTTAAGTTTAATCATCTATTGAATTTGAGTATGTAGCCAAAATACACACAGCTTAATGTGTTTGGAATTTCCTTCAGTTCTAAGAGACTGGTTAGTGACATTTCTACATTCATCACAGCACTAGGCTTTTCACTGGATGGCCAAATTCTTTCAAAGACATTTGCTTGAAAATCTGCTTTTTTCCTTGATTATTTAAAAAATCTTGACCTCTAATCATTATGCTACTACCAGCACTACAGTTCCATTGAAATTTGAATGTCGCTGTGCACAGGGGATTTGAGTTGGTGGCTGTTAAGGAATTAGTACTTAGGTTTTCCTTTCAAGATCTCTCATCCTTAGAGAAGCACTGTATCATTTCAGCTTGCCAGTTCTTCCTCCAATTATGCCTGTATCTAGTTGTGATTGTGTAGCTTCTCTACTTGGTTTTTTTTGTTTGTTTGTTTTTTTATATTCACCCGGTTCTGAACAGCCTCTAAATCTGTAGCTAAACTCGAGATGAAATTTCCAGTAGATCCCAATAGTGTGCAAGAATTACTCATTTTCCTCATTTATTTTTGACAGTGTTTTTCCTAAATTATATTTTTAGTTGTTGGGTGGGTTGTTTCAATTTTGAGGGGACTGTTGCATTGTATTTTGGTTTGGGCTTTTTGGGGGGTTCATAGTTTGTGGTTTTTCTTTAATAAGTCTGTTGTTACTGGTAAGACTACCTGCTCAGTACACTGTTGCATTTGGAACNTACCTGAGTTAGTATGCAAGATCTTGCTCCACCTTCACAGGCAGGTGCTGAAAAAACTACTCTTCTTTGCTTTTGCCCCAGGGCACAATAAAAATCATAGCAAGTTAGCTTAAATGAGTCATTTCAGTGCCAGAAGAGCTAAGAATGGAGTTTGCAGTCCAGTCTTTCTGAAGGCTGAAATGCCTTTTGACTGTCTGCTGTGAGAGCCAGAGCATACCCAAGCTACACACAAGGAATCTGAAATCTTAGGGGTACCCAGCATATACTGCTATCCTTCCCTACAGAGCCATGCAGAGCAGAGACACAACTTTCACACGTATCTTTTCACAGGGGAAAGACCATCTCCAAGATCTATAACCCAAGGAAGGAACTCCATGATATAAGATGCTCTTACAAGCACATTCTTGTTTAGCCTAATATACATACGCTATTTAAGATGTAGGGACAAGTAGGATACAGAGCTGGCAATACAAGGGGATCAAGCTGGTGTTAAGGAGACAGAAATTTCATTGTGCATATAAAACTTACGTAGTCAATGAGAATACAAGTAAAAACTTCACTCTTTGTTCTTCCCTTAAGATCTCTACATAATTAAATAATATATCACAACAAAATCTAAGTTAAATTATTACTAGTATACCTGGGGGGGGCAGTCAACATTTAAAGCTGTGTTTGTTCATTTATATTTGCTCTAGTCACAGATATGAGGGCATTTTAAAATACCGTATGACCCTACTCTCTCTTTCTGAAATGCCAGACCATGCAAATTTACAGCAATTGGGAAGCTATGGATGCTTATGGCTTCAAACTTAACCTGCAAATTACAAGCCAAGACGAACCAATGCAACATACAAAGATAAGGTGATACGTTCACCATACGAAATGAGAACAGCCGCCTTTCAGCAGGAATGTAATTCCAGAGCCCTCCTATTGCAGTTCCTAAAGGAAGCAGTCATTGGTCAGTTGGAAGTAAACAGCTGATCGTGATTTGTTGATCTGTATAAAAGCAATGAATGGTGGATCAAGCTTTGAAAATTCATTAACCATCATTTCACTTTTTTATCCTACTCATGCTGGCATTTACAGAATTGAGGCCAACATCTTCCAGTTTTCTCTTAAGTGCCGAGGGGACCGGTTTGCTCTCCTGCTAAGGAATGTATTTAACATTTCTCTTTGGCATGCTTATCTCCTCAAGCTGATTGATTTAAGTTTAATCATCTATTGAATTTGAGTATGTAGCCAAAATACACACAGCTTAATGTGTTTGGAATTTCCTTCAGTTCTAAGAGACTGGTTAGTGACATTTCTACATTCATCACAGCACTAGGCTTTTCACTGGATGGCCAAATTCTTTCAAAGACATTTGCTTGAAAATCTGCTTTTTTCCTTGATTATTTAAAAAATCTTGACCTCTAATCATTATGCTAGCACTACAGTTCCATTGAAATTTGAATGTCACTGTGCACAGGGGATTTGAGTTGGTGGCTGTTAAGGAATTAGTACTTAGGTTTTCCTTTCAAGATCTCTCATCCTTAGAGAAGCACTGTATCATTTCAGCTTTCCAGTTCTTCCTCCAATTATGCCTGTATCTAGTTGTGATTGTGTAGCTTCTCTACCTGGTTTTTTTTGTTTGTTTGTTTTTTTATATTCACCCGGTTCTGAACAGCCTCTAAATCTGTAGCTAAACTCGAGATGAAATTTCCAGTAGATCCCAATAGTGTGCAAGAATTACTCATTTTCCTCATTTATTTTTGACAGTGTTTTTCCTAAATTATATTTTTAGTTGTTGGGTGGGTTGTTTCAATTTTGAGGGGACTGTTGCATTGTTTTTTGGTTTGGGCTTTTTGGGGGGTTCATAGTTTGTGGTTTTTCTTTAATAAGTCTGTTGTTACTGGTAAGACTACCTGCTCAGTACACTGTTGCATTTGGAACAGATTACCTGTTTAGCCGTGTGCAGTTAAAAAAAAAAAAAGTAGCAAAAGATCATATGAAAACTTAATCATTTGTTTGGCTGTCCCATAAAATATAGGTTTCATTGTACATAATTTTGTGAGGATGTGCAGATCCTCAATCTTACAGAATGCCTGTGACTTTCTGAGGTAACTTTTATTGGCAGTATCAAAAGTAGTATAGAAAACAAAAAAACAGAATACATCTCACTATTTGTTAACATGTACTTGCAGCATACCGAACAGAACAAGGAAAAGCTGTAGTAAATCAGTGAAGGCGGGTTACATGTTCTCTATATAATGAAAGTCTGATCAATCATGGTAGCTGTAAAGGAACTTAGAAATCCAAATGATGCTTTACTGGGAAGAAATAAGAAGAAAAATGATAATGGCACATGTCCAATGTCAGATAAGTCAATGAAGCACAAATACTGAGCCTTTTAGATCCCCCTGCATCTGTAGGAAATGATTAAAAAGTGAGTTTTGTTTTGAGCAAATGATTTTAAGATGCTATTCTACCATGTATAAGCACTTGTCTGGTATTCTGTAGTTGTTGTAGGCTGCCAATAAATACCAGCTCTCTAGATGCACACTTGCAAGACCATCATCCCTTCAGAATCTTTTAGGTCTAGAATATCCAACCATAGGCTAATTAATAAATTGCTGCTAAAACTGACTAAGATTGCAACACAACTACTTGATATCATATCTAATATTTTAAGCCTCCATAAGATTTCGTAGCTGTTGTCTACAGGCAGTAATTTTTCTCTAGGAAGTCTGAAGGAAGTCTAATAAACCCTGAAGAGTTGAAACTTTGGGGTTTTTTAAGTAGTCTAATAAAGAAGTATGACTTAAGTTTATCAGTCTGTAAGATCCTTTCCTCTTGATAATCCTACAGGGGTTTTTTTGATCGATCCAAATAGTTGTACCCTCATTTAATTACACCACCTGCATACAACAAACAGTATTTTGATGATCTCAAATCTGGAAGTTAAAAGATCTCCATGAATCAACAGGTATTATTTCCACACTTTGATTGGAACCCTCCATATTCTCAAACCATTAGCATGGCATTTTCAACGGACTCTAAAGATACCTCATGACTCATTTTAAGAGCTACATGCAGATTTTACCATACACATGCACCGAGCATAATCTGTACTTTTAAACTTCTTCATATATGATTGTGTGCTAAGCTACATGAATTCCAAATATGCAAAAACCAAGCAGAACCTTTATCATAAATATTAGTTCAGGCATATACGATACAATAAAACCCCAAACTGAGACATTGAAAACCTCTCAATGTATCATGATAAGGCAATTCCCATAGTTACAGAGTCTACCACCACTGTAATTATCCCTGTTCTTCCTTACAAGGACCAATTGCTGTGTTTTGAATGGATCTATAAGGGGAGAAATACAGGATCACATATTCAAATGTAGCTCTTCACCAATCCAGCAAACTTGTGATTCAGAAAAGCCTGCTGTGGTGTTTTCTCCAGTACCTGGAGAAATCGCTGTGGCAAAGAATAAAATGCTTTTCTCTGCAATGATTGATACAGCAAGAAAAGAAGTGCTGCCCACTGCCCCATTATCAAAATCGCCTCTTGGTAATCTGTGAAACTCCAAAGTAGCTGAAATTGTCACCTTCCCCCCTGCTCCCCCCAACAAAAACACCAAGATGTCCTCCATTTTAAAAAATCAGCACTTCATCTCTGCAATAGCTTGTATTTAGTTTAGATACTTTTAAATTATGTTGTTCTTCATAATTCAAGTGCAAGTTTCTCAACGTTTCTCATTCTTCTCTTAGATACACCACCAGCACAGCCACTGCTTAGGAAACAGGCTGTGACTAACAGTCCCTGGAGAAGGTAAATTGATAACACCTTGTATGAATGGAAACCTATTTTCTGATTTTCATAAGCACTGGTTAATGAAATTTAACTTGCTCTTTATTCCTGTCAGATGAGAGCACATTCTGTATCTTACTAAACCTGACTAATGACTATGAGAACTCCTGCCTGTTTGCTTCTAGCAATGCAATGCTTGTCCTGAATACCGAGTAAATTCCCTAAGGATTGTTAAACCACGCTGCTCCTCCTGTTGCACTACCAGAGCCCAGGCTAGCAAATGGAACAGCCAGCAGGAGAAGCCTGCAGAAGCTGCACATGTACCTCTGACAGCAGCACTAAGTGTAACGTTGAATCTAGAGGATAAGTGACAGATCAGGAGAATGAACTTTGGCATTTCATAAGCAAAACAATGTCCTGGCTCACAGAGCTGACAGCTTCTCAGATATTGAGGTAAGGAACGCCACCAGTCTCTGGAGACAAGAATGGGCAAAAGACTACATGATTTTTATAGGATGCATAATAAGATCTTTTGCTACTGAGGGCAAAGAGGAACATTCGCAGAATATCTAAGAAGGCAGGGGCAGAATAGAGGTATGGCTCAACCACTCCATTTCCTACCCTCTTTCAGCACAGCTTGTGCAGTTGGTGAAACCCCAGAAGCTGTGCCTAGTGGCTGCATGTCCCCAGAGGCAGCACCACCCCACACCCCAGCACAGGGCTTCGGCAGACCCATCTACTCTAGCTGTCAGGAAACAACTAAGTGCTTCCACTGCACAGACCAGATCACTCCCTTAGTAAATGTCACTCCTCATTCTCCAGCACCACTCCGTGAGCATTCAGTGGGTGAGAGGTGCTGGTTTTCCTTTTTAAAAAAATTTAAAATACAGATACAGATTTCTTTTTCTTCAGCAATTTCTCGTTTTTGTTTACTCCAGTATTCCCCTGGAAGGAACTCTACCTCTTTTGTGCTTACAACAGGGCACAAAATGTAGCTCTTCCTGCAGGAGATCTATTCTGAAGACTGGAATCTCTTCCCAAATACTTTAAACTTTGGTCATTATCGGCTCCCACATCATTGATTTCATGCCATGTGGCATCTGTAGGTACCATCCACTCCTGGAAATGCATCACTTTCTGTAATGACTGAAATGTTCACCAATTAGGAATCCTTCCATGAGATGCACACATCAAAAGAGTATGCAAGTTTGTTTTCATGCTGCTGCTACATGTCTTAATATAAAAACCAAGGATATTGTAGAACTTCTACATTTTTTCTTCCTTAAAAACAGCTGTAATCTTAGGAGGTAAATTCCACAAAAAAAATGCACAATATTCAAGAACTACTGAGTTAGAAATTCCTCACAGTTTTCAGAAGAATCTTTAGGAAGCCCCTGCTTTACCACCCATTTAAGCACATGACAGAGGTTCGCAAAGGAACGTAGGTTTCCATTCCCAGGTTCACAACCGTTTAACTGTGTAACTTCAGAAAAGTTGCACAGGCCACAATCAGCACCACTGAACTCCAGATGGCATTTTTCATCCATTTTAATACATGCAGATTTGGTCACTTTTTTTACCCAGTTTTTCAACCAAAGGTCTGTAATGCATATATCCATGGTCTGTCTTCATAGGTCTCTCAATGCTTACAATAGTCTTTCAAAATCATCTGTTACATAAGTATTACAGTTCCCTTTTTGCAGCTGAATCATAGAATCATGGAATGGTTTTGGTCAGAAGGGACCCTAAAGTCCATCCAGTCCCACCCCCTGCCACGGCCAAGGACATCTCCCACTGGATCAGGTTGCTCCAAGTCCCATCCAACCTGGCCCTGAACACCTCCAGGGATGGGGCATCTATGAATAAACCACAATACACAGTAGTTAGGGTACAACTGTTGACCCAGATGTCCATATCTACAGATGCAGTAACAATGCAGTAACTTTGCACTCAAAGATGATTCAAACTTTATGAGGACTTTTTTTTCATTTCACAAGTTAGGGATATAACAGCAATTGCCAAGAGATGAGAAATAATGCTTATCTTATTGTAGATAGCCTGGAGGGAAAAACTAGAACATTGAGAAGTGGTGGAAAGAAAGAAAGCAGTAATGTGATAGATCCCAATTTACTGCAGTTCCATCTCTTATCAAAACTTTCTCATCAGATTCGGTGTTGTGAGAGAAGCAAGCCACAAAACTGGCAGGGTCACTACTCTCGCTACAAAAAAGTAGGCTGATATTTAGAAGAAGTAACAGAAGCAGCATGTTTGAGAATCCTGCTTTTGTGCAGATCCTGCTTTTGTTATGCAACTAAAGAGAAGCAAACAAAAGTGATGAAAACATGAAAACAGCACAGTTACACAAATGTAATTGCCATTGCATAAATGCAGAACTGCATGCTTTTTCGTAATCTAGTGGAAAAAGAGGGGAAATAAATAATGAAAGCAACTGATATGATGAAGTAGGTAGAAGAAAATCAGTGCCATCAGAACAGATAGAAACAATTCCACTACCATTGGTGAAGTTAGGATTCCACTGTACCTCTGCTCCCAGACTGAAAGCTCTTCTCTCTGAATACTGACTAAGGTTGACAGTGAACTATATTTCAAGTGACAACAAAAGGCAAAGCTCTAGCAGAAAAAATTCTAAATAAAGGTCAAGCAAAACCATACATAAGCTTGAGGTCAGGTTTAATATGGCCTTTTGGACATGAAAATGAGGAATATTTTCCTATTTGCAGCTGAAAAATATAAATTTTGGAAGTAGTACTCCTTGACCTACTTATATGCAGAAGCTTGATGATATCAGAAGACTTCCTACTGTGAAGAAATCTAATGGCATCTGTCCTTTCCAAAATGCACACGCTTGCCAACATTAACAGGTCTATATTCTTATGTCTGTATCTACCACAAATACAAAATTCACTTTACTATTCTGCAAAGAAACACCTTACAGCAACTAACAGTATACAGATTCCCCAAAATTGATGTAACCATTTGATTTACTATTTGAAAATTCATGTTAAGACTCCTTTCTTTTCCATGGATTATTATTACGTTTTTCTTCTCGCTCTTCTTTCCCTGCAAGGGAGCA
Source organism: Piaya cayana (assembly GCA_013389865.1). Lineage (NCBI taxonomy): Eukaryota > Metazoa > Chordata > Aves > Cuculiformes > Coccyzidae > Piaya > Piaya cayana. Next base: position 183,193 of record WAAB01000069.1, read on the forward strand.
GAACTGATGTATACGTTTTCTGAGGGGGATGATTCACTGGTTTCTGCAGCTGGAGTGCCAACCTTGGCTATTCTTGGAAAACCCAGATGAGCACATATGGCTACTTGAAAGGTGCCATGCTTTTCTTTCACTTCAGTTCTTATCAGGTGACATTTACCTTTGCAGCAAACTAAAGTTCTAAAGTACCACAGGTAGTAATATGGGACCAAAATGCAGCTTCTTGCATTGTTCAGATGACTGAAAAATTTAACTATGTTTTGTCTTTACTAATTGACAACTTTTTAAACAGAATGAAGCTTATGCGGAACGCTGCTCTTTGAAAATCTGGTTCATCTGACACATCAAGCTGACACACAAAGGCTTCATAGGTTAACTGAATAGATCTAAGCTTTGCTTCTTAATTAGCAACCCTAGACTTAGAAGAAATTCTAAACAGTGTGGCACAGCCCTATCTTCTGCTGCTTTTAATCTGCATTTTATGACATGTTCTCTGTTTTGCTATCTTTGAATCTTGTCTCAAAAAACTAAATGTTTACTATTAGGGCAATACACCTATAATGTGTGACCTTCAGATATTTTCATCATAGGCTAGATTTAGCTCTCTTATCTTGAAGTATCTGATGTGGCTCTGAATTTCATCAAAGTTCACGNAACAAAAACACCAAGATGTCCTCCATTTTAAAAAATCAGCACTTCATCTCTGCAATAGCTTGTATTTAGTTTAGATACTTTTAAATTATGTTGTTCTTCATAATTCAAGTGCAAGTTTCTCAAGGTTTCTCATTCTTCTCTTAGATACACCACCAGCACAGCCACTGCTTAGGAAACAGGCTGTGACTAACAGTCCCTGGAGAAGGTAAATTGATAACACCTTGTATGAATGGAAACCTATTTTCTGATTTTCATAAGCACTGGTTAATGAAATTTAACTTGCTCTTTATTCCTGTCAGATGAGAGCACATTCTGTATCTTACTAAACCTGACTAATGACTATGAGAACTCCTGCCTGTTTGCTTCTAGCAATGCAATGCTTGTCCTGAATACCGAGTAAATTCCCTAAGGATTGTTAAGTCACGCTGCTCCTCCTGTTGCACTACCAGAGCCCAGGCTAGCGAATGGAACAGCCAGCAGGAGAAGCCTGCAGAAGCTGCACATGTACCTCTGACAGCAGCACTAAGTGTAACGTTGAATCTAGAGGATAAGTGACAGATCAGGAGAATGAACTTTGGCATTTCATAAGCAAAACAATGTCCTGGCTCACAGAGCTGACAGCTTCTCAGATATTGAGGTAAGGAACGCCACCAGTCTCTGGAGACAAGAATGGGCAAAAGACTACATGATTTTTATAGGATGCATAATAAGATCTTTTGCTACTGAGGGCAAAGAGGAACATTCGCAGAATATCTAAGAAGGCAGGGGCAGAATAGAGGTATGGCTCAACCACTCCATTTCCTACCCTCTTTCAGCACAGCTTGTGCAGTTGGTGAAACCCCAGAAGCTGTGCCTAGTGGCTGCATGTCCCCAGAGGCAGCACCACCCCACACCCCAGCACAGGGCTTCGGCAGACCCATCTACTCTAGCTGTCAGGAAACAACTAAGTGCTTCCACTGCACAGACCAGATCACTCCCTTAGTAAATGTCACTCCTCATTCTCCAGCACCACTCCGTGAGCATTCAGTGGGTGAGAGGTGCTGGTTTTCCTTTTTAAAAAAATTTAAAATACAGATACAGATTTCTTTTTCTTCAGCAATTTCTCGTTTTTGTTTACTCCAGTATTCCCCTGGAAGGAACTCTACCTCTTTTGTGCTTACAACAGGGCACAAAATGTAGCTCTTCCTGCAGGAGATCTATTCTGAAGACTGGAATCTCTTCCCAAATACTTTAAACTTTGGTCATTATCGGCTCCCACATCATTGATTTCATGCCATGTGGCATCTGTAGGTACCATCCACTCCTGGAAATGCATCACTTTCTGTAATGACTGAAATGTTCACCAATTAGGAATCCTTCCATGAGATGCACACATCAAAAGAGTATGCAAGTTTGTTTTCATGCTGCTGCTACATGTCTTAATATAAAAACCAAGGATATTGTAGAACTTCTACATTTTTTCTTCCTTAAAAACAGCTGTAATCTTAGGAGGTAAATTCCACAAAAAATGCACAGTATTCAAGAACTACTGAGTTAGAAATTCCTCACAGTTTTCAGAAGAATCTTTAGGAAGCCCCTGCTTTACCACCCATTTAAGCACATGACAGAGGTTCGCAAAGGAACGTAGGTTTCCATTCCCAGGTTCACAACCGTTTAACTGTGTAACTTCAGAAAAGTTGCACAGGCCACAATCAGCACCACTGAACTCCAGATGGCATTTTTCATCCATTTTAATACATGCAGATTTGGTCACTTTTTTTACCCAGTTTTTCAACCAAAGGTCTGTAATGCATATATCCATGGTCTGTCTTCATAGGTCTCTCAATGCTTACAATAGTCTTTCAAAATCATCTGTTACATAAGTATTACAGTTCCCTTTTTGCAGCTGAATCATAGAATCATGGAATGGTTTTGGTCAGAAGGGACCCTAAAGCCCATCCAGTCCCACCCCCTGCCATGGCCAGGTTGCTCCAAGTCTGGATCAACCTGGCCCTGAACACCTCCAGGGATGGGGCATCTACCTCTAAACCAC
>WAAB01000069.1:187055-225993 GCA_013389865.1 Piaya cayana
TAGGTTAACTGAATAGATCTAAGCTTTGCTTCTTAATTAGCAACCCTAGACTTAGAAGAAATTCTAAACAGTGTGGCACAGCCCTATCTTCTGCTGCTTTTAATCTGCATTTTATGACATGTTCTCTGTTTTGCTATCTTTGAATCTTGTCTCAAAAAACTAAATGTTTACTATTAGGGCAATACACCTATAATGTGTGACCTTCAGATATTTTCATCATAGGCTAGATTTAGCTCTCTTATCTTGAAGTATCTGATGTGGCTCTGAATTTCATCAAAGTTCACAACGAGTATCTCTGAGTGAGCAATCTCACCTGCCCTTTTCTTTTTCATATTTCTGTGAAGCAGATAATACTGTCTGCAATCTAAAACAAACTGCCATCAGGATGTTGATCTAATAACATTTACCAACCAGATTAAGACAACTTCTGTGAATACAAGTTTGTTTTTCTTTTAAGTTTCTTAAGGACGCTGTGTCCTTACACCATACCATGATGGCACGTGTGTCTGTAGCCGCAGTAATATCTGCCACAAATAAAGGAATGAGCTTCAGAGCTTTGACAGGTGTGAAAGACTCAAGTCAGGAACTTCAAGACAGAGGATGGAGGATTAGTAGCATTACACATGAAGAATCAAGCAATTATTTTCCATTTTAAAACTCAATTTTTTAATGAAGATACAGATAAACTACTTCACTAGTTTAATCTCTCCATTGAGTAAAAGTATTTAAATGCTTCTCATGGAACTAGAATATGTTTCAAATACCATTGAATACCAAAATAAATGCATAATACTAGGTAAAAGAATTATATTAACTAATGAACAAAAATCTCAGTGCCTAATGCTAGATCTAATCGTTGGTAGTAAATCCAAGCTATGAAGAATGAAAAATAAAATAGGTCTTTGTACTTTATTCATACTGTAGTAACTGTCAAACAGCTCTAAGGAATTATTTCTCAATGGATAGTGTGCTTTCAGCAGAGTAGTAGGATAGTAAACATGTTTCAGGTCACAACTAAAGAGTATGTTTAGATTCAAAAGTAGAAACTTGAATGCTTCCTGCTGTTCTTGGGAGAGATATCAAGCGGTGCCATCAGTTAGCTAAATTATGACTAATCTACAAAAATAACCTCTATTCAGTAGTATACAAGAAATTTGCAATGTAATCCACAAATCTAATTTAATCATAACATTCAGTTGACATAAAAAAAATAGAGCAAAAACATCAAAATCAGATTTCAGGTTTAATACTTACAGTGGTCAAACACTGTAGTTATTTTTAAAGCATTTATAGGTGTAGATACAAAGAAAAGTGGGGGGAAAAAAACAAGCAGTAAATCAGCTGTTACTGATGCCAAGTTACACTTGTAGTATATGAAATGCAGGAATTCTGAATGCAATTCCGAATGTGAAAAAACATGTTGTCCTCTTAAAAAGTGGGTCATGGCAGAAGAGAAAAAAATACCTGGCACAAAAGCTATAAGAAGTAAGGAGGACATTCTCTTGAGGCTACAGGATGTTTTACCCATGACCGACTAAAATGTTGACCTGACAATACACAAATTGCCTTACTTCTATTTGGCAGTGAAACAAGATATATTAGATGTATTTAAGCCTAACAGAGGGACCAAGGAGAGAAATTAGCTAATGGTTTAGTCCTCTCCCTTTCTGTGTGTTCCAACTGTAAGTCTCCCACGCTACCATCTCCCTTTCCTGCTTTTCTCAAAGGCTTAATCCACTTAAAATGATTGTCTTTCCATTATTCCTGGCTACTTGGGAACAGGGTCCCAAAAGCAGAAGAGGAAGACAATATTTAGTTGGTGAAGGAATGCTCCAAGAAGGCTTAGAAAGAAAGTTTTGGGACAAGAGGTGCATGTGATATTTTTTTTATTAATTGTCAGAGCATGATTTCACCGCTTTAATGAGATACCAAGGCATGATATTTAGCTTAATGTTTTAAAGTGCCATTAAGACACACAAAAGCAGTCCTACAGCAGAGCTGCCTAATAGGGGAGCAAAACCTAGTTCTTAGGCTGATTTTTTATCCCAGGATGTTCATTTAGCTTCTTCTCTGTATGTATTTGCTATGACACTTTTCTTACTGGCTCCATCAGCCTATTCTTTTGTGTCCAGCTTGATACACACAGAGAACATACACAAGGAATGTGTCTATCTGGGCACTAAAACAAAAACAGTTATAACCCTGGAAAAAAGCCCCTTAGAATATACTATGCCCCACACACCCAGCTTTTTCAGTACAGGAAATCCTTAGCGTGACTAGGCAATAATCTTCTGGTTAAGCATCTAAGCCTGCTGAAAGCAGTGCATCTCAGCGCTGGACTGTGCTGTCTTTGCAAGCACAGAGCACCAACCCAAAGTTAAAGAACAGTGCCATTTTTCACAGCAAATAATCTTGTCTAATGAGGGTAAATTGATGTTGTTCTTCCACTTTGCAAGCAGATACCCTAAACAGACTTTGTAATTTTAACACTAATTTTTAGATTTGATACAATATTCGTCAGTTTTCTATTTCCTATTTATTCTGTCACCCAAGGATATTAATTACTTATCACATTTTAGTGTATGCTCTCTTGATTTGCATACATGTCTCGCATGAGTTACTACTATTCTTTTTCTCTGTGTAAATAATTTTCTCAAATGGTTGCAGTGCTGAGCTAAACCAAAACATATATTATGCTTCTGATATATTTAGGGCTCTAATCTTCTTTCATATAGCTATAATATAATTTGTAGGATAGACCCAAAATAACAAAACCATTGAATTCGAGGACACACTTTTAGGGACTCAACTGGAGGTACAAGGGCAGGAGTAGCAGCGTACCAGAGTCCTAGAATTCCCAAAAAAAGAGTCCAAATCAAGTCAGAATCTTCCATGCTTTTAACAGATGCTGATGCTTAATAACCTAAATGGCAAACATGGTGCTTTTCATTTGTGAAATATCCCCTAACTCCTGTGGTGGTTAAGTTTCTGCCCCAGGCATCTGTATTTCCATCACAGTGGTGCAGGTGGATGAGGTACTTAGGGGCATGGTTTAAAGACTGGTGGGAATGGTTGGACTTGATGATCTGGTGGGTCTCTTCCAACCTGGTGATTCTATGATTTTATGATCACTGGGCAAAGCATGCAGCCTACCTGCTGCTGCCATCCCAGAGTGACTCACAAAACTGCCATTGCTGTATACACTACTGCTCCACTCCTGTAGTTTAGGCATGCTCAGAAGATGACAGGATCACTTGTATGCAGCTCTTCCCCATCCCAGCAGAGCTCATAGGCTATGTAAGGTATAAAGAGCCACACTTATGCATTTTTTAAAACTTTCTGGAAATCCCTTCAGGTGCAGATATCTCTCCCAGTTTCTTGCATTACAGCTACCTTGTCTTGCCTAAGTAATTGACTACTCCATGGGGCAGAGAAGAATGGACTCTAGAGCCTGCCTGTGCTTCATGTGAGGAAAACTGAAGCTCAAAGCCATGTTCAAATGAGCAAATATTAATAATATTAATAGATGGGAGACAGATCTGCCACAAAATGCCAAGTAGTCCTGCCTGTGGTTAGACTTGCAACTCTGGATCAGGCAGAGTAAATGTGAATGAAGTCTTTTGAATGTGCTCCAGCCCCCAGGTCATCAGGTGTCTGGAGTTATGGGAATGTTTTAGCACTGGATTCCAGTTCAGGATCCCAAGAACAGATAAAGATACACTGATGAGAATGCCTGCCAGAGCAGAGTCCAAAACAGGGAGAGGAACTTGTGCTTCTCATCCTCCCGGCATCTCATTCCTCTGCAGCTTCAGTGGATTCTCTCTATATACCCAAGTTTTGTTATTATGGAAACCAAAGCTTATAATTCCAACAGACACATTGGAATCCTAGAGCTGGGTGCTGTAACACTCAGCATGGCACTACCCAAGTACCCCAAAGAATCAGCTTCATGAACAGTTTTGATAAGGACTATACAGTAACTCAGCAGGTGCAGTTCTGTAGCTCCTCTGCATGCTACATGGCATGTACACAAATGAGTAGCATCAAGAGTTTTAGTGAGAAAACAGATTATCAGCGAGGGCGATAAAACTGAATCTCTTGACCTATTATAACAAAATGATATCATAACTGCATGTAAATCTTCATTAACATTTTTTAATTATTATGTAACTACCAACACACTTGGTTTACAGGTGACTACAACAAAAGAGTTACTTCCTTTTCTGTTCTCAGAAGAGATGCTTGCAGCCCAGCCAGTGGCACAAGGTATTCCTGTTTCAGAACAGAAAGTCTTGCCCAGACACACTAGCTATGGAGGGTAAGAGAAAAGGGAAGAAATCCATCTTTGGAGGACTGTGCTCCATAAGCCTGCTGACTATTTTCACCTGGCAGTTTGTTTTATGTCACTGCTGGTGTTACTTATGAAAATTCTCTCTTCCTCCATTCTCCATTGAAACAGGTGGAGAATTTACACCCATTGTGCTGGCTCAGTGATGACATTTTAAAACTGATTTAAAGTGGTGCAAAACTTTAAGTGGACACCTTTAATGTATTCAACATACCCAATTTGTGATTGAATTACCTGATTTAAGTTTCAATAGTACAACTCTGAATATAAATGTGCCCTACCCTAACAAATGAAGTAGCAAAACACAGTAAAGTCTGAGCATTCTAGCAGCTCTTTGGAGAGACGCCAGAACTCAGAACAGGAACAGAATAAACTTTAGAAACAAATCAAAGTTTTCAAAGGTAACATCTGTTTCACAGTGGCTCCTGGTGTGAATAGATTCCTCTGTGCACACATAAGAGTAAGCTAATGGGGATTCTCTGTATTCAAATACCCATCAGCATGCTATGCCTTCACCAGAAATGATAATGTGAACAGAACTCCAGAAGTTTCTTTATGAAAAAAAGAGGACAACTTCTTACACATGTTTTGCAAACTGTTTCTTACAAATAGCTACATTGATTAAGTCTGTAGAACCAAAACCAGAGATGACTCCTGTGTTTTCACTACCATTTAGTAATCTCTCCATGCCTGCCAGCAAAGCTACTTCAGTAATCCTTTAATCATATGAATTATGTTTAATTATCCAGGCTGAGAATGTTTGTAAAGGCTTGTGAGACTAGGTGACATTTTGTCATGTCAGTTGCAAATAAGGAAGGAGTTAACTCCATTTAAAAATTACTTAAGACATGTAACTATCAGCACTCCAAAGGATGGAACGAGATTGAGCTTTGCTTGTGACCCCAATGTGCTCTCCCCTTCACAGAAGCTGTTAGACAGGTGTTTATCAATAACCATTTTCAGACCATGACGGACGATTGCCAAGACCTTTTATTTACTAGGCAACTCTCCTGTGTGTCCAGTACCGGCCTACAGTCTCATGAGAAAGTGCTGTGCTGAGCTGTGCTAATGAGTTAGCTCACTTTCATTAGCACAGAGACATTCTTAGCTTGCTTATTTTCCCAGGGTGTTCTGCTTACCTAGAAATACGAATAGGGAAGGGAGCCTGAAAATCTGTCTGATGCAGAGCATTTCCCCCCAGTTAGACTTTTTTGAATCCTGCCCTTTTACCACCGCCCTGAAGCTTCCAAAACACCAAGACTGTGCTGAACTAGAACTCATAAAACTGCTCAAGCTTCATCAATTTAAAACAAATTTTCCAAATTTCCAAAGCATATGACAAAACCTACATAGATCAAATACACAATGAGAGGTGCATGGACAGCTTATAAAAAGGATAGTTTATATTTGCTTCCTGTGCTCTCAGAAGAAGCAGAGATCGTTACTTCAGTTGGACAGAAACTAGACTTAATATTATGCAACACAAAAGCACAGAGATTAAATAAGAATGAATGCTGCCTTCACTTAGCTGTGTTATATAGAGTATAAAGAAAAAGATGAGTTTAGTGTGTCAAGGGTTTTTTCCATACTTCACAATTCCATTTAATTTTTGTTTCTTTTCTATAAGATAATTTCCTACCATTACTTTATAAAACCTTTGTGCTTTCCTTTGTTCTTTTCCAGTACAGTTTTCATAAAATTTTGCTTATAAAGTTATAGCGCACTTGTAAACACAGCCCTTGCTAACAAACAAAATTATGAATTATTAATAGTGGTTGTAGGTTGGGGGGACAGATATCTGAAAATTCTGTTATTCTGACGTCTCCTGGGAGCTGGGCAAGTAGAGGGGAAGCAAGCAAGCAGTATCCTGCAAAACCTAGGAAAAGAGGCTGTGTGCATTGGAGTCATAATCTTCATTCATTCATTATAGGGTAGCAATAGCTTCACCTTTCCGCAACTGCTGCACTGACAGTTTTGCTGCAGTGCTTAAGAAAAGCCAATGAACTCAGCTAGTTCCCTGTCTCAGCTAACACCTTCTTCCTCCCATTGCATCCCTCACATTTTACAAGGTGAAATGCACAGATTCACCCCAACACTTTACATGAGGTTATAACCAGGGCAGTTGGTCATGAATATCATTCATGCAAGAGCGGCACGGAGGAGAACATGATTTGACCCAAGTGAGAAAATACCTAAGCTCCAACATCATGCTATTCAAGAATTTTTAATTTCAGGCCAATAATACAGATAAGCAGCTGTGAATGGCAGGAATTTGGCATAAATCACTGTAGCCAGTTTCAAGATCAGACAATATTCAGTAGTAGAAAGAAAACAAGTGTATTAACACCCAAAAGCCAAATGAAAACTTATTTTGAAGAAATCACTCCTACACTGGGTAAAAGGGTGCTGAAAAAAAGCAAACTGAAAGCTAAAAAAATGAAAAGCAATAAATCTTTCTTTAGTAGTTTAGCGTTACTAAACTTTCTTTAGTATTTTATTTATTTTTTAGTGCATTGCTTTCTTTAGTATTTCTTAGGGGGGTTCAGGTTTTGATTTGAGGATTTTGGTTTTGGTTTTTTGTTTCTTTCACTTTTTCTAGCTTTAATTTTTATTTTTAAGTGAACGAATGAATAGGTACCATTTTAATTTTAGGTTTGATTTTATACCTAGAATTTGTGGGTGGGATGTGAAGGAGAGTGTGTATGTATAAACATGATGATTGAAAACTCCTACACAATATAAATGCAAGATTATATATTTATATTTTTTGTTGTTTCTACACTACTTGTTCTCAGAATCTTCAGTAACAAAGTGGAGTCTCCACTGTGCTCAACACTGCACAGCAACCAAACCAGAAAGCTCCTCCAACATCCCACAGAGCAAGCTATAATAACACATGGGAATACAGATAGTGAGAGATAGAAAAGGAGATTATCAGACAGTATATGACAGAAGAATAGAGTAGGGTATTGAAACATTGATAATCAGCAATCACTGCATCTTATTTGGGCAATTAGGGGTAGGATTTGTTTGATTTTGTAGAAAGTGTGGTGCAGATGGATACCTGTGACACAACTGTAGGAGACCTTTAAGAAAATATTTCGAGAAATTTGAAATAATATTTGTCTGAAATATTTTTCCAGGAATACTCAATGGAAATGTGAGGGCCAACATAAAATAGTGAATATGCTTTCTGGAATGTTTGCTACTTGGATTACATGAGCTACAATACTGACAAACAGAGGCAGAAGAGCAACTCTGTCCCAGAGATTAATGTGGTGATTCAAGACAATTATGTCAGTCAGAAAATCTGATGAAAGAGAAAAGCAAGACTCCAAAAAAAATAGGGGGGGTGGAGAAAAAGGAGGACAGACTATTTACACAAACATCCCTGGGATTTTGCATGACTAATCATCACAGTGCTGGAATCTACTATTAAGTCAGCAGCCCCTTAGCAGGAACTCACCCTTAACAGCAACACACCAAAACACTTCAGTCTTTTTTCAAAGCTTCACAAGTTAGAAAATCTCTCTATTATTGCCATTCTGCCCTTTGGGTACGTAGTGTACACCATGATACTAATGTTTTTCCACAAACCTCTTTTTTTTTCCCCATCAGATATCAGCGATCATTGCACATGGTTTTTTTTTTGTTTCGCACCTTCCCTTTGTGGGTCTTGGCTCAACTCCTGATCCTCCCTCCTGACAGCAGAAGCAAGTGTAAGACGAAGACTAGATGAACTTTAAGGTCTCTTTCAACTCAAACCATTTGGTGACTTAGTCAGTGATCCTCCTCCCCAGTCCCTCCACCTTGCTTTCCTGACAGACACCCAAATGCAAAATTCATCCAATTACACTATTCCTCATCACTTACTAGTACCTCCCAATTCCTCCAAGCATCCATGAATTTTTATGGTGTTGGTCCAACTGCACATCTAATACAGTTAGTCTTGGCATCTGAGAGAGAAAGATCATTAGGGCAGGACCAGAACTGCAAGAAAAACAAAAGTGAATCACAAATCTTTCATAAAACAATCGTCTCTTCGTTACTGAAAAAGTGTTCAAAAATGAAATGTTTATATGAGTGCAAATAATTTATCTACTTTACCACTGTCGCAAGAGAACCGTGAAGTAAAACTTGGTAGCACTAGAGTACTACAGAGTCAATTTTGACTGCTGTGTATGTATTTAATTTCCTTGAAATAATGTTTTATTTTATCATGAAGTTTTTTATAGCACATACTCTTTAGATTACAACAGAGTGTTAAGTCTGAGTGGAGTGTTTTTAGGTAGCACTACATTACCAATAAGAAAAATCAAAATAATATTAGTACTGACACTGTGTACTTGAATTTTCCACCCTTTGTTAGGCCATTCTGTTTAAATAATGTTCCACAGGGACCTACTGCAAGACCTTAACTGAAAGTCAAACTTGGCAGGTAAAGATTATGCAAGATAGAGTAAAGGAGAATCATTTCATACAGCAGGGCCACAAATACTACCTAGGAGCTGGGACCTGCCAGCCTCAATTCCTCAAGAAAACTGAAGAGTATTTTCTGTACATTGTTGATGCCAGTGACAGAACTTGAAGTTGATGTAGTTCAGCAGGGTATGGCTAAAGACTGAATGAGCTGTCTCGGTTTCCTCAGTGATGGAATTGAGATGAAGACAAATAAACCTAACTGACACACAGCATCTCAAAATGACACTAGGTCTGTTCAAAGTTCTGTCTCACCCTTAAACAAACACAGGAGTCTGATTCACCCATTCAGACATTGTTACTGCAGCCATAAAGACATCATCTTCTGTCTTCTTTTCTTACAGAAAAAAAAGCCTCTCAAGATAAGATAACGTTGGAGGAGTTTTTTTGTTTCTTTGTGAGGTCAAGAGAGTGCTCTGCTAGTAAACCTTTCTGTGTCTTAAATCCCTTCTGATTCATGTCACAGGCTCCTTTCAGTTTGCTCACCTGACAAGGTGCACAGAAAACACTCAGTGTATTAGAGTGACAGGTGTGGAAACGAGCACTTCATAGGCATTTTACTTACATCATTTGAGTGCTTTACTGTAAGTGACAATCAGCCTGACAGAGAGAAAAAACTAGAAATAAAGAAATAACAGGGAATTATACATCGGGAGACTGTAACTTATTATTTTTTTAGTAACCGATATGCATAAACATAGTGAAGGACAACCGTGTATTGTTACAGAACACCAGCACCGCCTACCTGTGCTCAGGTCTGATTTGGCGGCAGAAGTAGTTCAATTACTCCACCCCAGTTCAACCCTTGAACTCCTTCACAAATACCTTTCAAAAGGGTACCTACAAATCACACATGACAAAATTTTTACTCACAGAATAAAGTAGTCGATGAGATTACTGTTTCTACCACATCTAGTGTAAGTGTTTGCAAAGCAGATAAAGGTAAAAATAAGGCAGACGGTACAGCACTTCAGCAGCCTTAATCTGATACAGCATTTGAAAGGAAAATAGGTTTAGATGACAGTTTATATGCTGTGCTGTAATTATTTGTGTCTACTCATCTGCAATAATAACATTAGCCTAAACAAACTTGCATGAATTGATTCGGGAGTAAAGATGATAAAGAATCAAGTGTTTTACAGCAACTTGGGACTTTGTTCCTTAGGACACAAATAAATCAACAATACTTGAGAGGTCTCCGAATTTCTAGTAGGTCCCAAAAAAGATATTTTGTACACAACCCTACCAAAAGTATTAATAAGGAAAGTTCAGGCATTTGGACGAAAATTGCTGCATAGAACCTAGGTAGTAGATACTTAAACTTACAGTAATTATGATTGAGTTTTATCCATGATCCATAAAAAACACGGAAGTCTAAACTAGTGTGGATCCATTCTTACAGCAGAGAGCAAAAATCAAAACCAGCAGAGCAGTTCAGAAGGATAACTCCCAGAGCACTCTTACTGTCATGTTATATGTTGGACATCTGGCTTGCTACTCATTTTATTGCTATAAAGCTATGAAAGATGTTTCTTTTTGTCCACTGCATAAGCACTTGAATGCAAGCACGAGGAAAGAAGATACAATGCAGGCATTCCCCAACAGGTCAAAAGATTCAAAGCTGGTATTGTTCCATCTCTTTTGTACCCACAAACTAATACACAAGACTACATGCTTCAAAAGGAGGAGAGTTTTCTTCTTTAAATGACAACTTAATCCTATGACACACAGCTTAATTGACTGTCAGAACTGGCTTCGTGAAAAACATCCATTCAGATAACTCACACTTGTGCCAATAACATTTTTAGAGGACTTAAAGGAAAACGTCTCTTACCGTATTCTCAACAGATCAGTTTAGGATTAAACAGTTTGAGACCTGTGCTTGCAAAAGTCAGATGAGTTAAGAAAATTCAAGGAGTAAAGTGAGATGAGTAAAAACAGATTTCAGGTTTATTTAGGTGGATGGCATTATTACAAATAGATAAAATCATTACACTGTGTATATGAATCTGTCATCTAAACATTTCAATTTCAAATGCTGGCTCAGATCAAGACTGCTGAAATGCTTTACTACCTGTCTTATTTTATCTCTGACTACTTTGTAAATCAGCATAACTTATGGTGATATTAAAAACTTGGCATTTGAACTAGAATTAAATCACTCCGATAATAGAGTACCTTATATTTTTATGAAAATATTGCCCTATTTTAACTACTCGGGACCTTAACTTCTCCCCGTTTCAGGTCTCTCTCAATCTCAAAAAATAACCAATACCAAAGTTTTAAAATAGCCCCTTACAAAAGTCTTATTTGTTGGACAATCACGGTATTAATTAAAAAATGGTTAGCATCACAGTCCGTGATACTCCAAGAACTGTCCTGTTCTTCTGTAAACCTGTCTTCTTATCCAGAGTGGAAACCTTGTATACAAAAGCCTCTGCATTTCAAATTGTAACTCTTTTTGAAGATATTTTAAAGATACTTTAAATCAGAACCAGAGAGCTGCATTAACAATTTATCAGAAACAGAGCAGATTACAACGTACCTGCTAAGTAGGTCAAATATCACATTAATCCTGTTTTACAGAATGATAAACTGAAAAATGCATTTAAAAGGCAGATCACTGGTGGAACTAGGGTTTCCATCTCCTGAACTCAGAAGATGGTATGTTTTTATAAAGTTTAAGTAATATTTGTGAAGCACTGAAATATGGTGCCTGACAGAAGTGTAAAGTATGATTATAATTTAAACGTGTTATTTCTAGTGAAAAGTCTGCAAAGAGCAGCTAGTAATTAAACACTTGGCAAAGTTATCAGAATGTAATATGATTAAAACCAAACATCTAAGCAAGAATAAACTAAAAACATATAAAAATATTGTTATTAAATGCTTTTCATACTGACACATTTTTTACACACGTTTACTTTTCAAAAAGCATTATAAGCCTAACAGATGAAGTTAATTCCATTTCTCCACTCTAATTCTTTGTGGTCCCCACAAAAAAAATAAGAGAATTTGTGAATACATTTGTACACACAGAGTTGCAAACTGGAAAAAAGTCCATGTGATTTGAGTGGCATCTTCACATAACCAAAGCTATAAGTTACATCCAGAAACGCTGTTCTTGAGGTACAACAAATCTCCTTGGGCCCAAATAATTCATTTAAGCAATTCTTGAGCAAATCATATGTTTACTGACACTCAAAGTCTTGCTGCTTTTGCACTGCAACTACTAAGTAGCTCTCCTTGCCTTACAGATGATAATATTCATTATATAAAAATAAGAACTTGTTAACTAAGGAGGAAAATTGTATTAAATAAGAATGTTTTTCAGTGTGTTTTCATTTAATTACTTAGTAGGTACTTGACAGTATTTTATACTACTAAATGTCTTCTCTTAGTATTATTGCAATCCCAAAGATTCTGTCTTCACTCATGATTGGCAATTGAACCATCCTCAGTATTGGTGACACCATCCTGGTTTTATTTCACACCCAGTTACAAACACCATTTCATGCATCAACCTCCTTCATGTGTAACAGGATTGTTCTCCAGACTCTGGCCTGAGCTAAACTCTGCACAGCCTCTCTGCTTTGATACACCCTTTAGAAGGTGCCCCAAGCTGGCTAAAACAGGGAAGTGATTTTTTATCTATCTTCTAATGCAAACTATTCCCTTTTGTCTTTCTTGAATAATATTTTCCCAGGAAGTGAGTTACTTTATATGCTCTACTTAAAACTAAATATACATCTGATCTGTTACTTCAACCTTGAGTAGAAAATCACTTATCTTATCAAAACCAGATACTGGTATAGTCTGACACAATCAGCTTTTGTTAAAACACGTGGCATTTTATCCAATTTTCCATGTAACTTCACGTCCCTGGATTATCCTTTTCCTTCAGAAGGCATTCAAAGGCTTTGCCTAGTACTGAGATCAGACTTACATAGCCATCATCAGCCCACAGTACTAGTAAACCTCTGTCCTTGACCACAATCCTAGGTCAGACAGGCCCATATTGATATATACAGTTTGGCCATAAGTCTGCTGGTCAAATATTTTCCCTCAAAACTGTTTTCAACAACTGGAGTAGCTTTCAACTAATGAAAATGCCCTTGGAAAATTCTGACTTTTCATTGAAGTGCCAGGCATCAAAACCCAGAAGTATTTTCATCTCAGAATTCAAAGATATTTCTGTTATAAATGTTAATTTAACATCTCACAGGAATCGTAGTTTGAGTCCCTCACTCTGATCAAAAAGAGTTTTCCTGGACATGCAATGTCCAGAACTAATGTGACAGAACCCAGAATAATACCCAACATCGTGCTCAGATACAGAAAATGATTATTTAGGAAGGGTCAGACAGAGAGCTGTTGTCTGCAGTCTAGACGTATATGCCAAAAGTAGCAGAGAGCACTCTTCCAAGGATGCTCTCCAAGAAAAATTATTCAAGAACTATATTTTTTTAGTAAAGGTATCATAACCCCTCACCTAGATCATGGCAATGCCAACAATCCAAATGGATGAAAGGAAACTGTCCCCTCAGGTTGTTCATTTGGGCTGCTGAAGTGAAACAAAGGAGAGTCAAGCTCCTTTAAGTGTTTCATGATACTGATGCCCACAAACCATGACACACTAGCTAGAAGTTACTGCCATGTTATTAATCCCTCTGGATACAGAGCTAATCAGGTTTCTGGAGGTCATACCTAGTATCTCTCTTGCATCTCAGTAGCTCCCCAGAAGAGAAGTGTCTGTGCCTCGGATAAAAATTGCCATGAGGCACTGGGAACAACCTGGCCCAACACAGCTTCCTTCTTTGCTGCGGTTTTCCTCAGTCCAGACACCCCCAGCCAAACACACACGTGTGCTCTGGCTCTTTGGGGAGCAGAGAAAGCAGCACCACCGGCCAGGCAGAAAGGAGGGAAAAAGCAGCCTTCCTCCAAGGAGAAGCAAAGGCTGTGCAAAACGCTGGGATGGGAACTGGATAGCACAACAGTGAAGAAAGAGACAGCATTGAGAGAGGATTTTCTCAGCTATCTAGGGTGATACAGGGCCACTGCTGTTCAGTCATAGATATTTGTCATCTTGATGTTCATGAAGACTGAGTCCAGTTAATGCACCTAAAACACAGCTTCCGTGGCAGTACTGAAGCTATCTATTGCCCAGGACACCTATTATGTATGACACCTGTAGCAAAAATAAGCATATGACCCACTGAAATCTGTCCATCACTAATGACATCCTGGCTGGGATAGCGCATCTCCTTGCACACTAATACCCACAGTTCTGCGAGATTGACTCAAAGATTTGTCTGTTTCCATTAGTTCTGTGATGTGATTTGGGGAGATTTTTTCTAGAATAAAAGAGAATATTCCATTACTTTTACTGTATTCATGTATGTTGGAGACAGGAGTTTAAAAAAAAAAGTCAGAATTATTTTAAATGTAAATACCTTGCACACAGCAATTTTCTCAACATGCTAGATGAGTTAAGTGTCCTCAGCAGTCTGTTGTTGACAAACTTGAAGCTAATTATTATAATTGACTACAAAGCCAATACAATACTCTAAAATGCAATCACACTTTAAGAAATGGGTCTAGACAGCATTTCAGTTCTTTTTTCATTTCTGAATTAGCTCTAGCCACACCACTGCAGAAGGCAACTTATTTATAGGGCCAAGCTATTCACACTTCTCTCACAGGCTCAGAAGTCAATTTGATATCTGCAGGTCTTAGTCACAGGCATTCCTGGAAACCAAAGGAAGTAAGGCTACTAACATAAAACCTTAAAGATGGAGTCCCAGAAAAGAAAGAACCATGGTTTTCTTCCCTTCCACCACAGACTGCAGCGCTTCGTAAAACATGCTGGAGGGAATTAACTGCACTGCTGAAAACAGGTGCACTCCGCATGCAATGAAACTTTGGAAGAGTTGGAGAAGCCAAGTGCTTTCAACTGACCAAATTCTTTCTATGCTTTCTTGCTGGGGAAAACCACATCAATGGGCATAGAATCATAGAATAATAGAATCACCAGGTTGGAAGAGACCCACTGGATCATCAAGTCCAACCATTCCTATCAAACACTAAACCATGCCCCTCAAGACCTTGTCCACCCGTGCCTTAAACACCTCCAGGGAAGGTGAATTAACCACCTCCCTGGGCAGCCTGTTCCAATGCTGTGTTTACTCCAACAATTTTCAGAAGTGTGCAGAGAAAAAAGGATAACTGTAAAGCAAATTCTTCTAAAACATCTAACAGCCAAGCAAAAATTTTGAAGTGCACTGAATGAGAGCAGGCCATACCTCTACATATGGGGGGGGGGGGAGGAAAGAGAAGAATAGACAAGTGATTATAACAGTTTTATGTCAGAAAAAAAAATAGCTGGGGAAAAAGAGGAAATAAAATGAGCTTAAGATAGCACCGAGTTTGAATATAAAACTAGGTCTAAATCAATCAAAATGTGAAAGTATTTTGAAATGCGTCATTAAAGTGAAATCTGAGTGGCAAACAAATTTTAAAATCAGATCTGGGTTCTGAGTTGAGCGCAGGAGTTGCCAGAGATGGGAAAGGAATAGATAAACCGTGATTTCAATGAACATGTTTCTTAATGAAATCACATTCACGGAATTGCTATACTTTCTCATGCATAGTATAGCTCACTTTTGTATTATGAGCAGCTTATGACTGAAACCCATACATCTGACCTCTCCACCTGCAAAGAAACACTGAGGCTGAGAAAACTTCATGCTCATTCATGCTGCACTGTACTTTTTCCCACTTCTATTATTGCCTGTATTTGGGTCAGTGCCAGCATTTGTACATGTGTGTTGTGTATTCCACTAATAAACAGAAGAGAACAATGTCAAATTAAAACAAAAATGTCTTTCATAATCTGTTTCCAGAATCTTTCTCTGGAAGCATAATGAACTGTCAGATATGAGGCAGGCAGGCTTTAAGAGACTGGCTTAACCTCTCTGATACTGATGCCTGACTAATACCTGCAACATCTCTAATAACATGTCAAAATAATCCATTAAAAAGAATTACAACAGCACTTTATACTTTAGGCAAACACAATGACAACATTACAAGGGCACAGATTTCCTTATACTGTGGCAATCTATTATTTACCATCATGATGATGTTCCAGCAGCAGATGGAACAAATAAAAGCCTCAAAGCACATCTTGTGGGTTGTACAGGAAGAAGTGAGGTGACAACCTCACCCCTTCCAGGGGCCCAGAGGGCTGTTTCCTGGCCCTGCACAGCTGTAATTGTGTTACAGCATCCGATTACACTTCTCTCTATCGCAGGCTCCATGATTTCTTCAGGCAATGATTGCCACAGCTTGAATACCTGCTGTAATAGTGCATGTCGTTCTGTTTGCCTTAAAGCAAATGCCCTTTAATTTAAGTCCCTACATTCCTTCAAAAATGTGGTCAAGCAGAAGGAAGGCTTAGAAATTCTCATTACATCTTCTCAACTGGGATACTATAGCTTTGCAAAACTATATGCCCCTCAAATCTTCACTTGTTTTATCACCTTTGCCCAACTATATTTCTATTCATACCATAGAAGTCGTCTGCCACATTTGCAAAAGCCTACCCTGTTTCCACTCCACGTGCCCCACATCTCAGACTTTCTCCATCCTAGCACGCTGTCCTCACTCAATACATTTCTCTCCAGCATCCACAGGCTTGCAAGAAACTGTTCAGATATTTGAAGACAGTTACCAAGAGTGGTTATCTTGTTCCAGACTGGTATGGTGACAGCAGCAGTGAATTTAACTGTCCCAGCTGCAATCTAGTGCTAGCTTTCCCTATTTGTTTTATATTTTATAAGATTCTCTGCTGACCAAAAGGCAGTTTGATCTATTAGAATATGTATCCTCTGTACTGTTACTTCAATCTGCCACTATTCCTAAGCAAAATATCATTTTCTACCTATTTAGATTTTTAAACTGTAATATCTAGATAAATACCTCACATTTCTTTCACTCCTAGCAATATGAAAGCTGCTATTATCATTGTTCAGTAAAAATCTTTTTTTTTTTTTTTTTGCTAGGATATCTGCCATAATTCATTATCCTCAATTGTTCTTTCCACTGAAATTTGCATGCCTCTCAGGGAACATTATATCATGAGAGTTTTCTAACCAGTCTTTCTCCATTTTAAAATATCTTCACAGAAGCAAAGAGCTGGCTTGCCAGAAGGCTGCTTGCTTTGTATTACAGCAGAACCTATTCTTGTGCAATGTCTTCCCTTCCTCAGCACTGAGCCCTCCACTTCTTAATGTGATTTCTTCACAAACCTATTAGGCTTTCAACTCATCCAACTAGCTAATTGTACATATGACATGGGTTACACATTGGAAAAAGCCACTTGGGAATCTGAAGGCAATCTTTGGATCAATCTGCTCACAGGACTAGAGATTCTCAGCGGATATATTAAAATAAAGCTCTCGATTAACAAGGCTTTACAAAGGCTGTCCTGCTCTCAGCAGCTCAGCTCAGCATAGGGAGATTAAGAGGCTGCTCTTTTTAAGTCACTGCCAGCACCTCTTACTCATTACCTAACTGTCCAGAAGTACAACACGTTACTGAGCAAACTACACTGCTGCACAGGTGCTAAACCATGTCCTGTTCTTGACACACAGGTTTTGAATATACATCCATATGTGGAACAAGTATGATTTCTTTCTCACAACTGTACAAAGAAGCAATAATATTATCTCGTGAATACATTGTGTGTTTTCCTGTTGCTGTCAGCTTTGCCATAGACTTCATCCATCATAGGTCACGTTCATGCCCTGCTTTTATGTTCGATAGGGATACACACATCCCTGTTCACAGCTCTGTTTGTACACTCATACTGGGCCAAGAGAACAGCTGTCTGGTCTATCTTCGGTACTGTACCGAACAGTCTTCAAAGAAGGTCTCAGTGTTTTCATTTTTTTCGAAGCTTCAGTTCTGTTCCCTTCTGGCATAACATCCATCATCTAATTTACTCTTATTACACAGAATTCTGATAGAGGAAGAGAGATTCTCTATTTTTTTGATGGATCATCCTATATTTTTCTCTAAAAAATGCAGGGTATTAACACTTTTGTTCCTGTGGTTTTGGTAGCATCTTTACAAACAAAAGCAATCTCCAGAACGTAAGACAGAATGTTCCTCCACACCTTCCTCCATGTTCATAGTTCATTCTTCAACAAAACCGTGCAAGAAAAAGTTCTTCATAGGATTTTCTCACAGGGGAGAAAATTTTCCTTTCAAGTTGTACCTTTACAACAGTGAGAGCATCCTCTGAATCTTGGCAGTGCAGAAGCTGGACAGCTGTCAAAAACAGCCTCCACAGATCTGTGAACTATTTCAACAGTTACAGCATAGTTGCATCTATGTAATGAGTAAATACGTGACCTGAGATCCTGGAAAAATGCCAAATAATTATTTTCCTAATTGAGTATAATTTTGGTGCACTGGCTTTTGCTCTCAATCCACATCACCAGAGGGCCATAGCAAGAACATTACTCCAGCTGTTGCTGACGAAGTTCTAGCAGCTGTTCTTTAGCCTTGCTT
This sequence comes from Piaya cayana, assembly GCA_013389865.1. NCBI lineage: Eukaryota > Metazoa > Chordata > Aves > Cuculiformes > Coccyzidae > Piaya > Piaya cayana. Next base: position 205,459 of record WAAB01000069.1, read on the forward strand.
TCACTGTAGTATTTGAGTGTGAGCAGAATGATGGCCATCTTGTTTGGAAAGTCTTGTTCACGTTACTCTTGCTGACTTCCACCACCCTCCTGGTGCTTAAGTTCTCTTCCAGGGTAGAGGCACCCCAACCATTGCTGTCCCTCAGTACCAACCTTAGCAGGTGTGAGTTCATTGTACCTGATGCAATTAATTGGTGAGAGGTTTTTAAAAGCTTTATAGCCTTATCTTTACTTGGATCAGACCTCCTCAGTACCAATTCGTATTTGTTCTTCACTGCATTTAACCTTTAAGATTTACTTTCCCTGCAGCTTGCAGATTGTTTATGGTACCACTGGGATTAGATTCCCATTTTGCAAGGCATGTAACCACTGCCAGTTCTCATTCTTCACGTACCTGTTTTCTGGAATACTGCTCAGGCAGATAGTGATGCCAAGGACATTCCCATGAAACAACCTTCCAAACAGAGAGAGAAATCCCTGCTAACTTCCTTGCTCTTCTACATTTGTTCCTTCTGCCAGTACCAGGGCTTGAAGCATCTCATACAATGAAGGCACTTCATGTGAAGAGCCTGGAAGTGATCTCATCTGAGGCAGCTGGCATCAAAATCTTTTTAAGGCCTTAAAAGTCTATGCACCACCAGTCCACATCAGTAGTCATTCTTTCAAATGCAATAATTTAGTTTTCTCATGTCAGTGGTATCTCCAGTTTCATAATCATGCTAAAGATGTATCATATGCAGAAGTTCTTTTTTTACAGGAAAAGAAACCCTACGGCCAAGCCACTGGTTTTGCAATGTCCTGAGAAATTTTCTGTCTTCAAACATGCCAGGAAATCTTTGTTTTCACTGAGTTAAAACATTTATGAACTGTATGGTCAGATTTCCTCAAGCTTAATGATTTTAAAGTTATTGTCTCTGCTGCTGGCTATGATTTCATATTTGTTACACCAACATTTATATTATTTTTATGTCTTTTATTCTAAATGGATTTAATACCTTAATTTCTAATTATGAAAAGCATTCATTTTCATACACTCTAGGTTTCCTTGGTAGGAAGGATGTTGTGTTTGGTGTCTTATATTATGCCTCAGGGGTTCTACTTTCATATCTCCTGAAGTGAGATTCATTTCAGCAAACTTTAGATATTTAATTATTAGCCATCTAAGTCTAATCTAGTTGATGAGACTCTTTTATAGTCAATAAAAGGAGAAAAACTCATCCTAGTTTCAATTCATTCCAATTAATTCCAGCACTGCAGGATGAGACTAACTGCCTTGGGATTTGGCTGTATCTCTTTATTGATGAGGAGGTAAGAGCAGTACATTAGCTTTCTTTCAGATATCCTATTCTAAGGTGTCTTAAGGTAGGGGAGTTGAATCCTACCCATTATGTCAACTTTGAGTGACACACATTTTTCTGAGAAGTCACATACACATCATCCATGCTGGTACCACCAGTGTCAGTATTTCTTCACTGTGTGTGTAGCTGACCCCTATGTGTTTGTCGGTGCATTTTTTAGGATTATCTTTGTTAGATAGCGGGTTATTTTGTTATTATTCTAAAACTGATGTCAGGGAGGCTACGCCTTCCTCCCTCCCCCTGCTCCTCTTTAGCTGCTTCACACAGTCGGCATCTTCCAAAGCTCACTTTAACATTAACTTGCGCAATATCAGTATCTGTCCATATATTTCTTTTGAATCTTATATGAGTATCCTTCTATTTTCAAGAGTAGCTGCGTTACCCACTCATCAATTATATAAGCAAGTCTCCATTTGTGCCTTGGATTTTTTTTTCTTTGTATGGAGGCGTTTTCTATTCAGGATATGATACGTTTCAAATAATTTTAGTTAGATGTCTCAGCTTTCCACTTTGCCTCACTGAGCTCGCAACTAGGAGGCCCATGGTCTGCAAACATCCCAGACACTTTATTCAGTACATAGCAGAGAATAAGTCTCTTCCCATTCGGCAGCTACTTATATTAAAAAAAGACCCAAGATCAATGCTAGCATCTCCCTCCCATTTTGCACACATCTCTGCAATGCTTCCAGTTTCCAGGGTGAAAGCACCAAATTTTTAGCCATGTTCTGCAGAACAGCCAGAGTTTTGGGTCTGATATTAAATGTAGATCTAGAATCTGACAGTCAGACTTTCCTACAGGAACTTTCCTGCATTGAACTAGGTTTTTTTACCACTGATTTTCATCCACCCTCTCTGCTCTCAGACATGACAAAGACAAAGAAAGAATGAATCTTAAAGAAGAGAGAAACCTGATTATTTGACTTTGCAGGACTAAAGTATGATACTATTTATCCTCAGTTGTTTAGTATTTAAGTTACAACAGTAGTGGGATTTTTAAAAAAAATCCAGTTTTAGTGATTCTTTCTCAGCTTTCTCCACAGTGCAGGTTAGGGTATCTTTACACGTTAAGTTACTGTAGATTTTGTGGTCTTTTCAAAAACATACTTAATAAAACCAATCTAATATAACCATACCCTAAAATTTCAGCTAGTCTATATTGAGAACTCCCTGTCCTTTGAAGAAAGTTCCATTGCGCATAAGAAAACATCCTCCTTTCTTGCAAGAGTCAGGAGCAGAAAACCCTCTAATAAACTGCTCCTCTCCTTCTAGTGATTTTAATCTCCTGTGCATGCACTTAAGACCTGGAGATGTCCCTGTGCCTCACCAGCTCAGTCATGCACACGAGCTGATGGATAAAATAACCAAATAATCTCAGTCAGCTGTTAGCAGGAGTCAGCCACGTGCAGAACTTGTATAGGCAAAGTTTCATTGTTTGCCTGCTCCCACTCAAACACTACAAAAAGGAAATATTTGCTCTTCAGTCCATCACATAGGTATTATCAAAATTGTTCTGTTTTTTAAAAAGAAAATGACTAAGCTACCAAGGAACAAAACATTACTTACCCTTACCACAGAAAATAGTTCTGACGCACATAAGTGACATCTTTTCTTTAATACCTCTCTTGTGTACGTTTCTTCGTATATACAAAGACTAATATTAAACTTGTAACATAACTGATTTACAAACTTAGACTTAAATAATAATATTCACAAAAGGACATTTTAAAATAAAAGGCTGCAAACCACACAAAAAAAAATCTTAAACACATTGCACAAAGGATGAATTCTGCAAGTGGTGACATTTACCTCTAGAGACTTATGCCTACAGCAGAACTATAGCACCTAGCAACAGAATATTAAATAATATACTTTTAACAGACGTGTATTTATAGTAGTTTGGTATCAGAAGAGTCTCTGGATAAAAAAGTTATATGCAAATTTGACTAGCATCACAAGAATTCCTGTATTTGGGGGCTTTTTCATATTAAATATAGTAGTGTGCGCATATTTGCCTTTGGGGAGCATGGCAATTCCTCGAGTCATAGAAACCCCATTATGCAATGAAGCAAAAACCAAAACATCTCTTGAGCCAAATGCAGGGCTTTATAGAGCTGCCATAGGTATTTAACTGTAGCCAGATCATCTACTTTGTTAGGGGTTGGGGTTTTTTGTTTTAATTTGTGTCATTCCCCTACCCATGCCCCCCCCCACCCCAACACACACACACACACACACACATACAGGTTATTTCTCTCTTACTCTTGAGCTTTTCAGCAGGGCCACAGTTGGAGTAGGACTCTTCCTCCAACAAAAGGAAAGTGAGCCTCCTTTAAGTCAGAGTCAAAACAGCCACAAAATTTCTGCCAGATTATTTTTCCTTATTTGATCACACTAATACATTCTATTAAAAGGAGTGATTTTCAACAACATCCTCAAAATTTGGACAAAACACATCAGTTTAACAAAGTGTGGTCATTCGATGCTTATTGGGTACAAGAACAAAGATTTTGAGATTCTGATTTTTTCATCCTGATGTGATGCAAAGACTATTTTGAAACAAAAATTCTATACATCTGCATATACAGGCATGCTGGATTCAGTTTTCCAACTTAGAAATTAACACCTCTATGATATTAATAGTGTTCTTTAACACAATGCATTGCACAGTGCAGAACCCAAGAGATGCGGATGTGCTGCTCTGCATACACAGGGCTGAGATGCAAATCTAGAATTGAGTTGACTGATAAAATGCTTTGCTGCTATCTTCTTCCTCTCCCCAAATCAGACAGGCATGAATTTGGTTTGGCAGTAATTTCTGAGTTATGCTAAGAGGTTCACACTTAGTTTCTTCCAATTTTAAAAACACCCTTATTGCAAAATCTACCTTTGTCTATTAGATTGTTTAAATTATTTCTCCTTGGAAATGCTGGAAGATGCAGATAGAGCAGCTGGCATGTGATAAGACTTCTTGCCAGTCTTAAAAGGCTATAGACCCATGTCTGATATACTTTGAAATGCCAGCACTGCACACAGATTAAAACTCCTCTTTCATGCTGTGCTAAGCGATGCAATCATGTCTGTAATACTATAAAGCAACCGTGTCAACAGTAAAGAGGAAACATTTATGGCATAGGTTATTAAAAACATGATAAACAGGCCAGTGCAATTTAAATTCCTTTAGTGGCTGAATAAGAGCTAGTTTAAAAAGGAATAAAGAGATAAATAATTTACTACAGATTCAAAATCGTCACAAGCTCTGCAAGTTGTCTTCAATTTAAACTTAATCTCAACTTCAGAACAGAAGCATAGACAATGAATGTGTTAGAGCAAATGCAAAAGGAAGGGGACTTGGAAAACCTGTTGCAGCCCAGAATGAAGTCATCACTGAACTTAATCATCAGTGTACACACATAGCAACCACGCAAACACTAGACACAAAGGTTTGTGCTAAAATTGGTGGTGGCTCAAAACACTGACAGCTACAGCAGCAGCCGAGTAGATCACCTGTTTCAGCATGTACCCCTATCCTTTCTGATGTGGTGCTGAGCTTCATGCAAGCATTGGGGGAAAACAGGATTCAAATTGTGACTGAGGTATTAGGGAGGTAACAGAGTAATATTCATCTTCAATTACTTCTTCTGGAAGAAAATAAAAGAACAGAGAAGGTAGTGGTACAACCCAACAAAAACAACTTGAGTTTTTTGAGGTGCTGAGTGGCATGGCTTAGTGATTGATAGGAATGGTTGGATTCAATGATCCGATGGGTCTCTTCCAACCTGATGATTCTGTGAACTAACAAAGCTCATATTTCCAAAAATTAAAAATCTACAATTACTCTCCTACTTCCATTTTTGCCTTTAAATTAGTTTTTTCTGAAGTGCTGAAAACAAAACAACTCTGATGGCTTTCACACATAGATTTTTAATAATAGCTCAACTGCTTGGTGCCTTAGAGGTTTCAGATAAGATTTGGAGTTGATCAGAAAAAGATTGTTTGGTTTTATTTTACTCTTACAGAAGCAAGACTTCCCATACACAGTTTGACCTCATGAGATTCCCAACTCGATCACAGTTCTGATGAGAATTTGTATTAAAATCTTACAATCATTTCTTAAGTAGACTGAAATCTTGGTGTTAACTCAGTATATGACCTTGGATGAAGGAATCTTCTGGCAGATGCAATTTAATTTTTTTTAAAAGTACCAAAGTGTACACACACACAAAGCCCAGATACTATAGAACAAGTTCCATGGCTGTAGTATAGCAGACAGCAGAGCAAGTTATTTAGCCTTTCAATCTGTGAGTGAGGTCATAAGGATATTTTACGCAAGTTTCTTTGGCATACAGAATTATTACTTTGTTTGTAAAGCAATGATACCATAAACAACCGATAATGAAAGAAATGGAGACACTGGAATGGTTAAAGACCAATTGTTATTTAGTTTTTTTACAATACTCTGGCAGAGCTCAAATCACTGCTCCTTTTTACATTTGTTCCTTTCTTCTTTAAGGAGGCAGAGAAAGCAGGGAAAAGGAGTAGGGGATAGGAACTGGGATGACAATCAATAGAACAAATTTTCCCTAGCAGCAAAAAGTAGCTAACAGACCTGCTTCCAAACAACACTGAAAATTACTTTGTGAGTAAAAGTAGCAGAGAAGATAAGTCAGCTTGAGAGACTCAAGGGAGAGCTGTTATTGACAGATGCAAGGATGATATCACTGCTTAAGATGGGCAAGTTTTAGCTTTTATCTCAATAAAGAACTTTGGGATGAAAAGATTGGAAACACAGGTGCAAGACAGCAGCATAAAGCCCGTTCCTGACTTATTTACATAATTTTATATAAAGGAGCATTGATGTGTGAAGCGTAAAACAAATGCATTGAATGCTGAAAATAAAGTATTGCGGAGAACAACCTATGTATACTCTCAGAGATAAAGAAACTTAATACTTCATGGAATATACTTTTTCTAGCGAAGAACTGCACTGATTTTACAAAAGGCTGAGCGTATGCGTTTGAGAAAATGTTCACTGCTGTTCTTAAAGTAACTGATGCAGTTGCATCTTAAATTGTTTCCTTTTAAAATTGCATAAGAGATCACACTTACAGAAAATAGTTGATGAGAATAGTAAACAAGATAATCTAGTGCACATTTCTTCTCTTCCAGCTCTTACTGCATCCCCTTCAGGCATTCTGGTACCCTTCAAGACAGATTTTGAGCATCATGTGTTTGGGGGCATGAGGTTTGTTTTGGGTGTATTTTTGCTGTTGTTACTGAAGCATATTAGACAAAACTGATAACAGGTGAATGCATGCAGCATGTGGTGGGTAAAGAGATGGGGTTTTTATCATAGAATCATACAATCGCCAGGTTAGAAGAGACCCCCCGGATCACTGAGTCCAACCATATTTTACAATTCAGTTAGATTATTCCCTTTTGCTTTAAAAAGTAATTTATTTGTGCAATAAAGCATGTTAGTATCCATATCTGTATGGGAAATATTCTTTAACAAACTTCACAGATACCTAAAACCCATCTTAACCCACACTGGACCACCTCTCACAACGACACTACCCGAATGGTGTAATCCTGTTGCCAGGTTTCTGACCAGCCCCAGTGCACACGGTGTAAGTACCTAGCTTGATTGCTTGTATTTAAGGTGTAACCCAAAACCCACCATACTCAAACACTTTACCAAAGTCCCTTTTCCAAAGTTTATTACTTTAAAGCTAAGAATTTCTGCAGGGTCATGGAGAAGAGGCCTCAGAAGTTACAGTGCTATATTTTCAAGAATGGCCACTATACTGTGAGCTACAAATACGGGTGATGCATTCTAAATGTTTTGTCCAGACACTAAAAGTATCGGTTACCCATCAGTGAAGTTTAAGCATTGAAGCTATCTTAAAATATGAAGGGTAGGTTATGTTTCTCAACACTGAGCTAGAGCAGAACGCGGTAAGGAACTATTTGCATGAATTAACATCAAAATAGTAAATTAGCACCCCAAAAAGTAAGCAAATAAGGAAAGAAAATGTAAGTGGAATTACATCTTCATTTAATCTTTGACTCCTCAAGACTTACCCATTCTCTAATCTTTCTTTGTTTGAATACAGGATCAGCTGAAGAACAATGACACAGATTATATAATAAATAATGATGAATTGACTGAAAACTATGAATCGTCTGCTCACATACCAGTGCCAGCACAGGACAGAACAAGTTCCACCCAGGCTACGGGCATGGCAGATATTCATGAAGGAGACCTAGGATTAGGAAGGTACAAACTCCAGCTTGAACACGCTGCAGGTCAACCCGAACTGAATTCACTGGCGTGAACAGGGCAACATTAATCACAAGAAATAAGACTAAAACAACAAAAAGATACTATTATGTGTACAGGAGGCTAGAAAGCATGCTAAGCAGAAAAATCGAAGAAAAAAATAGATTTTACCAACTAAATGCCTGCTCCCCTGGGTAAGTTAATCATCCATATATCTACAACTACATGCAGGATTTCTGACTACAGCAAGGTTTAATAAAAATGTGTAGGGCACTGCCAGTCTACCACTGTAAGTCTATTATAGCAATGCATTATCACAAATAACACTTGCCTGTACCCTGCACCTCACATGTACACAGACCTTTGAATGCTGCTTATAGTCTTTAAGCAGAATGGAGAGAAATAGCTTCCTAACATATTCATGCTCACATGATGACAACACTTTTTATACAGCCGGCCCTGAACAGATCCACAGATAACTACAACTTCAGTAGCTATTACCTACATAGGGAAGAAGCAGAAAATTTTGTCTAATGAGAACAAGATCAAAAAATACTTCAAACACTCATTGCAGCACCCCAGTCTTGATACATCAAGTTGCTTCATGCTCACAGGATAGATTTGTTCTGACAACCAGCCCAACACTTGCTCTCTAAATACAGCTTGTAGTTTAAGTCCATATAGGTTCACACCAGGCTGCCAGAAACTGAACATTGATAGTAGGAGACACTGAAGTTTACAAAGTCAGCAACAGAACCCTTTTATTGCTGCACTGAATGGTCATAACAACTATTAAAACAGTGATTGCACAAGGCATTTGTCATTACAGCTTCAAATCACACAATATACAAGCTGGGAAGTTTTGAATGATCTTGGAAAACAATAAAATGTATGCTTTGATTTGAGAAGGAGTGTGTGTAATTTTTTATTGTTCAAGAAATGTGAGTATTTCCACAAAACACTTATATCTTAAGATCGTGTGCTCCAAGGATAAATTTGTCTGTCTCTATGCTGGGTGCTCAATATCACAGTCGTGATGAGGACAGTGGTGGTTAGAAATAAAAACCAAGTGGAGAGTTTAGATATGAAAGTATGAATTGTATCTGCATAAACACACTAACCAGATTAACAACTGGTCAACAATATGTACATTTAGCTGCCATAGAGTATTATCAAGCCTTAGCATGGATCAGCTAAGCAATGCAAATACAGGAACAGAGCCAGGCTTTTGTTGTTAGAGCACGTGCCTTTTCTCACTGCAGAAGTTTCAATTAACTGTGCAAGATCACGTTCCTACTAAGAAAGTTAAACCATGAGGAGTTTTTAAATAAGGTCATTCTTAATATACAAAGACAATGAGCAAGCAAGAAATGCGTAATCTGTAAGAATAAAAAAAAAATCTCCATGAATGCTCATAAAGCTGACCAAGTCTTGATTTTATTACAAATAGAAGTTTAAATACAACCTTAAATATAATGAAGTTTTAGTCATTCTTTTCCAGGCTAATTAGTTCTTGGTTAAATGTGACTCTAGAATGGCTGGCTTGAGCATCAATTTGAACACAGGAGTTCTGTGTGCTGCTACAAAAGATCAGAAGCTTTAAGTGGCGTTTTATTTTCCCCTAACACTAATAAAGGAACTTCAAAGCATTTTAATTCCCATGTGGTTCAAAACAAATAACATTCAGGCACAATAACAAGTTCTGAGAAGAACTAATGAATTTCGCACTCCCTGCTTGACCTCATGTAGCTGCATGAGGTGGAAGAGACGCAGAGCAGGATGCAAGAATGGACAGAAAATGGATGAGGATGCAAAGTTTTATGGGCCTAGTACTGTGCACCTTGAGACAAGATAGGCAGGTAGAGATACAATGCAGTGAGGTGAATGTGTGGCAACACAGTGAGAGGGTATTGTCATATATGGGTGCTAACACAGTCCCGCTTTCAGTAGCCAGAGGTTCCGATTTCAATCTTCAGAAGTATTGAGTGCCCATCACCAGGCTTCCTAAGCCCCTTGGAAAGCACAGATCCCTGTCCTTAGATTATAGCGCAAATCAATAGACTGCTGTAGTATTATGAAGATGTAAAGCTGTTTTTCACAACTGCTACATGAGCTGGAAATGACAAGCTCCTCACCAACAGTTCTGCTCTTAGATTCTACTCTGAAATGCATCCTGCAGCATACTCCAGGGGTTTTTTACTGATTTATTTATTGTGCCTATTTTCAAATTTCTCACACTTGTGCAATGTGATAAATGGAGAGCTCTGGGGGCTGAAATACTGTTTATCAAAAAAAGTCTATAGTGAATACTCTCCACACTGTTCTGCCTAGATGCCTTAAAGGCAAGTGATTTCTTCACTTGCAAAAGAAATTCATCCCTTGCAATGAAAGAGCGCATATTTCATCTTCACAGGTCAGATTTTCATGTTAAGTCTATCAAGAGGCTGAATCAGTGATCATAGCAGGGCAGGTATCTTGCTCTGGGACCATGCTGAGCAAACAAAGCATCATTGGGTTTTAGGAAAATTAGAAGTCTGAGCCGCAAGCAAACCTGAAACTTTTCCTAAAAGGCAATGAACTTCTCAGTTATCCATGGCACTGTTCATCCTTGCCATTTTCTAATTTTAAGATATTCTTTTCATTACATGTAGATCAAGAGAGTTTAAAAAAAACCCAAAACATTAGAACAGATAATGTATTTGTATTCACAGGAAATTACTGGCAACTAGTAATTCTGCATGACTGTTTAAACAGAGGAACGGGTGCTAAGAGAAGCCTTAATGTTAATTTACAGCTCATGTGCTGGAGATTTAAACTACTTAATATCACATAGTGTTTAACTGAATGTGCAAGTCACTCATGATAAATGTGAAGCTCTTCTTTGCATCAGAGTTAATCTAATAAAACACTGCTTGGAAAATGAAATGTAAAATATATTGTCAAAATGTAGTGACTGCATACTCAGAATGAAGGCCAAAATGTTAGGAAAGATGGACATCTCCAATATTACTAAACCTTCCAGGCTTCAGAAGCAATAACTGAAATGCTATACTGAATTGCAGACAGTGTTTGGCAGAGGCTGGAGGCAGCAGAATGACTCCTAGTGACAAAGAAGTGCCAGCCCAAACAGACTTTGTACCAAAATACAATAACTTTCATAGAGAAGTGCAATATTTGGTTACCTCACTAAAAGCTGGGGCTATTGCAAAATAAAAAAAACAAACCCATTTATTTTGCCCTGTTAAAAGCCCAGGCTTCTCCATAGTAACCACATTATGGCTATCTTCCACAAACTGATTAACTCTGTGCATAACTTAAGCTGCTAAACTAATTGCATTGAAGCCAGCACAGTTTCCCTTTCCTCCTAAGAACTTCTATGCCTTGCTTAGCAGAGAACAGCCCATACAATACATCGGTCTTCCCTGTTGAGTGTTGGTCTGTATTTTGCTATCAGTAAGTAATGCTGTGCCTATAACATCCTGACTGATGACTACATTTACAACATAAATGCAGTAATATACATAACAGTATTTCAGAGGCACTTGAGATTACACATGTGCTTTCAAAATTCTTTGTTTTCACAGAGACTGAGAATTCTTGGGATACAAACATTATAGACTCCAATAACAACAACAACAACAAAATCCTGAATACCCAATTTAGAGGTTGGAAACTACCTCTTCTAAAGATGAAGTTTTTTCCCCTACTTCCTTCTAGTGAAATGGAAAATAGCCCTTTTCAACATCCTAAGGCAAACTAGTTCTGATGATTTTAAGTAACCCAAGCAAGCTCATCTCTGGCAGTATAAACTCAACAGACACTGAGTTCTGCTCAGTGAACTGTAAAGGACTTGTTGACATTTTATAAAATCTTTCAGAACTAGAAAATTCTCCAGCTGATCCAAATTTCCTAAGCAAATGTTAGTTTAACCCACAGTCTTGGTCCCCAACCAGTCAATTTTCAGATCACAAAATTCCTTCCTTACTTTAGCTCAATGATGAAGTTTTGTGGTAGATATTACAGTTCAGGAGAGTTAGACAAAACACCTGAATGTGTTTTTCCTTGAATACTGGTTGTCTTGTTGATATTGTTTGGTTTGAGGGGGACTGGGTTGGTAGGGTTTGGGTTGGGGCAAGGTTTTTTGCTCTCTGGGTTTTGTAGGTGGTATTGCTGGTTCTTCAGGTCTGAGTTGGGTTTTTTTCATTTTTTTAATTTTGTTTTACACATGTACATATTTTTACATCATAATCACGTACAGGAGTGCAATTTTTTGAACAGTGTGGAAGAAAACTGTCCACCAATGCAGAACTTGTCTTTTTTCTCTTTATTCATCCATTTCAAGCGATCAAAGGGGTAGGACAACCTAGTGCAGTGATAGACATAAGCCAAGAAAATATCCCTTCAACAGCTGACAGTGCAAGTCACACTTCCAGATTTAAAACAACTTACTGTACATCCTGACACGCATTAAGAAGCACAAATTCTTCAAAAAACAAAACAGTGCCTGTCAGCTCCACGGCGCTAAGCAGTATCCCAGGCTTGTCTTTCCCATACAAAAAGTACAGGGACTTCCCTACAGTTAACCCAAGTGTCAAGTCTCCATCTCCAACTTTGGCTCTACTCCTAATGGTCCCTTGGCACCATCAGTGTGGGCTCACTGCAGCTGCACTGCTGGAAAAGCAAGCAGCCAAGACTTTCTCATACTTCCATGGAATTCCACAGGAAGAAAAGAACCCACAATCTTCACGTTTCAAATAACACCATTCCAGCATTCCCACTGTTAACCACCACACTGGCTTCCCCCCCAACACTGGCTCACCCTAGTCCTGGGCAGTTTTCCCTCTGCACACCAGAGGAGACAGAGAGTGCTGCACATTACCTGTAACAGGAATGATTCTGCTCACAAATGAATTTCTATGCCAGTGACAGCAGATGCAAGATTTTCCCCACCTAATTCAGAGTCACAAGTCAATATTATTCCCCCACAAAAGTCAGATCTGAGGTCTCAGAGGATCCCAGATCTGAGCAAGTCAAATTAACATCGTTCTACTAGCACCAGAATTTCAAGCCCTGCTGGGTTCTCAGAAGCAGAGAATACCCAGGAGTGTTTCCAGCTACTGTTCTACATCATTGTTTATCACATAGCTGTCTGCTTCTGGTGTCCTGTAACAAAGGCAGATAGACATAAAGAAAATACTGCTTTATTCAATAAGGATCTGAAAGTAGAGATAACACAACGCCTAACAAACTAAATGTTGAAAGGAATAACCTTATGTCATGATATGAGGTATTATGTAGGTCCAGGATAAGTTATACACATGAGTCGAAACAGGATAATATCCCATAAGCATAATAGGATTTCTTATTCCAGAGGTACAGTACCTTCTATATATAACCCAATACTTGAGAAAATATGCCTGACTGGAAATAAAAATATAAAAGGAAGGAAAGGGAGAGTAACTGAGAGAACCAGGGCCAAAGAAGATATTCAAATTGAAAAAGACCAGAAGGATTTGCAACTGCAGACTAAAACTCAAATTAAAAATTTACCAATACTGTGAGAAACTAAGAATTCACTTGAAGAACACTCCTATAAACTTTGATAGAGCTCCATCGCTGATACTACTACTGCACTATACAAACTCAGGCATTTCACAAGCCTAAAGGGAGCCACTGCTGCCAGCTGAAGGTTGACCAAATTTAAAGAAAATGAAGAAAAAGGACCCAAGGTGAAAGGCTAATCCTTCAACAGCACTGTTAGTTAAACAATAAAAGCACCACAAGCTTGGTATTTGCAGAAGTGTAGGAAAAAAACTGAAGATATAAATTCCGCAGTCCTCTTTATTTCACTTCTCCCTTCTTCACTAGCTATCCATTTTTTCACCAAGTTCTCTCTTTCACCTTCACTGGTTTATTTTTACTTACCCCACCCCTTGGGCAAGCAAAACTTTATGAAGCCCCTTTTCCCCACCTTCACTTGATATCCACACTCAAAACAGCTTTAATAGTTCTTCAGAAAAAAAACAATGCAATGCAAGAGTGTGTCAAGTATATAAATTCTACCCTAGGTGGAGATCATACTCAAAGACAGGTGGATCTAACACATTGCAGCATCCTTTGGGCAGTTCACTAAGGCTAGCAAAGTTAAGAGCAAGTGCTTGTATACTTTAATTACAAGGACCAACGGCAGCAAAAACCCTTACGAGAGGCTGCAGAAATCATTCTCAGCTAGGCAGACATGACACGGTTTCAGAGGCAGCCAGCACTGTCATACGAGCAACCTGTCTCCACATTCTTTCTACTGGTTAGAAGAGGACAGCACAGCCTTCAAAAGCCAGGGCACACTAGTTTACAGCCACTGCTGCAGTGGCACCATGCAGGCAACAGCTGCAGAGCACAATATACACCCTAAAGCCAAACCTGATTGCCCCCATGCACACACATGGTACATATTCCCACAGCCTGGGGCAGCTCCTGGAGGGAAAGCTCCCTCATCCACAGAAGAGTTTACACTTACCGGCAACAAACTAAGCAGAGGCTTCCAGCTGGCAGAGTAGGGAAATCAGCATTGCTCTCTCACCATTCTGTGGTCCAGGCACGTTTTCCTCCTGATACTCCAAGAGCCCTGCTGCTGCTGTTGATTTGAGAAGTGACTAGAGCACCTTTTCTGATGGAAGCTAATATGAAGTGGGTGCTTGAGACAAGTACTCCAGTTTCTGCTGAATGGACCATCACGCTTATGCAAAAAAGAAACAGACCAGTGATTTTAACTATTTTGTTTACTGCAAGGATCCGTCTGCTAACACCAAGATCCTTATACTTACAGGCCCAAACACCAAGAATGGAAAATCTGCCATGGACCCTCAAGCTCCCTAAGTTTGTCTTGGAACAAATATCCTCCCCCCTCCATACAAGCCCCCATGCTTCAGCATCTGGCATGGTTTCACACTTACATGGTTCATCAAAGAATGCAACAGTTTATCTGCAAATTGTAATTTTAAAACACTGGAAGAGGATTTCAGTATATTAGCAGGAACATGGATGTGGATTCCCTGACTCAGTGTAGTTCAGATGCTCTGGAAGGGTAACCATAATCCACCTTTGCCAAAAATAAACCTTCCCTTCAGAGAAAAAAAAACACAGGGAGCACTATTTGCATATGTTTGTAACCAACAGCAGGTATTCCAGCTAGCTTTCCAAAGGAATAACATCCATTTCACAGAAGTTTTCACCTTCCGTAAATGCAACTAAAGTCATTTGAAATATCCCTCTATGCTCGTGCAGCATCCACAGTGAATAAGTGGCGAGGTCTCCACAGTGTGTACCATTAATAAACAGTCCCACAGTTTGGATGCACTTGCATGAACACCCTAACAATAATGTACTTTTAAGTTGATTTAATGTCCCACCTTAATCAGAAGTCTGAGCAAAACCGGTATATTCCACAGACACTTGGCACAGTTTGCTGAAACCATTTACTCTGGTTAACAAGGTTTATTACAGAAAAACAGACAGAGATTCATTAGCCTCCTTAAAAATAGCCACACCTCATCACTGATTTCATGTGGGTCATTAAAAGATTTAGAAATAGCCATGTCATGAGAATTGTCTGAATGACCTCTGACTTTCATTAGGTACTTTTCTTCAAACAAAAAATAAAGAAAAATCATTCAAAGCAGTATGCAACAGAAGAAAGACCACTAGAGAAATCACTTCTGTCCTTAGGGCTTTCCAGATGATTTCTACACATGTTGATGACTCAGAAAGTTATTTCAGTGTCCCTCAGTCTGCTGCACTGACCATCATGCTGAAGTGGGTGACCTGAGCCAGCAAACAGTCCACACAATTGCACTCCTCCAGCTTCAACGATTGGGGCAGCGGAGACCCAGATGCTGTCAACAGTGCACAGCCTCCTCTTTGCCACTTTCCCCTTCATTTCCCACTGGTACTTGATCAAGAATAGGTTGTACCATAATAACCACCCCCAGCTCATTTTCACTTCTGATTTTTTTTTTTTTACAATACAAGTTTATACAAAGACTGGCTTCACATTAAACCGAGACATGATTTTTAAAAGGGAGTCTAACCTTAAGCTCCTAAAGTTCAAGGGCTCCTAATTAATGTGATTTTTGTTAGTGATGAATACCCAGCATCTCACACTGAAACTATCACAGGCTTAAAGTCACACTAAAATTAGCCTGTAGAAAGTGCCAAAACACTCATTGCTCCCAGCAGGGCTTGTAAGACAGAAGTGCAGCATAAAATGCTCCTTACTCTGATCAGCACAATAAGCACTCTACTTCAAGAATGAAACAGATTTCCGTGGCAGCATGACTCAGCTACCACATAAGGAATAATGTGGAGACCTAAAGAGTATTGACCCCCTCCATGTCAGTGCGGCTCGATTTGCCTTTTCATTTTTCTTTTTTGAACTTGAGGCTACCTGAGGAGGACCAGGCTGAGATCTGGACAAGCATGAGGAGCACTGACCTCATCTTTTGTTCAGCCTCTCAGCCAACACAATATGGAACAGTCTGGGTGACTTGTTGGGAGAGCCAGGATTTGCATCAAAGCACAGTGTGCATTGCAGCTTATTTTTCCATAGTTGCTTCAGCATATGCCTTCTTTGCAATTTCATCTCCTACTCATAGCAGCCTTAGTCGATGGGGATTTTTTCAGAAGTTTCATGTACAGAAAGGCATCTATCTCTTCAGGATGCAGTAGTGCAAGGTCAGAGATGCGGTTGTTATTGTTAAGCAACGCTTGAAGCTTTCGGGTACTTTGTGGATTTAACATTCGGGATTTACTCATGTTGAGAGCGTGGTTGGGACTTAGTTTATTTAGACTAAACTTTCACCATCTGTTCTTCCAAATCCTGAAAACATGAAGAGAATATGCTCCACAAGCAACTACAAACACAGATGAGCTCTGCGGTTTGTGTTGGGATATACTGCATACAGGCAAAACAGTTCATAAGATCCAAGAGGTTTCTCCTTCAGGCATAAACTGAGATTTGAAGCTTTAATTTTGCACAGTCAGACAATTCTGTTTTACATTAATTTGCCATCACACAGCTTCACGGTATCAAGTGGAGGCCCAAACTATCTGAAACTAAGAAGGCTCATAAGGTTTTCTAGTTAACAATAAACTAGTTAACAATAAACCCACCTTCACACTGTCCTTACAAAGAGGGTTTGTCTTATCTAGAAATTAATATCTCTGAATACTTATAAACTTAAGCTACAGCTAAAATATCATTTAAATCATTTAAAGCCATAGTCACATGAAGAAAATGCATGAATATCTACCTTCCCAGAAGTACAGGCCCTGGCCCTTATTCCTGAGTTCTGGGCCCATTTCCGCCTTCTTGATGGATCATGCCTCAAACTGCCCCCAGAGCAGCCTTCTGCGAAGGACT
Organism: Piaya cayana; assembly: GCA_013389865.1. Classification (NCBI taxonomy): domain Eukaryota; kingdom Metazoa; phylum Chordata; class Aves; order Cuculiformes; family Coccyzidae; genus Piaya; species Piaya cayana. The sequence continues at coordinate 222,514 of WAAB01000069.1, forward strand.
CTGCAGGATGACCTGCTCCACCAGCTCCTAAGGGTGCAGAACCCCGGCTGGATCCTGCCCACACCTCATGGACAACAGTCATCACAGGAAGACAAGAAATGCATTCTTCCCACTCTCCTCCTGGACTCGTACTTCCACAGTTTCCTCCACAGTAAACTAGTTTGACAAGAAACCACAACCGCTGAAGACCAAAGAGACAAATCATTTATATCCAGTACTTAGCCCTAGTGCCTGTCACGGTGTTATGCTGAAGCTTCCCTGCAGATGGCAAAACTGTCCTCCTGCACTGATCCACTCTCCTTCCTGGTGTCTTCCAGAAGGGGCAGATCTGTCTCAAAACCCTTGCAAAACGCTGTATGCGTATGAAGGTCAACAAGCATCACCCCTTCACAGGCAGCCATAAACCCTCTTGCTCTCAGAGTCAGCAATGTCTTTTTTCCCCCTCTCTATATAAAATATTCTTTATTGCCTTGACAATGCAAAGTCAGTGCAAGAGTTCACAGGACAAAGTCAGAGTTCTCTGGTCTGGCATTCATTGATGGTCTATTTTCTGCACCTTACTATTTCATTTCCCCTTGGAGAGTCTTTACCTTTGCTGTTCCACTGCAGTGCCATCCATAAGCTACAGAATTCAGAGTGACTCAGGCACAGTTAAAGCAGCTCTCATCGTTGCATGGCACTTGCCATAGAACTGATCAAAAACACTGCTCAGATGCTCTGCAATAAAAAACAAGCAGCTTCTTTACATCCAAATCAAATATTGCACAACACTGAGCTGATTTCACAAAAAGCTCCATGGAACAGAAGTCAATATTAATCATTTTGATTGTTGCTTTGTTCCAGCTAAAATTTTGCATATTTATATCTTTACTATATTAAATATTTGTATAGAGGGATGTTATTTGATGTCGTATACTATACTCAAATTCAGAAGTACATTTAAAACAATGAAAATTATGAAATAATACTGTTTGAGGTCATCATAAGAAATTTCAGGGTTTCGTTCTAATTCAGAATTGGGGAAGAGACTTCAGACACAAGGATTTTCTGTTGTTCCCCTCCACCTCTCCCCTCAGGATTAGCCATTATAAAAATGCTAATGCATCTCCTTAACTCTGCCTAACAGAGTTTTTAGGGTGCTTCCAGTCCCAAAGCCCTACCATTAGGGCCACAAGGGATGCAGGAGACGGACACTGCATCCCAGATAAGAAATGAGAAATATCTCTCAGCTCCAGCAATGGCAGGGTAGTGAAGAGTGTCATTTATCACACAAACTCCAGTGCTCTCAAACCAGCTCACTTCCTCTCTTCGCTGGCTCCCTGTCTGCTTCACCCAAATAAGCTCCATCCCACAACAATAATCTTTTTCCATCACAGGGCCTCAAAACCCCCAGAGGTTTAAATGGGAACATGACGACAAAGCCAGGAAACTCACACTAGTTAAAGGAAGGACAACTGTCTATTAATATGTTCATGGGCAAAAGCATCTGTTAAACTGGAGTTAAGCCTGAAATTAAGATTATGTTAAAAAAGAATTCATGAATACAAACACGGAAGAATTTCTTGCATATATTATTTAGTATGAATCAAATGCTCAGCTGCAAAGAGCTGGCAGATTTCTGTTAAAAAATAAATTCACAAGTCATTCATATAAGCTGTCTATTTGGCAAACGTTCATTTTATCCCCTTACAGAGAAAATGGAGACATTTTCAAGTACCACATCTCTATGCCAAAAAGAAACCTAGGATTCAATAAGAATTATACATTTGGGAGAATTTGACAAGTTCCCTAGATTTGTAAAGTCAGGTTTGGGGAAAGCAGGGGAGGGTTGGAGTTTTATTTAAGATAATTTCCGGGAAAAACAGAACACAGATAATGAGAAAGTTTATAGAGAAATGAAAAAAAGACTTTTGAAGAGACAACATATAAGGGTCTTTTTCCTGGCAAAATAAATTCTGCTAGTACAAACTCTGGACTTGTGCTTTTAGAAGAAAATGCTTTAATTTTCTTTACATCTTTTCTCTTGGACTTCCTTCAACTTGATAACATAATTCCAAACTAAACGTTTAGCTCCAAAAACAATGGAAGGATTGTCTTTTTCCATAAAATCTAAATCTGTTATTGCTCAAGATCAATCTGAGAGTAAAAATAAATAAGAAGCATCAATTTTCCATTTTCCTGCATGTTTTTCTATTTTAAATAAATAAGAACAACTAAGAAATTATAAAACTTGAAGTGGCATTCAGTTCTAGGAAGGCAGGAGGAGCTGACATGGACATTTCAAGCACTGTGAGATGAGGCCCTGGTCAGAGGGGTTTTTGCCAGCGATAGGTGCTGGCACTTGCAGACTGCAGCTCTGCCTGCCCAGCGTGTTAGCAGCATGAAACCCACCCATCTGCCACCTGGGATCTAGGCAGCTGCCTCCCACGTCTACACTAGAAATAAAGGGGGGAGGCAAGACAGATGTTGCTGGCAGTGTTCACAGCAGCCCTGTGATACATGTTTTAACTACCCTGTTTCTCCAATGCATGCAAAGTGGGTATGGAGAGAAGATTGTGGGGACCCAGTGTGATCTTAATTTCAGATCTACCTGCTATGATCTTGCATGAGTCCAAGTGCAGGTTTATCGTTATGTGTGAAAAAAGCTTAATCCTAACTGAGGAGTTAGTCCCAGCAGACAGTGCTCTTGTGCTCAGAAAGGGGCTTGCCAGTGCAATTGCCCAGTAAATGCTTCCTTTTTTGTGGGGCTGCTTTTCCCTGTCTTGCATCAGTGGCATGAATTCAAATACCTAAAGCAAGTTTTACAGCAACGTGAAGAACTGAATCAAGCATATGTCTGGACAGTGCAGCCAGTTTCTCTAAATGCTCTGCCAGGACTATTGGGTTTTCCAAGAGAATAAATCCTCCTGACTAGGAACCAGGTTTGCTTTGCCTTTTCTTTATTTTTTTTTTTCTTAAGGAGGGGGAGCAGTTTGCCTTTGGGAATTTAAAAAACTCTGAAGGCAAATACCAAATAATTTTGCAGATCTTTGAACTTAACTGCAATAACATCCAAAATCTCATCTGCCTCTCACCTTGAAGGACTGCCTGCCTTTGCAGCTGGGGAGCAGATGAATAAACGGATCCTTTTTTTCACCTTGATTTGGGGAACGTTCCTTAGAAAGTCTACCAGAATAGGCATCCCAGCCACATGCCACTATGCCTGGGTCTGGCTTCTTTGCCAGTGCTGCCAAACAACTCAGTCACAAGGAGGGCTGCGCCTGCCCTTAGCTGAACCCAATCCTGATGCAGTACAGGGAGGCAAAGCTGGGAAAGGGCCTTCAGAATCATTTTTTCTGCTCAAATGGAAGATGAGCCCAAAGTCCGGCCCAAGGAGCCGGAAGACAAGGGACTTGAAAGCACCGTGGTAACAGAGCTGATAAGTTAGTAAAGGCAGTTAAAAGAAAACATTTCTGAGACATAGTTTATTCACAGAATCAC